>CM053783.1:751369412-751919412 GCA_028749045.1 Cupressus sempervirens
ATATATATGCCCCATAATCTCTCTCCCTCTACTATCCATTACCTCTCCCCATATATACCCCATAATCACCCTCTCTCTACCCTTGTATCTAAATTCTCTTTTTGTTAAACACATAATAGCTCTCTCTCTCTCTCTCTCTCTCTCTCTCTCTCTCTCTCTCTGTGTGTGTGTGTGTGTGTGTGTGTGTGTGTGTGTGTGTGTGTGTGTGTGTCTATTAAAAACATAATATGACTCTCTCTATGTGTGTGTGTGTGTGTGTGTGTATTTTTGTGTGTTTTTATATATATGTACCCCAATTACTCTATATCTCCCTCCCCCAACCATGTCTCCCTCTACCCTCCTCTCTATTAGAAACATACTATGACTCTCTCTCTCTCTCTCTCTCTCTCTCTCTCTCTCTCTCTCTCTCTCTCTCTCTCTCTCTCTCTCTCTCAAACACACACACACACACACACACACATGTCCCCTTATTACCCTCTCTCTCATTCTTTACCCACCCTCAATTCATAGTGTTGTACCTTCTCTTTATCTCTCTCTCTCCCAAAGTTAATTAAACATGAAGTATAATATTTATTCTATTAGATAATAATGTTTAATTAAGATTAGATTTGGAGTTATAATTAAATTTAGATTTCAATTTAATTTAGTATTAGAGCCAAGTCTTAATTATGTTGGGTAAGTTTTAATTAAATTAGGGTAATAATGTGGTTTGACAGGTAAAAATTTATAGTTTAAGTCTCAATTAAAGGTGAAGTTGTGATTTGAAACATTAATTCAAAAAATAAAACATTATTATATTAGAACAATAATTATATATAATTTGATTATGAATTAATTTTATTTTTTAAATTGATGATCCCTTTCTTTAATAATGAACTTATACTCAATATTGAATTGTTTGTCTCTAAAATTTATTGTTCATGTTATTTATATTACTTTCAAAGAGCTTGTTAACTATGATTAATAATAAAAAGTAAGAAATTGTTATTATTAGAAAAGGAAGTTGTTTCTATATTATTATTATATTTACTTTTCTAACTTAAGTATAATGATATTTCTAATTAAAAAATATAAAGAGGATATAGAAACATCTTAATTGTATTTTAGAAAAATAAGAGATGTTTATTTTCTTATTTTATTTTATTGTTGTTTTAGACTAATATAGTTTTTATTAATATTTTTTAAAAATAATAAAAATTGAATAATTAAACATTTAAAAATGGATCGGTGAGCAATTTTTACTACTATGTGAATAAAGTTAGTAAACCAAACTACTTCTAAAAGCAATGATCGATATATCTAGGAGAGATAACATTGCTACATGTAATGTAAGCATTTATGGAGAATGAAGTATGTAGTTCCCTTCTACTCCACACTACTAAAGCCACAAAGTAAGACATTATAGGAAGAAGGTTGGATCTGAGTCAAAAATTGTTGATCTAGAAGAAACAACAATTGACTCTCAATAGATAGAAGGTAGTTTCTTCAATCAAAGCAGCATATTCCTCAAAGGAGAAATAGTTTCACAAACTCCTTTGGATCTCTTTAAGAAAAGAGGGAATGCTAAATTGGGCTCCAAATATTAAAGATTCTCATCAAATGGTAAAAGTGCCTAACTCAAGGACCAAAGCATTTTGGCCAATGTCAAAGGGAGATCAGGAAAGAGATTGCATAGAAGTCAATCTTTCAAATTAATGGATCGATTGTGCCTAGAGAATATTTTAGGATATATATCTATTTGATCGATGGACATGTCATGTGGAGGAAGTCATACATATAGTATCATGGCTTAAAAAATTTTAGGTCATAAGTTAAACATTACAGTTATAAAAAAATAATTCCTTTATTTAGCATGTGATAGTGTAGATCTAAAAAGGAACTTGTTGTCACAAAGGTTTGCACCCTTGTCCAAAGTTTTTACCTCAGGACAACCTTGTGAAACATGAAAACAACCTCCAAACTGTGGGACTTGAACTGTGAGGTTGAGTCTCCGAAGAAGGCTGGCTTCCTTTACTATCAAGGTGCACCTAACTACTCTTGGGGAGGAAAAGGGAGAAGGAATGCATGAAAGAAAATCTACCTACTCTAACCTAAGGAGGTGATGCACCAAAATAGAGTGTTCAAACCAAACTCTGCCCATACATGCACTATTGAACCATCATGACACCAAAATATATACACATTCAAACTTTCTTCAATCTAGCAATTACATGCAAATTAGAAAACTCAAATGAATGACACAAGGAAAGAGAGGATTCACTTATATACCATTCATAGGCCAAAAGAGATATAGTCATGCAAGATTGCAAATCTCTACAATACACCAATGAGAGGCAAATAGTCCTTGCACTTTACATCAATGGTTGAAGGAGATAAGGCAGACTATCATATAGTTCAGGGGCAAAGGGGATTTACACATGAAATTGTAGAGCAATATTAGAGAAGTCAGAGAAGGGTCAACCTTAACAAAATCTACCAAAATTGACTTTATAGCTCAGGCATAACTGGGATATTTTCCCACTATAGTTACTCTACAACCACTACCATTAAGCCCTTTAGAGAATAATCATGGAGATCTAAAGAAAATCTGATCTGAGCACAGATCCAGATGCAATGATATCTAATCTATGTTGGAACAGGGCCTGAGAAGACAAAAATGGTGCCATTAAACTATTCTGACCTAGGTAGATAGATAAACTAGGGAACTGGAGTGTTCTCCTAGGATTAGCATTCAATCGAGGGTGGTTGAAATTCATCACAAGGATCAAATCACGCGAGAAAACTTGATCTCGCTTCATCTCTGGCTCGTAAATCATCAAAAATCAGTAGTCAACCAAATTTTGCAAGCAAAATAGGCCATGTGGACCAATCAGTTTATTCTGTTCTACCACCCTGCAAAGTCCCCATGTGGTTGACCAAATAATTGTGTTGCCTCCTCAAAATCTTGACTGTGATAGTTACATAACTGCCAACCCAATTGTCAATGTTAACTGTTAAGACCTTGGTCAAGCCTACTGGGACATGTGTTGCTTAGGTGCTTCCCTGCAATGTTTAACTCCCCTATAACTTCATGATGTGGGAAAGCCCTGATCATTGATCTCTGTGAGATCAATGATTGTGAAAGATCCCCATATTACTATTCTTGCTCTTCAAAATTTTGGGCCCATGAAACACTTCGACATTTGACTCAGCCTGATTCGGCCCCAACTGGCATCACTCTAGCATACAACTAGAACCACCTTGGTGACCCACACAAGAAATAGGTCCCATAGAGACACGTGGAAACAAGGTGCTTGCCCGCATTACTTAATATCCTTGCATCTTAATATTGTGGGCATGCACCAGCTGTCAATCTAATTTGAATCTATGGTGCTCAAAATTCGTGCCTTTTAAACCTCTATGAATATCCATCGTGAAATCATCTGGATGCATCTCACTAGGGCACTTGCCTGCATTGTCAGGAGGTCTGATAGAAGACAAAATGTGGGAAAGTGAGTGCCAATAAAAATGCTAGCTCACCCTACCACCTTGTCTACGGTGGCACCAAAGGAGATGGACCCACCTGGAACACATCGCAAAGGGGCTTCCCTACATTACGTAAAGGTCATGCATTTGAAAAATGTGAGAAAGCACCTGCCATGGATATGGGCAAGATTTGACAGTGTAGAAAGTTGTAGGCCAGCAAAACAAAATAGGAAATACCATAAATTATAAATGCTTTTTAATTTTCATATTTTCAGGGCATTAAAATAATATAAAAGATGGGAAATAGCCGTTAGGCGAGGCAAGCATTTAAAGTTCAAATTTTTGCAGGAGGAAAAAAATGGTAACAAAACTTTTGTATGACAATACTCTAATGTACAATGGTAATATGGTAAAAAAATTTGATTGGGAGCCTAATGCAGGAGCATCCTAGGTTGCACTGCTATCCTACATGTTTTCAGTTTTTATCTTATTGTTGAAATTGAGTTTTGGTAAAGCTATATTTTCTAATTTTTGGGTTCCTGTTGCAAATCGTGTAACTAATTTTTGTTAATGAATAAAGGGATTTTAACTTCAAGGATTGAAGAGGGCCTAGAGTAATATCTATGTTACAAAGCCAAAGTTCTAGCTCCATATAGGTTAGGAGATATTGCAATTCTCCCATAACATCAATTTATGGCAGTTCTACACGAAATTTTCTTATACTTTTCCTTGATTAATCAAAATTTGTGCACTTAAGGGGTTGTAGAGGACCTAGATATCTATCCTTCATTTGAAGTGCATGTTCTAAATCAATTAGAGCTAGGAGATATCACATTTTTTTCTCAAACATCAATTTCAGGACAGTTAATTGTTGATGCAGGCTGACTTGTGCATTTAATGTTAGGTTTATTTTCATTTAATATTTTTTGAGAGCCAACTCTTGGCTTCTCCATGTTCTAGAATGATCTTTAAGTCATTTTGGCTAGTATAAATAGAGTGTTTAGGCTTAGAGCTAGGACAATTTTTTGAAGGGAAGAGTTTTTAGGCAGTGTTGAAGAGGATTGCAGAGCAGAACTAGAAAATGTGAATTTGTTGTTGATCTTTATGTATGAATGTATTTTATATCTAAATGTAACCTAGAATGCCTTATATATAGGCATGTATAAATATATTTTGATGAATCAATAAAATTATTTCACTCTTCTTCCTCCTTTGATTTTTGTTCTTTGTGTTTGCTTTTATTGTGTTAACTCTTGCAAGGTAGTTCAGAGAGCTGGGTGTACCATCAGCCCTAGTTTGTTTCTTATGATGGAAAATTAGATTCCAATGATGTGTTAGATTGTATCTTAGATATGGATAATTTATTTGAGTATGAAAACATTCCTAATAATAGAAAGGTGAAGATTGCAGTTACTAGGCTGAAAGGTCATGCTTTTCTATGGTGGCAACATTTCCAAATGGATAGACAAAGGAGAGTCAAGACTTGGCAAAAAATGGTGAGAAAGGTAAAGAAAAAATTCTTTCCTATTGATTACCAAGTTAGCTTGTTGAGAAAGATGCAAAATTTGAAGCAAAAAGACATGACTATGAAATATTATACTGAGGAATTCTATAGATTTGACATCAGATCTAGACATGTGGATGATGATGTTGAGAGAATTCCAAGGTACATAAATGGATTGAGATATAGAATTCAAGATGAAATAAGTTTTTTGAAGTTGGAAAAGTGTGGAGGAATCATATCAATATTCCTTGAAAGTTGAGGAGATCTTGACAAAGAAACATGAACAAAGACAAAGAGCTAGAGGTGGTAGATTCCAGAGAGGTGGAGGTAGATCTTATGGGGAAGGTGGTAGATATGATAGTTATATGCAAGATAAAGGAAAATCTAAATGGAAGAATGATGATAAAGACAAGACTTAGTGGAAAGGTGGTAGCTCATACCAAGGAGGTATTGGATCTTACTAAGGAAGAGGTAATTCTTATCCTAGAGGTGGTTTTCGTGATAATTGTTTCAGATGTAGTAAAGAAGGGCATAGATCTTTTGAATGTAGATCTTCTAAAAGTGGGAAAAATAATAGAAATATTGCGATTCAAGAGAATTGAGAGTTCACCAAGTGGACCTAAGGCTAGAGAAAATCTTATGGTGAGAAGAACCTTATGTAATAAGGGAAGCGATTAGGAACCTATCCTTAGAAGAAGTATTTTCAAGATCAGATGTAAGATGAATGGAAAATGTTGCAAGGTAATCATTGATAGTGGAAGTTCTACAAATTTGGTATGAAAAGAGCTGGTTACAAAGTTACAATTGCAGAGGCTGAAACATCCCAAACCTTATCATGTTTCATGGATCAAAGATGAGCATAAGATATTGGTAAGTGAGCAATGCCTTGTGAAGTTCAAAATTAGACATTACTTTGATGAAGTTTTGTGTGATAGTATGCCTGTGGATTGTTGTCATATTTTTTTGGGTAGACCTTAGCAATATGATAGATATGTTGTACATGATGGAAGGTTGAATCAATATACTCTTTGGGTAAATGGGAAGAAACAAATATTTCTACCTTTGATTAAAAATCTAGATGAGGTCAATTGTACTGCAATAAAATTTCAAATGGTTAATGAAAGGTAATTTGAAAAGGAACTAAGGAAGAATCAAGTTTGTTTTGCTATAGTTCCTAGAGGACCAAGTGTTGGTAGTAATGACCAAGCAGTAGAAGTTGGTAATGATAGAGTGATAGTAGAAATTAAAGAATTGCTAAAGGAATATAAAGATATTGCTGATGATGATGTTCCTGATGGTTTACCTCCAGTAAGAAGCATAAGTCATTGTATGGATTTGATTCCTAGAGCTAGTTTGCCAAACAAAGAACCATATAGATTGACTATTATAGAGAATGAAGAACTTAACAGACAAGTGCATGAGTTATTGTAGAAAGGTTTGATCAGAGAAAGCTTGAGTCCATGTGTTGTATCTATTGTATAAGAACCTAAAAAGAATGGAGAATGGAGAATGTGTACTAATTCCAGAGCTATTAACAAGATCGTAGTGAAATATAGGTTTCCTATGTCGAGGATGGATAACATAATGGATTGTTTGAGTGGAGCAAAGTATTTTGCCAAGATTGATTTGAAGAGTGGCTATCATTAGATAAGAATCAGAGAAGGTGATGAATGGAAGACTACTTTCAAGACAAAATATGGTTTGTATGAATGGTTGGTTATGTTTTTTGGTTGGACTAATGCACCTAGTACTTTCATGAGGTTGATGAATGAAGTTCTAAAAATATTTTTGGGTAAGTTTGTGATTGTTTATTTGGATAATATTATGATATTCATTAATACTAAGGAAGAACATCTTGAGCATATTAGACAAGTATTACAAAGGTTGAAAGAGGAAAAGTTGATGATAAATCTAAAAAAGTGTTCTTTTATGCAAGAGGAGATTGTATATTTGGGATTTGTGATTTCATCTTATGGATTGAAGATGGATTCTGAGAAGGTTAAATAAATTTTAGAAGGGCCTACATGTAAGAAAGTGGGTGAGGTAAGATCATTTCATGGTTTGGCTAGTTTTTACAGAAAGTTTATAAAGAATTTTAGTTCTATTTGTAATGCTATGACTAAGACAATGAGGGCAGATAAAAAAGAATTCAAGTGGACACATGGAGTTGACAAGAGTTTTTAGAATTTGAAACAAATGGAAGCTAAATTACTTATATTGGCTTTGCCTAATTTCAAAAAAGTATTTCAAGTTGAATGTGATGCAAATGGTAATGCAATAGGAGTTGTATTAAGTCAAGAAGGTAAACTTGTTGCTTTCTTAAGTGAGAAGTTGAATGATGCTAAAAGGAAGTATCCTATGTATTATCAAGAGTTTTGTCCTATTTTTCAAGCATTGAAGAAGTGGAGACATTATTTGATTCCTAAGAAGTTTGTGTTGTATACTAATCATAAAGCTTTACAATACTCGAGAAGTCAACATAAATTGAATTAGAGACATATGAAGTGGGTTGAGTATCTATAGAGTTTTACATTTGTCATTAAGTATAAGAGTGGAGTTACTAAAAGAGTTATTGATGCATTGAGTAGAAGATGTCCTTTGTTGACTAAAATAAAGGTTGAAGTTCTTGGTTTTGATGAAATGAAAGAGTTGTATGATGTTGATATTGATTTTTTTGAGGTGTGGAGAGAGTGCAGAGCACCAAATCTGACCAATCACATAAGTAAGTATGATGAGTATTTCATTCAAGAAGGTATGTTGTTCAAAGGTATTTAGTTTTGTTTTCATAGAAGTTTTATGAGATTGAATTTGATTAAGGAAAAGCATAGTGGTGGATTGGCTAGACATTTTAGAACTGATAAGACATTAAGTTTGCTGAAAGAAAAGTATTATTGGTCAAAAATGTATAAGGATGTTCAAAAATTTGTAAAGAGTTGTGGAGTTTGTCAAGTTGCAAAAGTAGTAAGTCAAAATACTAGTTTGTATACACTTATTACTATTCCTAAGAACCTTAGATTGACATAAGTATGGATTTTGTTCTTGCATTTCCTAAGACAGTGAAGGGGTATGATTCCATATTTGTTGTGTTGGTGTGATTTTTCACAGTATAGAAAAATTCTATTATTTGGAAGAAAAATCAGTTAAGTTTTTGTTTCTTGTAGACTAGGATTTTACTGTGTGAAATTTTGAAAATTATTAGATTACCCTAATTATGCCTTGTTTTGTAAGTTGTATATTCCCTTTAAATTCTTAGGGTTTGGTTTTCAAATTATCCATAAAAAGGCCCTAAGTGCATAAAAAATTTCTTATACCTTGGGTTTATGTTGCCCTAATTTTAAAATTTTTAAAAAAAAATGAGGGGGGGCATTTTCTTCAAGTATCTTGGTGGGATTTTTTATCCTAATGTTTTGTTCACATCAAAATATTTTTTTAATCCTTGTGATAAACCTTTCATGTGCTTTTATTTGTGATATTCCTTTTAGAACGCTAGGTTGAAGAGTTGTTTCAAACACCATTGATCTATCAGAGATCAAGGGCCAGCACATCCCTGCATTATGATGATGTAGGTTTTTAAGAAATGCAGGGAAGTGCATTTGCGACGCATGGCACAGTGGGGTCAGGTATTTTTGATTAAGTGTGCTACACTATAAAAGATGGATGATGTGTACTGCTAGATGTGCACTGAAGGATTTCGGCCGCTAAATGGAAGTGATATCTTATCAATCATAGATCTTTTGAAGATCTACAGTTAGTGCATCCCCACATTATGAAGATGTAGGAATTTAAGTAAAGCAGGGAAGCGCATTTGTGACATGTGTCACAGTGGGGCTAGACTACGAAGAATGCAGAAGTCACGCCATAGGATCTGACAATTGTGCTTAGTTGGAACTACTCATCCATGTCAGTCAGAAAGGTGTCAGAAATAAATGCAACAGTCAAAACACGCAGGTTAACAATAGTCATATCATTGGCACAAGTGGATAATGCAAGCATGAAATAAAGGATTGTTTCTGATTGTCGATCTTGTCTTAATCAACAAATAGTGCATCCTCGCATTTTTCATTTGAGTGAAGTTTAAACAAATCGGGGATGCGCCCTGCAGACACGTGTTAGTGGTGATGTCAAATTTTTTCTTAGATGCCCGACAAGGTGGAGTCAGTATCACCATTGATCTTTCAAAGATCAAGGGCCAGCGGATCCTCGCATTATGAAGGTGAAGGCGTTTAAGTAATGCAGGGAAGCGCATTTGTGACACGTGGACTAGATGATGTCAATTACTTGCTTGCTCAAAAGAAGATATGGGATCCACTGGCGTGGAATGTTTTTAGATAGTATGAGCTCATATGGTAGTTTCTTATTGGTCTACTCAGTTAGCTACTTGTTAATAAAAAGTGGATTAGTCTGATCATTGATCTTTTCTAATCAACGGACGACGCATCCCCGCATTATGAAGTTGTAGGTTTTTAAGTAATGCAGGGAAGTGCATTTTTGACACGTAGCACTTTTCTAAAAATTGTAAAGCTTGTTATTTTTAAATCAAAACCGTCTGATCCGATAAAATCTATGGATGGGATTTAAACTTGAATGCAAATTGCAAGCAACAGTTACTGAGAGTAAATGTGATCCAGACCTTGTGCGTGTGATTTTAATTTATGAAAAGAGCCCATGATTTCACCATTAATGAACCATCGAAGTGCAGAAAGAACATCAAGGCATTCAAGATTTTAGAGCTAGGGCACAGAAATTCTTGGTTTTTACTCCAGTAAAATTGCAACAGACATCATATAGTGTAGAAGTGCAAATTCTGGCGGGTAAGTGCTTTGTAACTTTCTAAGTAAATTGGAAGCATCTACTGTTGTGAATTTCCTAGGGTTCAGTTAAAATGCCTCCCCAAAAAGAGTTTACTGGTCAAAATGATTATTTAAAACGTTCTCTGCATGATGATTTTCTTGAACAATTCCCCTTATCAATGCATGAATTAACTAAGGGAAGGGAACTTATTTCAAAAAATCCTAGAATAGTTGTAGCGGAAGTATTTTATGACAAAGCTAATTGGATAAGGGATGCCCAAGTTTCCATGGGAGGTCTGGAGTTGTTTAAGAGATGGTTTTCAGAGCGAAAACTAGACACTCCTAAAACTAGACACTCCTATGAGCAATGTTTGGGAATTTGATATTGGAAAATTAATAGTCCCCACTATTTTCTTTGATAGTGATTTATTGATGGACCTGGCAAAGAAGTGTGATCCTATCACGGGATGGGTAAAAAATCATTCTGGAGTCAATCTTTTAGAGTTTTCCCTGAGCTGTTTAGTGAGATTTTCAACCTTAACCCTAACCACGTTGTGCATGAAATCATTGATATGGATGATTTGCAAGCCAGATATGATGCACGATGAATGTACTTGAGAACAAGGCCACTACAGGAGTATGCTGCCAAGGTCAGTAATTTGCCTGTGATTACAGCCAGTACCCCAAAGCCACTATTGAGAAGACATTTCAACTTGAGAGCCCAAGCACTATATTTTTCTCTTTGCAAGATCTTTGGGATAGATGAAGGTGATCAAATTCCAGGTTTGGTTGTCCTTGTAATTGCTCAAACCCTTCAATTTGGAATGAGTAGCATTCTAGATTTTGCCACCTTTCTAGCAAAAGAGATTCACAATGGTTTGGTTGGAATAGCAAAGGGAAAAGTAAACAAACCATTCTGTTGGTATTCATTGATGATGCATGTATGCTTATACAAAGGATATACTTTCTTTTCCAAGGGTATGGAGTTGGAAACAAAAAAAGATGGAAAGAGGAATCCAGTACAGTTGTGGAGTGTGGATATGACTTTAGAAGCCACAGATGCTAGCTATGTAAGATTTGACAGGTATTTTGCATCCAAGCTTAGACTGCTTTTAAGAGGAGATAGCCCTAGAATCCCACAAGCATTATTAGAATTGGTTAGACCCAAGGACCATGCTAAAGGAATACTTGTCAGTCATAACTGGGGGGATATAATTCCCTACAATGTTTCAACAGTGATAAGAGTTTATGGTTTTTTGGGAAAACCTCATGTGCTACCGTTTCATGTGCCTTTGAAGATAGGGATTATTGAGCTCTTATGGTAGATAGGTACCATAGATGAGAGGGAATTGGTTAAGAAGGGCACTTTCTTTCCAATGGTTACTAGGGTGCATGATTTTGTCTCTGTAAAAAAGGGGTGGAAGTACTTAAATTTGTTTTTGGATAGGTACAACATGGCAGAGTCTCACACCCGATTCATTGACCCTGCATGATTTTATGATCTATTCAAACAAAGGGTGAGAGCTTCCTGCATGGTACATCAGGTTTACTATCTAGAAGATATAATCAGAAACATCTTCACATTGCAAGAGCAAGAATTGAGGAAAGAGAAATGGATAGTTTTCAGTAAAACCCTGGAATTCATTCATGCTTTTGATCCCCAGTATGACCCATTGAAAGATAAGAAATACTAGGGAGCCAAAATACAGGCATTAATGAATAAATTTGCTATAATAATTCAAACCATGAACAAAAAGAAAGCTACATTTATTGAAGCACATCTAGACAAGGCAGCAAAAATACAAAGAAGAATAAGCAATAGAAATATGGTAGCTCCTAGCCAATATTCATTGCAGAAAAGGGCAGGTTATGTCATGATTCAAAATGTTCAACAGAAACCCCCTCATAAGAAATCAAGGTCAATAAGTCCATCTGCAGCCAGCTCTCCAAAAAGACAAAAATTAGAGCAAGGGTCTTCTTCTTCTCAAAAAGAACAATACTCCCCAAGCCAGTCCCCAATCCAAATAGATGATGAGGCATCTCTAAGGGAATAGCTTAGATAAATGGGTAGAGAAGGGGATGTGATTGTCACTTCTACAAACCTGGATATTGGAGAACCACAAGAACCCCCTATACCTTCCTTGGACCTAATCATTACTGATTACCAAGGTAAGGAGATTGACCCAATCATTGCCCAGGCTTCTGAAAGATTTATTAATGATGAAATTTTTGTAAGATCTAGAGCCTTTGCACAATTTTTGTGGAGATTAAATATGAAAAATTTTGAGAAAGCCTGTGAGAAGATCAAGGCTGAGCAACTAGATAAACCCAACCTGGGTATTAAAGAAGATGTAAAGTCAAAAAATTTGAATGATTTTTCCTAGTTTACTCCTAAAGCCGAGAGGCAAATAGTTAGACAATCAGGAGTCCTCCTTCTGCCAAAATGGGATATAGCAAATGCTATTATTTTTTATTCAGTAAGAAAGCAAAAGGATGTTCAACTAACAACTACTGAAGAAGTACTACAGGCCCATAGAGGGGTCAAATTTAGTGATGACCACCAATCCCTTGTTATATGGTCCATAGATAAGAGGGAAAATACCAAGATGCATGAGTTTATTGTAGCAGAGCATAATAGTACATTGACAGTATATAGGGCTGGTGAGATAACTAGTAAACAAGTAATGAGAATGGCCTCAAAAGTGCTAAAATTGGGTGGTGTTGTATTTGGCTAGGAAGAAGATAAGTTTACCCAACTCAATGCTAGGTTTGAAGAAGTCTTAAAAGCATATGAGGAAAGAGGTATACAAATATAGTCACTTGAAAACAAGGTATCTTAAATGGAGAAGATACTTGGGAAGAGAAAGGTGGGAGAATCCAGTGCACCTAGAATTGCATACCCTTCACAATCATTTGTTGGAGCAACCCCTATTATTGAAATACCAGACACCCCTGAAAGGCCCCAATTTTATACTGCAGAAAACTTTGAAGAAGAAGAAACCAAATTACATGAGTTGCAGGTAGAATTAAAAAATCAGTATGAAGGAAAATTAAAGTAGGGTGTGATATATTTAAGGAATAAAATACAATGGTCAACCTTCTTTGATCAGCTGACAAGAATTGCAACCCTCATGGATGAGTTGAATAGAGATAAGGATAAATTGACTCCCCTAGCACAAAAGTGGAGGGAAAGGAATAATGATATTACAATTATATGTATATCTATCATCCAAATGCCTTATCATCAAGTAGAGAAAATTTTTGATTTATTAAATAAACTAGAAGATTTTGATGATAAAGGGGATTCTTTACAAAAAAGATTAACACTTTATTTTTCCAAATATATTGCTAAAAAATAAACCTTATTTCCTTGTGCTTTAGAATCTGTTGATACAATAAAGGAAAAAGAAAAGTGGAAAAAGGAGTTAGATGAAATATTTGATGAAAGGATTAGGAACATCATGAGTGAAACTAGCCACTAGTTTTGGGAAAGGACAAATGAAGAATTGGTAAAGATACAGTTATATTATAATGACATTAGAAAAGAGCTTGATGATTTAGAAGAAATTGCAAATTCTTTACTAGTTGTACAAAGAGAGGCTCTAAATTTTGATTGGCCAGATGATGTTGCCTATAATAAATGGAAAAATTAGTTTATAGAATAGATGTTAGGAGAAGATGAGGAGGAAGATGCAAAAGTAAAAGTTACCCTTGTAGTTAGTGATGAAGACATGGAAAATCCCCAGGTTAAAGTAAGTTTGCAGGTAACTGAAGATGATACATCACTTTCAGACCTCATGACTATGTACTCCGAGGATGAAGAATGATTGAAAAATTAGATCATATTTTCTTTTCTCAACAACTGAGAAGCGTAACAGAATGGGACCCACCAAGGAGTGTTTGATGTAATAAGCCTTTCTGTTATTTGTTTTTGTCTTTTATGACAGAAGTGTATGTAAGTGTCCTTTAAAGGACACCTGTCATTTTTGTCTTTAGCCTGGAGCTTGTTGCATCTCACACTATTTAAGTGAGATCCCAAGGCTAAAGAATGGTCCAAATTCTATTTTCTAAGTACTAGGCTTAGTCTATTTTTGGTCCAAATTTTGAAAGCAAGTTTATGATGTATTCTCTCTGTCAATTATCTGAGAATACATGAATATAGAATGAGTTGTGTTTCTTTCTGAAGGTCATTCTAAGTCTATTGTAAATAATATACCATTTTCAAAGAAGATGAATACAAATTATGAACTGTCCCCATATTATTCTTTCTGAATCTTGTCTCCTTTCAATTACTTGGTTATCTTGATATTGTATAAGTAAAGGCTTGTGCAATTGAATGCAATATAGTTAGGTTGTATATCTATTTATCACTGTTGTTAATTCAATGGATTAAATAAAAGCTTTGATAAACATGATAAGGTTTTTTTATTAGTAGGAAGGATTTTGAATGATGAATTCTGATAAGAATTGCTGATGGAATTTGTTGTAAGGCAAAAAACTAGATCTGAAAACTTGCTATAGACTCTGAATCCCAATGGATTAGGCACTGATCAAAATTGATTCAACTGAAGGAGAAATAGATCATAAATGATTATCAAAATACAACATCAAATCAAACTTTACTTTTATTTCTTGTAGATCTTCAAAGTTGGCCAGCACTTGTCTGCATGAAATGTTTTAGCTTTAGTTAGCCACTATTGTTAAGAACATCTGCAGATCTATAGAAGAATTCTTGGCCATATCTATTTTATGGGATGTGTTTACCAAGTTAGTAAGAATTATGTATACGTCTGAGGATTTTGAAATGAGAATCAAAATGAAACTAAGAATAATCCTCATATAGTTGCTCCAGTTTTAAATCATCCCTGGGTATATCCACCTTGGTTTTGCAGAGCCAAAAGAGTAGAAAATCATCTGTGATTTTGTCGAAGTTGGGTCCAAATACTTTGCATATACAATTGTTGATAAGAATTGGCTAGTCTTTAGATTCTATTTGTACTATCATTTTGGTATTAAGCATTTTGTCACTTACTAGTTTTAGTTCATTTTAAAACACCAACAAAATGGCGACTCTACTGGGGAGTTGTCAAACACATCTATGAGAAAGTACTGCATTTTCTTTGGTCCTTTTGTGTATGTGTCTGTCATGTTATCTAAGTTTTTCTCATGGTTATAAGGGAATATTTTAGTGAAAAACCTTGAGAATTTAAAGAAGATAAAGCCCAAGTACCATTGCTACACACTAACATAATCAACTTATCCAAGTGTCTTATCTAACAAGCAAGAGTTGCAATCTTACAACATCAGTGATTGGTCTGTCTGTGCCAAATATTTTTGTTTCTACTTGTGTATTATTTTCCTTGAGTCATTAAAGTGTCATTACATATTTTTTTGAAATAGGGTGGTGACTCAGTCAAGGTTTTGAAGCTAGTGCTTGTTGTAATAGAAGGTGAATATGGCTGACAAGAGAAAAAACACAAGAGCTTACATGAGAGCCAATCTTGATGTATCAATGTATGCTGATCTACCCCAAGGTGGTAGAAAGAATCAAAATAAGAAGAAGATAGATCCAAATCCCACTTGGAAACCTAGAGGTAATGTATCCTTCAATTCCCATTATCAACTAGTAGTAGGAAGAGAGTCTTCTTCTCTTAGTTCTGAATCCGAAACTACAAGACTCTTAGGAGGCATTTTCAATACCCCATTACCAGATGAGAGATTCTTTCAAGACAAAGATGTGTCTACTATGGGAATTGCTTCATCAAGGATAGATCCTATAGTAGATATGAACTATAGGCTAGGATTCAGGAATTTATTTGATAATCCTTTTAATCCCAGAACGGCCCCTTATGTAGAGCCAAATCTTATAGATCTGGATAACCTTGCTAATTTAGAGGCAACTTCTGTAGATCCTAAAGAAGTGCACTCTGAAATAGAATTTTTGCAGAAATGGATTGTTGAGGAAGAAGCTAAACGCATTCATCTTGAAAAAGAGAAAGAGAAAGCCACCTTGGATGCCATAATAGAAAGGGATGCTTTGCTAAGAAGGATGGCTGCTTTGAAAGAGCAAAATAAAAAGTTAGAAGAGAATACCACAACTCTCCATAAGGATTTTTTTGAAGATGTTGATAATTTGAGAGCTAAATTTTAGGAACAAGAAAAGAGCCTAAGTCAGAGGCAAGAACCAATTATTGCTCAAGTCCAAGCTTATAAACCTGTTCAAGTGGATCCTGCATAGCCCACTGAAAAAGCTCCAGATAAAGGGAAAGGCAAGGCTATAGGAATCCAAATAAATGAGCCTCAAGCTATACCAAGAAAACCTATACAACTCTCCATGTCAAAATTAGATCTAGATCTTGAGAAGGCTCGAAAAGAGAGGGAAGATCTTGCAAAAGAACTTGAGAAGGTTGAGAATGAAGCTCAAGCTACAGAAACTAGGAGAAAAATCCAATTCATAAAATTTAATTCTGCATTGGCTTCATGGCCCAATTTTTCTATCCCACCTACAATTCCTACACCAGTTAGTGGTCCAATAATCTCAACTCAGGGAGTACCCCAATTTGTTCCTACCTCATCTTCCACTATTATCACCCAAGTCACATTTGTCCCACCTCAACAATCCCAAGTTGTTCCTCTGAGTCAAGCTAATATAGCCAGCACCTCAAATGTCCTTGGTTTCTAGAAGAAACCTGTATATCTGAAAAAGTATAGACAAATATCATTTGCTAGTATTCCTGGTGCTCCACATCCCATATCGTTTGATTTAAGAGATAAAGTGGTTAAGTTCTCTAAGAATAATGTTGTTACTGGTGAAGAACATTTGAGAATTTTCATTGATATGTTGAATGATTATGAAGTTGAACATGAAGATATGGTAATGAAACTGTTTGTGCATTCACTAATAGAGGATGCAAGTGATTGGTTTAGGAGGTTGCCTGATGACAATATTACTTCATGGAGTGATTTGGAGAAATTGTTCAAAGAACAATATGGAGACAACACTAATGCAAGATTCATGTTGAATGAGTTCAACAACATCAAGAAGAATCTAAATGAGTCTACATTTGATTTCAATGTAAGATTTTAGAAAGGTATGTACATATTATTTCAAGTTATGAGGTTAAATGAAGATGTCTATCTCACAACATATTTCAATGCTTTTGATAGCAAAATGGCTTATCAATTGAGGGATAAAGATCCTAAGACTTTAAGGGATGCCTATAAAATTTTAGTAAATATAGAGAATAATAGGAAGGCATCTAGTAAACTGGGTAGGAGGGATGATCCTAAGCTTTTTAATCCTAAGAACAACAATAAAAGGGAGGGTGAAAAAACTCCTATAAGAAAGAAGCCTGAAGAACCTACTATAGGCTAGGTTTTCGAATTGCTCAAGAAGATGAATCCCACTAATTTCAATAAGCCAAATGTTGTTGAAAGACCCCTTGTGAATAAAAACAATTTCAATAGGCAACCTAGAATGCAAAATTACCCTTACACCACTCAGTGGAAAGATGGTAAGCCAATTCCCAACTAGACCCATAATGTGAAGGATAAGGGTACTCCAGATCCCCTGCAAAGGAACAATGTAAATATGAATGATGATGTACCATGGTGCATTATATGTCAATCACCTCATTCTGTTGATTATTGTGTTGTTGCTCAGTCATTTGCCCAAGGTCAAGGAGTGCAACCTAAAGAAGAAATTGAAGAGAAAAGCCATGATGACATAAGTTGCAATATGGTAAGCATGTGTGATGATTTGATAGATTCTGATTTAGAAGAGCCTAAAAGTGATATTACTAGCCAAATAATTTCTTATCATTTACATCATCAGCAAGTGCTTTCAAATGATGAAGGGTATGATACAGATAAGGTATGCAGTACATTTTTTGATGTAGGTCTCACAAGCTTAAGAGTGCCCTTCAAAGAGGAAATTGATAGAATTACAGCAGAAATGATTTCAAAAGTCCATAGTAATTACAATTTGAGAAATAGAGCAATAAATAATGATGCAGGAAAGCCATCTAGTGTATTCATCAAAGAAATCACTCATAAGATGAATGATCAAAACAAGAAATTTAATGTAGATGTGCCTAAGATTAAGGAAAATAAGGGTAAGAAATGGGAACCAAAGAAGAAGGTTCAATTTCAAATAAGTGAAGCAACAAAACCAGTTGTGCAACCAAAGAAATCAGAACCTGATACTATCAAGAAAATAATGGTGCCTACTGCTCAAAAGATTCCAACTCCAAGTATTCTTGTAAGACCCACTGTGGTTGAACCTGTTGATATGATATCTATGTTGTCTCAAATCACTATAAAAGTGCCCTTGTCTGAACTTTTTAGAATTGAAGAGCATAAAAATAAGGCTTTGTCATGGTTGGGTGGAATAGCAAACAATAATATTGTTGTAGATCAAACTGTGTCCCAAAAAATGCCATTAGTAATAGAGGATAGTGGTATCATATCCTAGATTTCTCAAATGTTTTTAGATGATTCCTTAGTGGCATTTATAGAAGATATTGATCCTTTTTTCCTCAGTCTAATCATAAAAGGGAAGACCTTAAAAAATTACATGATAGACTCAGGAGCTTCCAACACTATAATGCTTTTCAAAGTAATGGAATCCTTAGGTTTAAAGGTGGATACCAAGCAAGGAAGATGTAGCGGAATGGATTCTAGGGAAGTCCCAGCTATAGGTACCATAAATGCCTTACCATTCAAATTGGCTGCATATCCTGAAGTAGAATTAACCATGTTTGTCCCTGTGGTAGATATACCTCCACACTATGGAATGTTACTCTCCAAAAAATGGAGTGTTGCCATGGGGGGAAGCTTGCAATTCAATCTCACTTATGCCACTTTTCATATAGGGGACAAAGTTGTCAGGGTAAATAGGGAGCCTATTGCCTTCTTCAGTAAATCACTACAGCCTACTAAACTTAAGTATCACTTTCAAAGATCATCTTGTTTTGCATTGTAATGCTTAACAGTTGATGTAATTTTTGAGCTACATTGTAATAGTCCAGATTTTTACTCTATACAGAGGTTGTGATCAAAAAAACCAAAAAGCCCACTTTGTCCATTTTGGCAAGTGGCCCATTGTAAATGCACTATATATAAAGTGCCAAAATCATTTTTTTTGGGGGGGGGGGGATTTTTTGATTGAGTGAAAAGGGGGGGTGTGTACTATGTACTGTGTCTCCTTTATCTTGAGTTCTTGCATCATGGGTTCTTTTTCAAAGTTAACTCCACATAATTATTCTACTTGGAAGGAAAACATTAAAGAGCCATTGGAAGAAAAAGTTTTATGGCATTATGTCACTGGTGTAGCCAGGAAACCTCCTACTAATGCTGATGAAGCTCATAAAGAATATTGAGAATCCAAATAAGAGATGGCCTTAGGTACCTTGTTGAAAAATATCTCTGATCCTGTCAAATTTCACATTAGGAAGCTTACAGATCAATTAGAGGGTTGGGCTAAACTAGAAGCTTTGTATGGGACAGTAGATGAAGACATGGCTTACACAATAGAGGATAAACTTCTCAAGTTGGATCCTAGAAATTTTGATACAATTAAAGACTATCTTACCCAAGTAGAAATGTATAGGGCATAGCTAAATGATTGTGGAGAACCCATTAAAGATGGAAAGATGATCAAACACATCATGACTCATCTTCCATCTGAATATGCTCCTTTTGTTTCTAGCTTTAATACACACAAATTAACAATGGGTAGTACCTATGTTAAGCCTTCATTTGAGAAATTCTCAAAAATGTTGATCCTTGAACATGACAATCTAGTGGGTATGGGAATTCTCAAGTCTTCCAAAAATAAAGCCTTGGTAGCAAATGAAGGTAATTCAAGTGGTAAAAACTCAAACAAGAAGTAGTAGCAATGGAAGGCCAAGCAGCAAGACAAGACACAAAAATCCTCCTCAAAACAACAATCTTCCACAAATCAATCTAATTCTACTCAAAATTCTTCTTCACAACAAGGAAAATCTTTTTCAAAGAACAATAAAAAAGGGAACAATTCCAACAAGAAGGAGAAGAAAACATGTTCCTATTGTAAGAGGAATGGACATGAAGAACATGATTGCAAAGATAAGCAGATTGATGAATTGGTAAACATTATGAGGAAACACAAAATTGATGTTCCTAATACATACAAAGAGAAAGGTTCTTCATCCACTTCAAAGGGCAAGGGCCAAGCTTTAGTTGCAAGTACAAACAATTTGGAGGAATGGATTCTAGATTCTGGAGCATCTCATCACATGGGGGCTTCAGGAAAGCACTTTTCCTCTTTAAACACTTCACATGTACCCTACATCTATGTGGGCAATGATACTCAAATAAAAGTAGAAGGTAAAGGGAATGTTGAGTTAGAGAATGGCATCTTCAAGGATGTATTGCATGTTCCTAGCCTAAGCACCAACCTTCTCTCCATATATCAAATCACCCACTATGGATGTGGCAACAAAGTAGAGTTCCTCCCCAACACAGTAGTGGTAAAGAATCTCAAAGATGATTCAATGGTGGCAATTGGAAAGGCAAACCATGATACAAGATTTTATTCTTTCTCCAATTTTGTGCCTAAGTCCACGTCTCTTGCCTTGTTGACTCATTCAAATACTCAAAGTAAACTATGGCATGACATATTTGGACACCTTAATTATCACTACCTTCAGCAATTAAGCAGCAAGGAAATGGTCATTGGTCTACCTCAAGTCTAGTTTTTAGAGGGAGTATGTCCAAGCTATGAAGCAGATAAGCATTCCAAAGAGAAATATGACAAGGGGAAGTCTTGGAAAGAAATTCCTGTTCTAGAATGGGTACATAGTAATGTAGTTGGCCCTTTTCTAGTACCTTCTTTTTGTAAGGCCCGCTATGTTCTCACATTTATTGATGATTTTTCAAGGTACACTTGGGTCTTTTTTCTTGGTCATAAGAGTGAAGTCTATGACAACTTTATCACATTCAAAACTCAAGTTGAGAAGAAATCTAGGAAAGCCATCAAGATACTAAGGATAGATAATGGCAGAGAATATGTCAATTCTAGGCTTATAGACTATTGTACACATGAGGGGATAGATCTTCAACATTCAGTTGCATACACGCTATAGAAAAAGGGTGTAGCTGAAAGAAAGAACTGAACCCTTAAAGAAATGACTACTTCCATGCTTCAACACAAAGTCTCTTGATCAAGTGTTCCAACTACATTCAAAATTGTAGTCTGCATAAAGCCTTAGATGGAATAACACCTTTTGAGGCATGGTGTGGAAGGAAACCAAGTGTTAGGCACTTCAAATTTTTTGGTTCTCTAGCATGGGCCAAGATACCTCCATAGAAGCGTAAGGCATTAGAACCTCAAAGCAAACCATGCATTTTTTTGGATATCCTAATCACCTCAAGGCATATAAATTAATGGATCTAGAGACTCATGAAATATTTTATAAGAGGAGTGTTCATTTTGAAGAGACATGTCCAAGTCTGGCCTCTTCACCTACTCCTCCTTCTTCCTCCTATGTGGATAGTGAACATAGTGAAGATAGTGACTCAGAAGATGAAATTCCTCCAACCTTGACTCACAGGACACCACCTTCGTAGGGTCAAAAAATAGTTGAGGACATTCCTTCATCTTCTTCCACTAAACCTCATTGGGCAAAATAGACCCTTGATGCAGCAAGTTCAATGGTGGGAAATCCTTTAGATACTCAAAGGACTAGGTCACAACACAAGTCATTTCCACATGCATACATAGCCATTGCTTCAGATCCATAGTCTTTTAAGGAAGCATCAGGGATTTCAGAATGGGATACAGCTATTGAGGAAGAATACAATTCATTGATAAAAAATAACACATGGGACTTAGTTCCCCTTCCTAAGGGAAGAAAAGTGGTTCGATGCAAGTGGATCTATCAAACCAAATTTGTAGCGGATGGTAGTATTGATAAACATAAAGCTCAACTAGTTGCAAAAGGTTTCTCTTTCATCCATAGAAGTAGAACAATGTTGCTCTTTCATCCACAGAGGCTAAGTATCAAGGGGCTGTCAATGTAGCTATAGAGGCTCTTTGGTTATAGAACATCTTGGAGGAGTTTAGATTCGATCTACCTAAGTTGACAGTTCTTCATTGTGACAATCAAAGTGCCATTGAAATCTCTAAGCATCCAGTTCAGCATCAGCAGACAAAGCACATTGAGGTTCATATGCACTATATCAAAGAGCTTATACATGAGCAGATCATAGCACTTCAGTACTATCCTACAGCAGAGCAGGTCACAGATATTTTCACCAAACCCTTTACAAATTTCAAGTATTCTCATTTATGAGATCTCTTGGGGGTGCAGGATGTTGCAGATAGGGAAGTCCCTTGACTTCTCTTCTTCTTCTTTTGGGAGGTATTTTTTCCTCTTATGAGGTCTTCTTCTCTCTCTTTCTCTATTGTACTTATCTCTCTTTTTGGAGGAGGGTTTTTCCCATGAGGTTTTCCCTCTTTCTTTGTTTTATGAGAGACTGCATTGCATCATTTTAGCATTGCTTTTGTACATGGGTACCTAACATGGCCTAGTAGCCGGGACCCAGTATGCATTAGTGAGCTTAAGTGCATTCCCCTAAGTTGCACTTAAGGGGGGGTGTTGGTGTAAATAGATATTTACTATTTACACTTTACTTAAGTTAACTTAGGTTAGTGCATTATTTTATTATTTTTCATTATTTTATTATTTTTCTTTATGAGACACTTAGGAGTTTGTGCATCTACTATAATTTTCATGTAGACAACATAGAAGTACGCCACTCTATTCATGCACATGGTGTCTACACCACAGGATTTTTCATCATTCCCTAAGTTGTCATGTTGAAAACATAGTTTTTTGCACTCCTAATTTAGCACATGTTGTCTACAACACTGATGTGCATGTTTTCACTTTTGTATGCTTATCCTCAGATCATCGCACTTACTTCTGTGCATAATGGAGGATAACCCATATCTGGTGGACATGTGCTTGGTTGTTGGACTTATCATGGTGTTGATTCTGAGGCACTCTAGATGCATCTCAGAGGCCTTTATATTGAGGCACTCCTAGTGTACTTGTACATAGAATTGAATACTATACAGTTATTCTGATCATACTCTGGTCTATTTGTGCTTGTGTTTTTGAGTTCCTTGGTCTTGGAGAAATTCTACCCTAACACAGATTCTTATAGATACAATTGTTAATTGTGTATTGTCTTTGATGTTACACAAATGTCATACCAATCATCAGACAGAGTCTACCAAGCTCAGATGATCAGCAAAGCAATTTATAGTGTCTACTAAATGTTCTTAAACATTACATAGAAAAGTTAATGTCTACCGAGCTCACTCGGGCATCAAAGAATTTTGTAGCACAAAGCTAGTGTTAACCAAGCTCCCAATGTTAACAAAAAAAGTTTAATGTCTACCAAGCTCACTCGGTCATCAAAAGAAATGTGGCAGAAAGTTAGCTTCTACCGAGCTCACAAGGTCAGCAAAGGAAGGTCAGTGCTACCCGAGTTCACTCGATCTCCAAAGGATTTTTCCAGGGTTTGTAGTGTTTACCAAGCTTCACTTGATTAACACTAGAAAACCTTTTGGAGTAGTGGTTACCAAGCTAGGTCAGCCAGCGAAGGATTTTATTTTTTTGATATTAAGTTCAATTGTTTTGTGCAATAAATGTAGCTGACTGATGTAATGATTTTTCTTTTAGTTGTTGTAACTTATATTTGAGCCAACTTGATAATCTAAAAAGTATATATATAGATGTTCAAGTTGTGAAATTAAGAGAGTGAGTGAATATATGGATGAGGATGGAATAAGCAAATATTGAGAAAATTTTGATGAAAGATTAGATATCCTAGAGGAGCTGCAAAGTTGCATTCGATCAGTAAGGATCCAGTAAAGTAGAACAGAGATCTGTAAATAGAAAAATATAAGTTGTATATCATTCAGGTCACTTCATTGTTGCTTTCTAATCATTGTAACAGTGAATCCAAAATCTCTTTACAGAGTTGGTTTAACAGCCTTTTTTAAATCCTCTAACAAGCTGATAATTCTATTGAATTGTTCTTAAGACCTCTAACTAGGCCACTCCTAACAAGGTTATTAGATCCTCTAACAAGGTCACACCTAATAGTGTGTATTGTAACATTTAACATGGTTGGCTCCTAACAGGGCTCACTTCAGAAGAGTAAAAATTGGTGACTAGTAACTTGATGGTTTTTCCATTATTGGGTTTCCACATTAAATCTAGTGTCTTTTGTGTTCATTTATTTAACCTTTGCATGCATATTTATAACTATGAATGCTAGATGATCAGTAACTATTTAACCTACCAAGTTACAGTATTCCTGCAATATTTATCGAGTATCAGCAGTAAGTAAGCATTATAGACATCTAAGAAATTTTTTGGATTTATTTTTGTGGTAACTAATTCACCCCTCCCCTCTCAATTACTTCATCTATACTTCCAACAATTGGTATCATAGCCTTTGGTGCTTATAGGATAAGATTTCAAGGATCTAGACCAAAGATTAGGATGTCTTATAAAAAGGAAATTCCAAGACTTAACAAGAACAACTTCTCAGCATGGTAAGGGTTGATGAGACTTCATCTAGCTTCTATTGGAGATACAAGACTAAAATACCTTGATAAAAAAAATGCAAAACCAGCTGGTACACTATTTGTCAATGATATTGCTGAAAAGAAGACCTACAACATTATGATGATAGATATAGCATCTGCTCTAAGTTATGAAGAATTTGATGATATCAAAAATCGCAAATCTGCCTCAGAAATGTCAGAAAAGCTAAAAGAAATCTATGGAGGAGATGATAATGTAAGAAGAGCCAAAGCAAAAAGTCTGAGAGGATAGTTTGATCAAATGAAAATGAGAGAGGATGAAAACATTGCCAAATATGTTGCAAGTGTCAAAGCATGTGTTAGTGCAGTCAAAGCATCTGGAGGACATATCAAGGAGGAAACAGTTATAAGTAAAGTTCTTAGAACATTACTACCCATTTATGCAATTAGAGTTTCTGCAATTCAAGAAAGAAGATGTGAAGCAAATCATAAGATAAATCTAGAGGCCATAGTTGGAAAATTAACTTCATTTGAATTAGACAACTTTGACAACTATGTTCCAACTTCCAAGAACATTGAATCAGCATTTGAAGCCAAGCTTTCACTCAAGGAGAAAAGCAAAAAGAAAAAGGAATCTTAGTCATAAAGTAAAGATGAATCATACCAAAGTTCAGACAGTGATCTTGTGATGATTGAAGCTCTACTAGTAAGGAAATATTCTAGAGGCAAAGGAAAATATAAAGGTAAAGTTCTTCTAATCTACTTTTCATGTGAAGAAATTGGTCATATTGTTGCTAGGTGCCCAAACAAGTAGAATAAAAATGAGAAGAAAGGTTACAAGTACAATGGCAAGAAAGACTTCAAATCATTCAAGGATAAAGATAAGAAATGATGTTTTATGGCTAAAGATTCTAATGATTCTAATGATGAAGAAGAAGATGAAATTGTCTACATTGCTATGAAAGATGAGTCTAATAATGATGAAGAAATGGCACTCATTTCTCATATGAGCAAAAATGATACATAGATCATAGATAGTGGTTGTTCTCATCACATGACTGGTGATAAAACTAAGTTTGAATACTTTGAAGACTATGATGGTGGTAGTGTAAGATTTGGTAACAATGAACCTTGTTGTATAAAAGAAAGAGGAAGAATCTTTCTAACCAAAGAACTTATATGTGATAATGCCTATTGGGTAGAAGGACTAAAGCATAATTTGTTAAGTGTGGCACAGCTACTCAATAATGGATTCAAAGTAAAATTCATGCATGAAAAAGCAAGACTATTGGATGGCAAAGGAAAACTAATTGGATCAGGCACTCAAACAAAAGGTAACTTATTTTATCTTGAACTTGGTGAATGTTTATGTTTTATTGCTCAAGTTCAAGAAAGTTGGTTATGGCATAAAAGGTTGTTTCATGTCAATTTTGATAATTTGGTGAAGATAAGAAAATTCAAGAAAGTAAGAGGCATTCCTAACATAAAAAAAATTGAAGTCAGTGTTATGCAAGAATTGTCAGATTAGTAAAATGGGAAAGACTAGTTTTAAAAGTAAAAACTATCAGTTTGAAGATATATTAGAAATTGTGCATACTGATTTATGTGGACTCATTGGATTTGAAAGTGATACTGGAGAAAAGTTCTTTATTCTTTTTGTTGATGATTACTCAAGAATGATGACTGTCATGTATATAAGGAACAAATTAGAAGCATTTGATAAATTCAAATGGTATTTGGCCAGAGTAGAAAAGGAAATAGGGAAAAGATTGAAATGCTTGAGGTCAGAGAGAGGTGGAGAATTCATTTCACATGAGTTCAATAACTTTTGCATTGAAAGAGGAATCAAAAGATAGGTATCAGTCCCTGGAACTCCTGAGCAAAATGGAATAGCTAAAAGAAGGAACAGATCTATCATGGACTGTACAAGAACCTTAATGATTGAAAAGAGTATTGCTATCAAATACTGGAAGGAAGCTATCAGCACTATAGTTCATACCTTGAACCGAGTATAGATAAAAAAAGACTCATTCAAAACTCCCTATGAGCTATGGTATGGCTATAAACCTAATGTAAGTTATCTAAAAGTATTTGGAAGTAAATGTTACATTTTGAAAGAATCTAGAAAATGAAAATTTGATGTGAAAAGTAATGAAGAAATATTTTTGGGATACTCTTGCAAAAGTAAAGCATATAGATGTTTGAACTTGTCTACTTACAAAGTCATAAAAAGTGCACATGTGAAAGTTGATGAGTTTGAAAAAAGGACTAAAGAAAAAAGAAAAAGGAAACCAGAAGATTATAGAAGGTTTATTTTTATTGAACCTAATACAGTACCAGTCAATCAAGAATCTTCTACTCCTAAGTCATCAGTAATCGAGTTACAAGAAGTTCAAATCGAGCTGTAGCAACATAAGTTACCTTTAGATGCTACTAAGTGTCTACCAAGTCTAAAGGATCTGAGCCAATATCTACCGAGCCAGAATAGCCAAAACCTAAAGTTGAAGTGCAAGAGGATAAAAATGGAATTCTTTCAAAAGGCAAAAAACCTGTATTAGCAAAATATGTCAGGAGACATCATTTAGCAGATCAGATCATTGGAGACAAATTTGAAGGAACCATGACAAGAAGTAAGTTGAAAGGTACTTGTTTACTTGTTGATTTTGAATCTAGAAATATCAATGATGCATTGGAAAATGATAGTTGGATTGAGGCTATGAATGAAGAGATAGAGAAAAACAAGACATGGAATCTTGTACCTAGGTGTAAAGATAAAAATGTGATTGGAACTAAGTGGATATTCAAAAATAAGTTGACTGAAGATGGTAAGGTATCGAGAAACAAAGCTAGACTAGTATGCAAAGGATATGCTCAAGAAGAAGGAATAGACTATGGAGAAACTTTTTCTCTTGTTGCAAGATTTGAAGGAGTCAGAACCTTACTAGCATATGCTGCTCACAAAGGATTCAAAGTTTATTAGATGGATGTCAAGTTAGCATTCCTCAATGGTATACTGGATGAAGAGGTTTACATTGAACAACCTGAAGGTTTTGTTGATCTAGATAAAAGGAACATGGTCTGCAAATTACACAGGTATTGTATGGTCTGAAACAAGCCCCTAGAGCATGGTATGAAAGATTGCATAACTATCTTATTCACATTGGTTTTCAAAGAACTAATGATAACAGTAGCTTGTATATAAAGGAAGGACCAAATAATAAGATTGTCTTGGCAGAAATATTTGTAGATGATACTATTTTCACAGGGAATGATGATCTTTGCAAAGAATTTTCACAGCAAATGAACAAGGAATTTGAAATGTCTATGTTTGGTGAGATCAAATTCTTTGTTGTCAGCAGAATAAAAATGGTATCTACATCACTCAATCAAAATACATCAAGGAGATATTGAAAAAGTTTGGTATGGAAGATTGTAAACTAGTTGGGACTCCTATGTGTACTAGATTAAAAATTACCAAGGAAGATGAATCAAAAGAAGTAGATCAAACTTTGTATAGATCTGTGATTGGAAAGTTGCAGTATGTAGTTCATACTAGGCCAGATATTTCCCTTACAGTTGGTATTGTAGCAATATTTTTAGCAAAATCAAGAGAAAATCACGTGACGGCAATCAAAAGAATAATGAGATATTTGAAAGGAACTGAAGATTATGGTTTATGGTACAAATTTGGAGGTAATCTGGATTTGAAAGTGTTTACTGATGCTGATTGGGCAGGAAACCTTGATGAAAAAAAAGTACAAGTGGAGGAGCATTCTTTCTTGGAAAGAGGTTGGTTTCTTGGACAAGCAAAAAGCATAATTGTACATCCCAATCTACAGCAGAGGCAGAGTATGTTGTTGCAGTAGCAAACTGTTCTAATATTGTTTGGTTTAAATTGTTGTTGGAAGGCATGAAGGTGGAAATCAAAGAACCAGTTGTTATGTTCTGTGATAATACAAGTGCAATCAATATATCTAAGAATCCAGTGATGTATTCCAAAATCAAGCACATTGCAATAAAATATCATTTTGTCAGAGAATTGGTGCAAGATAAGGATATCAAATTGGAATATGTCCATACAAAGGAACAAATTGCTGACATATTCACAAAGCCATTACCTAAGGATGCATTCTTGTATCTAAGAGGTAAGTTAGGGGTCACTCCCCTATCTAAAGTTCACTAAAATGATTTTTTAGTGATGCATCAACGCATACCAAGTTGAAGATCTATCAGTTGATGCAGCATAATCAGGAAATATTGCATATGAATCATTACTAAAGGTACATTAAAATTTATTTGAGTTGTATTGTATTTGGCATGTGTTGTCAAAGAGGGAGAGTTTTACTATCATATCTTTCTGAAATTTGTTTGAGAGGAAGAGTTTGTTATGTAATTCCTTCACAAAGGGAGATTACTGAAAGAGGGAGAGTTTGATATCTAATAGAGAAAGTTGTTCTGATAGAAAAAGACTTGTTAGACTTGTTTTCAAATTTCATTCTGCTATGACATGTTGGGTTTCCATCAATGCCAAAGAGGGAGATTGTTGGATACAATTGTTAATTGTGTATTGTCTTTGATGTTACACAAATTTCATATCAATCATCAGACAGAGTCTACTGAGCTCAGATGATCAGCAAAGAAATTTATAGTGTCTACTGAATGTTCTTGAACATTACATAGAAAATTTAATGTCTACCGAGCTCACTCAGGCATCAAATGATTTTGTAGTAGAAAGTTAGTGTTAACCAAGCTCCCAAGGTTAACGAAGAAAAGTTAATATCTACCCAGCTCACTCGGTCATCAAAGGAAATGTGGCAGAAAGTTAGCTTCTACCGAGCTCACAAGGTCAGCAAAGGAAGGTCAATGCTAACCGAGTTCACTTGATCTCCAAAAGATTTTTGCAAGGTTTGCAGTGTTTACCAAGCTTCACTTGGTTATCACTAGAAAACCATTCTGGAGTAGTGGTTATTGAGCTGGATCGGCCAGCAAAGAATTTTATTGTTTTGATATTAAGTTCAATTGTTTCATGCAATAAATGTAGCTGACTGATGTAATGATTTTTCTTTCAGTTGTTGTAACTTATATTTGAGCCAACTTGATAATCTGAAAGGTATATATATAGATGTTCAATTTGTGAATTTAAGAGAGTGAGTGAATATATGGATGAGGATGGAATAAGTGAATATTGAGAAAATTTTGATGAAAGATTAGATATCTTGGAGGAGCTACAAAGTTGCATTCGATCAGTAAGGATCCAATAAAGCAAAATAGATATCTATAAATAGCAAAAGATAAGTTGCATATTATTCTGGTCACTTCATTGTTGCTTTCTAATCATTGTAACAGTGAATCCAGAATCTCTTGATAGAGTTGGTTTAACAGTCATTTTGTAAATCCTCTAACAAGGTGATAGTTTTATTGAATTGTTCCAAAGACCTCTAACAAGGTCACTCCTAACAGGGTTATTAAATCCTCTAACAAGGTCACACCTAATAGTGTGTATTGTAACCTTTAACAGGGTTGGCTCCTAACAGGGCTCACTTCAAAAGAGTGAAAATTGGTGACTAGTTATTTTGTGGTTTTTTTCATATTGGGTTTCCACGTTAAATCTTGTGTCTCTTGTGTTCATTTATTAACCTTTTCATACATATTAATAACTATGAATGCTAGATGATCAGTAACTAGTTAACCTACTGAGTTACAGTATTCCTATACTATTTACTGAGTATTAGCAGTAAGTAAGCATTATAGACATCTAAGGAATTTTTGAAACTATTTTTCTGGTAACTAATTCACCCCTCTCCTCTCAGTTACTTCATCTATACTTCCAACAAATATAAGCTTGGGTAATTTTCTAAGATTTTTATTTGGAAATAAGCGAAGTAATTGGGAGATGGTATTGGCACAAGCTGAATTTACATATAATAATTATGTGAATAAGAGTACAGGAAAGACACCTTTTGAGATTGTTACTAGAATGAAGCCTAGAGAAGTATCAAATTTGAGAGATATTGTTGGTGAAGAAAAAAGAGGTGTTGTAGGAGAAGAATTTTCTAATTATATGGAGTCTTTGCATAAGGAAGTGAAGTTGAGGACAGAAAAAAGTAATCAAAAGTATAATGAGAATGCTGATAAGTCTAGGAGACATCACAATTTATAAGTTGGTGATGAGGTGATGGTTCATCTAAAGAAAGGAAGATTTCTAGTTGGAACATACAATAAGCTAAAGATGAATTTTGGACCTTGTAAGATCTTGAAGAAGTTTGATAGTGGAAATACTTATGAAGTTGAGTTACCTAATGACATGGATGTATCTACTATTCAATGTTGCTGATTTATACAAGTATCATGAGTTAGATGATGAATTTTTTGTATCAAAGGACTATCCTAAGAAGTGGATTGAAGAAATTAAATAGATATTGGATCAGAGAATCTATAAAAACACAAGAGAAAAAAATTATTATGAATATCTAGTAAAGTGGAAGAACAGACCTATGGAAGAAGCTTCATGGGTTTCTCAATCTAAGTTGGATTTAGCTTAGGTTTTGACATCACAATGATTTAGGAGATTCATTTATTCCAACCTTGGTTTTCTATTGTAGGAGCATCCTAGGTTGCATTGCTATCCTTCATGTTTTTAGTTTTCATCTTGTTGTTGAAATTGGGTTTTGCTAAAGCTATATTTTCTAGTTTCTGGGTGCCTGTTGTAGACTATGTAACTAATTTTTATTAATTAATAAAGGGTTTTTCACATTAGATATTTAATAGAGTCTAGATTAATATCTATGTTCTAGAGCACAAGTTCTAACTCCTTATAGGTTAGGAGATATGGAAATTCTCCCAAAACATCAATTTTTAGCAGTTCTACACAATAGTTTCCTATGCTTAACTTCTAGAATGGATGCACACTTTTCCTTGATGAATCAAACATTTTTCACTTGAGGAGTTATATAGGACCTAGATATCTACTCACATTTCAAAGCATGAGTTCTAAATCAATTAGAGGTAGTAGATATCACAATTTTTCTTAGACATCGATTTCAAGATAGTTAATTACTGATGTAGGCCGACTTGTGCATTTAATGTTAGGTTTATTTTCATTTAATATTTTTTTGGATCCAACTTGTTGGTCTGACTTTTTCTGCAGTAAAAAATTCTTCAGTTAAACCATAGAAAAGTCAGAAGTTCTATGTCTAAGTGAAGTATAAGGTTTTGGATAAACCATCTATAAGAAATATTCGCCTTGTAAGCCTTATATTCATCTCTTTTTATAAATGGTCGGGCGCGAAAATTTTCAAATTTCAAAAGAAGCGAATATGCTTTCGTATTCCTTTTCCTCTCTCCCGGGTTACCTTTCTTACTGTTTGTCCCAACCGTCAGATCCGATTAGATCTACCACTGACGTTATCTCGCTATTGAAAGTTGCATGCTCATTAAGTATAGCGAGATAGTGAGTGTCGAGTTTTTTTTTAAGCGGTGGGACCATGAAGTGAAGGTGCGGCGATCGAAGATTTGCTTATTAATTACTTTATTGTGCAGGTACACTTTGCAATTCACCATAAAAAGGGGAAGAAGGACCCACTAGAATATCTGACATCAGAGCCGGAATGTTGATTTTTCCGGAAGTTCCGCCACTTCGCTATTGGAAAATTCAGGCACTTCACCGTTAGCGAAGTAGCGAGGCCACGTGAAAATCTTAAAATGATGACATTGCATCTTGCTTGTATCAGAATTACACCAGGTGGCATGACCTGTCATGAATACTGTTGTCAGAATCAGTTTTAATTAACGGAAGTAATTACTGGGTACCCCCTTGCTTTTTCCGGCACGGAATCCTTTTAAGTGCCGAAGCTCGCTACCTCGCTATCGGAAAGTTGAGATGCTTCACCGTTAGCGAGTTAGCGAGACCCCGTAAAATGGTAAAAGATCGGCAAGATCTATGATGACGTGTAATGACAGGTGACTGATAAAATTTGACATGTGCTAGCTATGCAGAGATCCGATTCTCATTAATGCTTACCTGACTAAATGTACAAGAAATCTGGAACATCAGCCTAAAGTGAATCAACGGAGCTCGCTATCTCGTTATGATGAGTTGCAAGGAAGATAATTACAGCGACATAGCGAGATGGGCCCACCGCCTTCTTTCTTAAGAAGCCCTGTAGCGTATCTTTCGATCATTTCTTGATCCGATCAACGGTTGTCGCCGCCTCGTTATGGCAAGGTGCTTGTTCTTTATGCATAACGAAGTAGCGACATGCTGACACGTGTTCTCCGTCGTCAGTGGGTTTAAAGGTAAGCGCCATCAAAAGAAAGAATTATGTACGTGGCAAGCTCTCATTGGGTAATATGACTGACATGGCAAGTGTAACTCCTAGTTGTTCTCTTTGTACCGCATGATCGTAGGATCTTTGAAGATCAACGGCGTAGTTTTAAATTAAAAATGTAGTGCCACTCTCTGTATTAATTAGACAAGAAAGCTTCGTCCGTGAGAAAAAACAGAGTATAATACAGAGAGATTGCATCAGTTTCATTTCACGCGAGAAAAGATTTGAAGCCATTCCTGTGCAGAAGCTATTACTGAAAGAAAAGCGTGCCAAGGTTGATAAGAAATTGTCAAGTTATCTGTTCGCTGAAATTTTGCAGGAATTCAAAGGAAAATTGAGATAGAATTCAAGTAAGTAAAACTACCATCATCTGTGTGAGCTTTTAAGTTTTAAAGAGGATAGCCCAAGATGCCTCCTAAGAAGGGATTTACAGGAGCAGTAAACTACCTGGATAGAAATGTGCATGATGATTTGCTTGAATTACTTCCTGAGTCCACTGTAGAAACGGTGCAAGTTAAGAGGTTAACCTCACTCAATCCTAGGCTTAGGGTAGCTGATGGATTGTATGATAAGGGTAATTGGGTCCGGGATGCTCAAACTGCTCAGACTGGTTTGAGTTTATTCAAGAAATGGTTTGCAGAGAGAAAGTTATATGCCCCTCATGCCAACATTTGGAATTTTGATCTTGGGAAGCTTGTTGTTCCCAGCGTGTTTATGGATTTTGACTTGCTTGAAGCCATAGCAAAAAACTATGACCAAGCCACTAAGGTAGTGAGGAGAGTAGATGGTGAGGCTTTAGTTACCATCAGTCCTGAGGAGATTAGGAAGGTATTTAGTCTGGGACCCCTCACCATGTATCATGTGCCCATTAATTTGATAGATTTAGAAAAAGAATATATATCCAAGAGGGATGTAGTTAGACAGGGTGCACTGAAAGCCCACATAGGCCGAATTGGAGGCCTCCCAACCATAACATCATCTTCTAAAGAGCCCTTCAAGAAATCATGTTTTAATGCCAGGGCAGTGGAGATATATAGGACCCTGTGCAGAGTTTTCGGAGAGGGCGAAGAAGATTTTATTCCGGTGAGCTTCATGTATATGATCACCCAAATCTCTTCTTTTGGTGTGGAAATAATTTTTGATTTTGCATCCTACTTGGCAAATGAGATCCATCATGGATTGGTGGGGATTGCACAGGGCAAGGTGGAAAAGGTTTGGGGTCAGTATTCCTTAATGATGCATATGTTTCTTTTTAAAGGGGCCACTTATTTTGGTAAAGAAATGGTTTTAAATAGAGAACAAGAAGGGGAAGCACTACCAGTCCAATTATGGAGTGCAGACATGACCTGGGAAGCAGAAAATGCTAGCTTCGTTAGATTTGATAGGCACTTTGCCTCCAAACTAAGGTGCCTCTTATTGAGTGATAATCCCAGAATCCCTAAAGCATTAATGCATCTTATCAGGCCTATGGACAAAACCCACAATCTAAAAGTTTCACATAATTGGGGAGATATTATCCCATATTCAGTCTCAACGGTCATCAGGGTCTATGGTTTCAAAGGAACACCCCATGTGTTACCCTATCAGGTACCCTTGAAGGTAGGGATAGCTGAATTTTTGTGGCAGTTGGGAGGAGTGGAGGAAGCCTTTTTGCACAAAAGGGGGACAGGATCAATTTTTCCTACTTGTACTATAGCCCACCAGTTTGTGATAACTAAAGAAGGGTGGGTCTTCCTCCATAAATTTTTGGATCAATATAAAATGGCAGTGTCTCATTCTCGTTTTTGTGATACAGAAGGTTTCTTTAACTCTGCCCTTAGATTGAGAATCAAGCTACGTCCAGTCCAGCATGAATTCTATTTTCCAGAAGATATAATAAGAAATGAATACTCTCTCCATGAGCAAGAAATAAAGAAAGAAAAATGGAGAGTCTATTCAAAAGTTTTGGAATTCATTAATTGTTTTGATAAAAATTTCAGTCCTCTTAGTAATGCTGCGAACAATGCAGATAAAGTATATAAGCTCATGAGTAATTTCTCTGAGATAATGGAGGTAATGAATGAGAAGAAACAGCATTTTATTAATTCTTTTCCAGATAAAGCCAGAGAAATTATGAGAAAATTGGGTTTCACTCCCAACATTGGAGTAGGTCCACTGGTGGTACGGAAGAAAACAGGGTATACTATTGTCCGACAGCAGGTGCCCGTTGTGCATAAAGAAAAACAGATTGTTGGATCCACCAGCACTGTCCTAGAAGAAAGACCCCCTGAACCTTCCCCCAAAAGGAGAAGAATAATAAGGGAGGAAGAATCCCCTGATGAAAGTGGCTCACCTTCTCAAACCCCAATAAGAGTTGAGGAAGAACAACTCACCAGTGAGCAATTCGAACAAATGGGGTCACAAGGAGAAATTTTTGTTACACAAGCAGAGATTGATGAAGGGAACCCTCAGGAACCCCCTGTACCAAGTTTTGAATTAACTACAGCAGATTTCAGAGGAAGGGAATTGGACCCTGTTTTGGAACAAGCCAGTCAGCATTTTTTGTCTGATAACAATTTTGTAAGATCTAGGGCTTTCCATCAGTTTGCGTGGAGAGTAAACATGCACATTTTTGAGCAAAGGTGCAATAATATGAGAGCAGAACATCCAGAAATGGATGAGGCCTCCATTCAAAATCTAATAAAAGAACAAATGGTTCAAGAGTTCCAAAATATAACCCCTGATGAGGGAAGACAGATGGTAAAAAATGCTAATGTTTTATTATTGCCCAATTGGGACATTGCTGACGCATTAGTTTTTAATTCTGTTTCAAATAATTTAGGGCTCCAGGATCCAAATAAAGAGGAATTCTTGGGTACAGCATTCAGCAATGATCAAGCTGCCCTTGTTATGTGGTCCCTGAGAAGAGGATCCAGGGTTACTTCATCACAGCCTGATGATTCAGGATTGACAGGGAGTGTCATTGTAAGAAGAGTTGCTGACACTTCAAATGTACAGGCAGCCCACATGAATGTGGATTATTCTAAATTTGCCCTGGCTACTGCAGAAAGAGAAGAGAGGGAAATGATGGATATGCATAATAAATATGAAGTAGTGGTAGAAGCCTATAATCAAGAGGTAAAAAGGAGAATTGAGTTAGAAAACAGGGTATCTCAATTAGAAAAGGTACTTGGAAAGAGAAAAATAGGAGAATCCAGTACATTAAGAATTGCATATCCCCCACAGTCATCTGTGGGATTAACCCCTATTATTGAGATACCTGACACCCCTGAAAGACCCCAATTCTATACTGCAGAGGAATTTGAAGTAGAAAAAACCAAATTACATGAGTGGCAGATAGAATTTAGAAATCAGCAGGAAGAGAAATGGAGGCAGGGTGTGACATACTTGAGGGATAAAATACAATGCTCAAATTTTTATGACCAGTTGACAAGGATTGTAACCCTCATAGATGAGTTAAATAAAGAAAAGAATGGACTAGATTCCCTTACACAGAAGTGGAGACAGAGGAATAATGATGTTACAATTATTTGTATATCTACAGTTCAAATGCCTTACCATCAGGTTGAGAGGATTTTTGATTTATTAAATCAATTAGATAATTTTGAAAATAAAAGAGATTCTTTATAGAGGAAATTGACACTCTGTTTTTCAAGATATCTTGCTAAGAAATTCACCCTATTTCCTTGTGCCTTAGAATCTGTTGATACAATAAAGGAAAAGGACAAATGGAAAAAGGAAATGGATGAATTATTTGATAACAGAATAACAAACATCATCAGTGAGACTGGCTATTGGTTTTGGGCAAAGACAAATGAAGAGCTGGTAAAAATACAACTGTATTATGCTGATATAAGAAAAGAATTCGATGAATTAGAAGAAAATGCCAATTCTTTAATAAAGATACAAAGAGAAACCCTAAGTTTTGATTGGCCAGATGATGATACTTTCAACAGATGGAAAGATCAGTTTAGTGAACAGATGTCAGGAGAAGATGACGGGGAAGATGTAAGAGTAATTGTTACTCTTGTAGTCAGCAATGATGACATAGAAAATCCCCAGGTTAAAGTGATTTTGCATGTAACAGAAGATGATACATCACTTGCAGACCTTATGGGTATGTACTCTGAAGATGAAGAATGATTGCGAGAGCAGATCATAACAACCAAGAAGCATGACAGAAAGGGACCCGCCAAGAAATGCTGTTATAATCGACCTTTCTGTTATTCTTGTTTTTTTTTTGTTTTTCAAAAAGAAGGACACCTGTCACCTTCTGTAGCCTGAAGCTTGTTGCATCTCGCATTATTTAAGTGAGATCCCAAGGCTAAAGAATGGTCTGAATTTGGTTTTCACTAAGTATTGTGCTTAGTTTCTTTTTTGGTCCAAACGTTTTTGGAAAGAAATTTATAGTATGCTTTTTCTGTCAAAATTTTCTGAGAGATGGATGAATGTAGAAAGAACTGTGCTTCTTCTCTGAAGGTTTTTCTGGGTCTTTTGTAAAGGATATATCATTTTCAAAAGAAATGAATACAAGTTATGAACTGTCCCCATATCTGTTCTTCTCTGAATTTTGTCTCCTTTTTAGTACTAAGCTACCTTGATGTTGTGTGAGTAAAAGCTTATGCAATTGATTGCAATTTAGTAAGACTGTACATCCATTTGTTATTGCTGTTAATTCAATGGATTAAGTAAAGGCTTTGATGAATGTGATGAGGTTGCTCGGGTGTTAATAAGGATTTTTGAATGATAAATTCTGGTAAGAATTGCTGATGAAAATTCGTTGCAAGGCAACAAATTAGATCTAAGAATTTACTTGACTCTGAATTCCCAATGGATTAGGCACTGATCGAAAGTATTTCAGCCAAAAGAGAAGTATATTATAACTAGATTTTTCCAAAATACATCATAAAATCAATTTTCATTTATCTTTGCTGTAAGATTTTCAAAGTTGGCCAGCACTTGCCTGCCTAGATTGTTTTAGCTTCGTTTAGCCATTGTTGTTGGAAACATCTGCAGAGCTATAGAAGATTTCTTGGCCATATCTGTTCAAGGGATGTGTTTATCAGTTATTTACTTATATGTTTAAGGATTTAGAGATGAGAATCAAAATGAAACTAAGGATAATTCTCATACAATTATTCCATCTTTGAACCATCCCCGGGTGCACCCGCCCTGGTTTTACAGAGCCAAAAGAGTAGAAAACCGTCTAAGGTTTTATTGAAGTTGGGTCCTAATACTTTGCATATGCAAGTGATAATGAGAATTGGCTATTCTTTAGGTTTTGTATGTACTGATATCTAGGTACTAAGCCTTTTGTCGCCTAGTAGTTTTAGTACTGTTAACATCAAAATAAAACACCAACAAAATGGCGACTCTGCTGGGGAATCATTAGTGTCAAAACTTGAGAATCTAAAGAAAATACAAACCCAAGTACCATTGCTACACACTGACACATCCAGCTTATCCGAGTGTCTTATCTAACAAAGCAAGAGTTGCAGTCTTACAACATCAGTGATTGATCTCTTTGTGCCGTATTTTTGTTCCCGCTCGTGTATTGTTTTCTTTCTGTCAGTAAGGAGTGTTATTATATTTTCCCGAAAAAGGGTGGCGACTCAGTCAAGGTTTTGAAGCTAGTGCTTATTGTAACAAAAGGAGAATATGGCTGACAAGAAAAAAAACACAAGGGCTTACATGAGAGCCAATCCCGATGTATCAATGTATACTGATTTACCCCAAGGTGGTAGGAAAAACCAAAATAAGAAAAGAATAGATCCAAATCCTACTTGGAAGCCTAGAGGTAATGCCTCTGTAAATTCCCATTATCAACTGATAATAGCAAGAGAATCATCTTCGCTTAGTTCTGAATCCGAAAATACAAGACTTTTAGGAGGTATTTTCAGTACCCCATTACCAGATCAGAGAGTTTTTCAAGATAAAGACGTATCTACTATGGGAATTGCTTCACCCAGACCAGGGCCTATAGCAGATATAAATTGTAGGCTAGGATTCAGAAGTTCATCTGATAACCTTTTTAATCCCAGAGTAGCCCCATATATGGAACCGAACCTTATAGATCTAGATGATCCTGCTGATTCCGAGGCAACCTCTGCTGATTCTAAAGAAGTGCAATCTGAAATAGGATTTTTGAAGAAATGAATTGCTGAGGAAGAAGCTAAGTGCATCCGTCTTGAAAAGGAAAGGGAGCGAGCCACTTTGGATGCAATAATAGAAAGAGATACTCTGCTAAGAAGGATGGCTGCTTTGAAAGAGAAAAATAAAAAATTAGAAGAGAATATCCCCACTCTCCATCAGGACGTCTTTGGAAATATTGATAATCTAAGAGCTAAAGTTCAACAATAGGAAAAACTCCTAAATCAAAGACAAGAACCAATTATTGCTCAAATTCAAGCTTATAAACCCATTCAAGTTAATCCAATAGAGCCCACTGGAACAGTTCCAGATAAAGGGAAAGGCAAGGCTGTAGGAATCCAAATAAATGAGCCTCAAGCTATACCGAGCAAACCTATACAACCCTCCATATCAAAATTAGATCTAGAACTAGAGAAGGCTCGAAAGGAGAAGGAAGACCTTGCAAAAGAACTTGAGAAGGTTGAAAATGAAGCTCAGGCCGCAGAGACCAGAAGGAAAATCCAATTCATAAAGTCTAATTCTGCATTAAATTCATGGCCTAGTTTGTCTATCCCACCTACAAATCCTACACCAGTTAATTCTCCCATAATCCCGACTCAGAAAGCACCCCAATCTGCTCCTACCTCATCTTCCAATATTAGCACTCAAGTCCCATTTGTCCCACCACAGCTATCCCAAGCTGCTCTCCTAACTCAAGCTAATGCAGCTAGTACCTCTAACGCTCCCGGTTTCCAGAAGAAACCTATATACCTTGAAAAATATAGACAAATATCATTTGCCGGTATTCCTGGTGCTCCCCATCCCATATCTTTTGATTTAAGGGATAAAGTGGTGAAGTTTTCTGGAAATAATGCTGTCACTGGTGAAGAACATTTAAGAATTTTCATTGACATGCTCAATGATTATGAAGTTGAACATGAGGATATGGTGATGAAATTATTTGTGCATTCACTCACAGAGGATGCAAGGGATTGGTTCAGGAGGTTGCCTGATGATAGTATTACTTCATGGAGTGATTTGGAGAAATTGTTCAAGGAACAATATGGGGACAATACCAATGCAGGATTCATGTTGAATGAGTTCAACAATATCAAGAAGAATCCAAATGAATCCACATTTGATTTTAATGTGAGATTTCAGAAAGGGATGTACAAACTGTTTCAGTTTATGCGATTAAATGAAGACGTCTGTCTTACAACCTATTTTAATGCCTTTGATAGCAAAATGGCCTACCAATTGAGAGATAAAGATCCTAAAACTCTGAGAGATGCCTATAGAGTTGCAGTGAATATAGAAAATAATAGAAAGGCCTCTGGAAAATTAGGGAGGAGGGATGATCCTAAGCTTTTCAACCCTAAGAACAATAATAAAAGGGAAGGTGACAAAAATCCCATAGGAAAAAGGCCTGAAGAACCTACTATAGGCCATGTTTTAGAAATGCTTAAGAAAATGAATCCCACTAATTTCAACAAGACAAATGTTACTGAGAGAACCCCTATGAATAACAGCAATTTCAATAGATAGCCTAGGATGCAGAATTACCCTTACACCACCCAATGGAAAGATGGTAAACCAGTTCCTAACCAGATCCAAAATATGAAGGATAAGGGTACCCCAGACCCCCTGCAAAGGAACACTGTAAATATGAATGATGATGTACCTTGGTGCATTATATGCCAATCACCTCATTCTGCTGATTATTGTGCTGTTGCCCAATCATTCGCCCAAGCTCAAGGAGTGCAAGCAGAAGAAGAAACAGAAGAAAAGAACCATGATGATATAAGTTGCAATATGGCAAACACATCTGATGATTTGATAGATTCTGATTCAGAAGAACCTAAGAATGATGTTACCAGCCAGAGGATTTCTTACCAGTTACATCATCAGCAAATATTTGCAGATGATGAAAAGAATGATACAGATAAGGTATGCAATACATTTTCTGAAGTAGGTTTAACAAACCTAAGAATCCCCTCCAAGGAGGAAATTGATAGAATTACAGCCGAAATGATTTCACAAGTCCACAGTAATTACAATTTGAGAAATAGAGCAATAACTAATGAAGCAGGAAGGCCATCTAGTATGTTCATCAAAGACACCACTCATAAGACAGATGATCAACACAAGAAAGTCAGTATAGATGTGTCTAAGATCAAGGAGAACAAGGGTCAGAAATGGGAACCAAAAAAGAAGGTTCAATTTCAGAAAGTTGAAGCAACAAAGACCGTAGTGCAACCAGAGAAATCAGAACCGGATGTTGTCAAGCTAAAAGTGGTGCCCACTACTCAAAAGACTCCGATCCCAGGTACTATCGTAAAACCTACTATGGTTGAACCTGTTGATATGATTTCCATGTTATCTCAAATTACTGTGAAAGTACCCTTGTCTGAGCTTTTTAGAATTGAAGAACATAAAAATAAAGCTTTGTCATGGTTGGGTGGGATAGCAAACAACAATAGTATTGATAATCAAGCTGTAGCCCAACAGACCCCATTAATAATAGAGGACAATGGTATTATATCCCAAATTCCTCAGATGTTCTTAGATGATTCATCAGTTGCGTTCATACAAGATATTGATCCTTTTTTCCTTAGTTTAATCATAAAAGGGAAAACCTTAAAAAACTGTATGATAGATTCTGGAGCTTCCAACACTATAATGCCCTTTAAAGTAATGGAAGCCCTAGGATTGAAGGTGGATACTAAGCAAGGTAGATGCCGAGGGATGGATGCTAGAGAGGTTCCAGTAATAGGTACTATAAATGCCTTACCATTCAAACTGGCTGCATTTCCTGAGGTGGAATTAACCATGTCTGTCCTTGTAGTGGATATACCCCCACATTACGGGATGCTGCTTTCCAGAAAATGGAGTGCCGCCATGGGGGGAAGCCTACAATGTGACCTTACTTATGCCACTTTCCATATAGGGGACAAAGCTGTCAAGGTAAATAGGGAACCAAGGGTTAACCACATCTTAGGTGAAGAAATTGACAAAGATACCACCTGTTTCCTAGACACTGGGATTAATGCTTTCAGGGCTGAATTAATTATTCAGGAAGTGGAAAACTTACCTGATATCATTGAAAATGAGGTTGAATGTTGCATGAATTCACCAAAACTGTGGACAATGTTCTTTGATGGGGCTAGTTCTAAAGAGGGTGCAGGGGCAGGTGTAGTCTTTGTATCCCCTAAAAATAACACCTTCAGGTATTCATTCACCTTGAAGTTTGCTTGCACAAATAACATTGCTGAATATGAAGCATTGCTGCTAGGTCTCAAAGTGGCCACACATCACAAAATTAAGAAATTGTGTGTCATAGGGGACTCTGAGTTGATCATCTCTCAGATTAAAGGAACGTACTCCTCAAAAAATAGGAGATTAAAACAATATAGAAACGCGGTCTGGGATCAAATAGAATTCTTTGATGCATTTGGGATCTCATGGAGAGATAGAACCCAGAATAAAATGGCTGATCTTCTGGCTAATGTAGCTATCAAGCCAAAAGAAATATCATTTGCAGGAATCTCCCAGATTGAGATTCAAAACAGACCTTCTATACCTGACAACATTGACAATTGGCAGGTGTTTGAAGATGACAAAGATATCACAAATTTTTTGCTAAATGAAGACAAATACCATGGGCAGGAGATGGACTGTAATGGACTGATTGAAACCATAAATGGGAAGGAAACCATTTTTGGTCAAGAAATCATGCAATTAAAAACAAATAAGATGCCTAAGGGATTGGTAGTCTTGGAGAACATTTTTGATAACCAAGACAGAGTAAGATCGGAAATAAAGGACCCCAAACCGCAGGAGCTAGAAGAAGTGAATTTGGGAACGAATGAAAACCCTAAAAAGGTTTACATCGGCCAAGATCTGCCAGTTCAAATCAGAAAAGCATTGATTGACCTACTTAGAAAGTACAGGCATGTTTTTGCTTGGTCGTATGATGACCTTAAAGCTTATAGGGAGGACCTTTTCCAGCATGTCATACCATTGAAAGAAAATGTAAAACCCTTTAGGCAAAAACAGAGGCCAATCAATCCTACCCTTGCCCCAAAAATGCAGGAAGAACTGACAAAGCTGAGAGATGGTGGAATAATCAAACCAATTAGGCATTCCACTTGGGTTTCAAACCTTGTTCCTGTAAGAAAAAAGAATGGAGATATTAGGCTTTGTGTGGATTTTAGAAATCTAAACATTGCATCTCTAAAAGATAATTATGGCTTACCTAATATGGAAGCTATGTTGCAACAAGTGACCGGCTCTGAATTGATGTCAATGATGGATGGCTTTTCTGGATATAATCAAGTTCTGGTAAAAGAAAGTGAATAGTTCAAAACAGCCTTCACAACCCCTTGGGGAACGTATGTGTATGTGAGGATGCCTTTTGGCTTGATTAATGCAGGAGCTACTTTCCAAAGAGCCATGGATGTAGCATTTCATGAATATATTGACAAATTTATGGTTGTGTACCAGGATGATCTTACAGCGTATTCTAATAAGGCTGAAGATCACTGCAAACACTTGGAAAAAAAATTTATAAAAGCCCTGGAATATGGGGTATCCCTAAACCCAAAGAAATGCTCGTTTGGGGTTACAGAAGGAAAGTTATTAGGACACATAGTGTCCAAGGATGGGGTAAAAATAGACCCAGAAAGGGTAATGGCTATTGATAAAGTCCCTAAACCTAAAAACATGAAAGGTATACAGTCCTTTTTTGGCCAGGTTAATTTTCTGAGGAGGTTTGTTACAAATTTCGCTGAAATCAGTAGACCCATTTCAAAAATGCTTAAGAAAGGAGCTGTTATAGATTGGAATGGTGAACCTTCACAGGCATTTCAGGATATAAAGACTGCGATAAAAAATGCTCCAGTGTTGAAGACCCCAGATTATACAAAACCCATGCATATCTTTTCTTTTGCATCATTCCATACTGTGGCTGCAGTTTTATTACAGAAAAACCAAGAAGGGTATGAACAGCCTATTGCTTTTTTTAGCAAATCCCTGCAGCATGCTGAACTGAAGTATGAAATAAATGAAAAACAAGCATATGCTTTGGTAAAGGCTGTAAAAGCATTCAGAAGTTATTTGGTAGGTGCTACTATTATTGCCTTTGTACCTAGTGCTGCAGTTAAAGATATTTTCTCTCAGCAGGAAGTGTCAGGAAGGAGATGCAGATGGATCAATAGAATCCAAGAATTTAACATTGATATGCAGATAACTAAGTTAGTCAGAGGTCAAGGTTTGGCCAAACTTATGGCCGAAACTAACCTGGAAGCTAATCAGATAAACCTAGTAAATGATGATTTCAGAACTGATTTATGCGACATGGACCAGTGTGACTGGTACATTAATGTTATACATTATTTGCAACACATGGAAGTTCCTCCCCATCTGCCTGATAATGAAAAAAGGAATATTAAATTGCAAGCCATCAGGTATGTAATTGTTCAAAATAACTTATGGTGGAGAAACTTTGAAGGAGTTCTGTTGAAATGTGTTGATAGAGAAAGGGCAAATGAGATTTTGAAAGAAATGCATGCTGGAGTATGTGGAGGACATTACATGGCAAAAACTACTGTGCATAAGATAATGAGAGTTGGTTTCTGGTGGCCCACTTTGTTCAAAGATGCTCAAATTATGGTTAAAAAATGTGATCCTTGTCAAAGATTTGCTGGGAAGCTGAAATTCTCAGGAAATACTCCATTGAAGCCAGTTGAAACTAAAGCACCTTTTCAACAATGGGGTCTGGACTTCATAGGATAAATTTTTCCCAAGTCCAGTACTGGCTATTCCTGGATCCTGGTTGCTACTGATTACTTTACAAAATGGGTAGAGGCTATCCCTACCAGAAATGCAACTAGTAAAGTAGTAAATAATTTCTTATTGAATAATATCATTTCCAGATTTGGATGTCCACAGAAAGTTGTCACAGATAATGCTATGTGTTTTAGGTCTAAGGAATTCATAAATTTTTGTGATAAATATGGAATGACAAGAACAATGTCTACCCCATATCATCCACAAGGGAATGGACAAGCTGAGTCCACAAATAAAAGCTTGTTGAAAATCATTAAGAGAACCTTGGACGATAATAAAAGGGCATGGGATTCCAAGTTACAGTTGGCAATATGAGCTGACAGAGTAACTGTAAAGAAGGCAATTGGGGTGGCTCCATTTGATTTAGTGTATGGAATTCAAGCTAGAATGCCCCAGAACAATTTGATGGGATTATACAATTACATCCAGTCATATGATGAAGATACTACTGATGAAATGAAAGAAAGAATGAATGAACTGGTAGGATTGACCGAAGCCAGAAGAGAAGCATCTCTGAGAAATCAAAAATTGTAGTTACAAGTCAAAACACTCTATGATAAAAGAACTGTAAACAAGAAATTTGAAAATGGAGACCTAGTCTTAATGTGGAACGCCAGAATTGAAGATAAAGGAAAACATGGCAAATTTGACCCCATTTGGTTAGGCCCATATCTCATTGAGAATACTTGGGGTGAACATTCCTACATAATCAAAGATGTATTTGATAATATTCTTGAATTTCCAGTTCATGGACAGTTCTTGAAGAGGTATTTTTCTTGAAAAAATACTTAGTTTCTTCCATGAACATTAGTTTTAGGTTTTCCCAGCGTCCTGTTTTCTGTAAATCCTTGTACAGTCTGAGTTTTTGTTTTTGTGTGTTGCTCAGTGCTCTCTGAAGAAGTTGTCATTTCTCGGGTGTGTGGTCTGCTCTCCCATAGATTCTGAATCCTTGCATAGACTCAAGTAGTCTATCATCCCCAGACAGAGCCACTGTTGGTCTGACTTTTTCTGCAGTAAAAAATTCTTCAGTTAAACCATAGAAAAGTCAGAAGTTCTATGTCTAAGTGAAGTATAAGGTTTTGGATAAACCATCTATAAGAAATATTCGCCTTGTAAGCCTTATATTCATCTCTTTTTATAAATGGTCGGGCGCGAAAATTTTCAAATTTCAAAAGAAGCGAATATGCTTCCGTATTCCTTTTCCTCTCTCCCGGGTTACCTTTCTTACTGTTTGTCCCAACCGTCAGATCCGATTAGATCTACCGCTGACGTTATCTCGCTATTGAAATTTGCATGCTCATTAAGTATAGCGAGATAGCGAGTGTCGAGTTTTTTTTTAAGCAGTGGGACCATGAAGTGAAGGTGCGGCGATCGGAGATTTGCTTATTAATTACTTTATTGTGCAGGTACACTTTGCAATTCGCCATAAAAAGGGGAAGAAGGACCCACTAGAATATCTGACATCAGAGCCGGAATGTTGATTTTTCCGGAAGTTCTGCCACTTCGCTATCGGAAAATTTAGGCACTTCACCGTTAGCGAAGTAGCAAGGCCACGTGAAAATCTTAAAATGATGACATTGCATCTTGCTTGTATCATAATTACACAAGGTGGCATGACCTATCATGAATACTGTTGTCAAAATCAGTTTTAATTAACGGAAGTAATTACTGGGTACCCCCTTGCTTTTTCCGGCACGGAATCCTTTTAAGTGCCGAAGCTCGCTACCTCGCTATCGAAAAGTTGAGATGCTTCACCGTTAGCGAGTTAGCGAGACCCCGTAAAATGGTAAAAGATCGGCAAGATCTATGATGACGTGTAATGACAGGTGACTGATAAAATTTGACATGTGCTAGCTATGCAGAGATCTGATTCTCATTAATGCTTACCTGACTAAATGTACAAGAAATCTGGAACATCAGCCTAAAGTGAATCAACGGAGCTCGCTATCTCGTTATGATGAGTTGCAAGGAAGATAATTACAGTGACATAGCGAGATGGGCCCACCGCCTTCTTTCTTAAGAAGCCCTGTAGCGTATCTTTCGATCATTTCTTGATCCGATCAACGGTTGTTGCCGCCTCATTATGGCAAGGTGCTTGTTCTTTATGCATAACGAAGTAGCGACATGCTGACACGTGTTCTCCGTCGTCAGTGGGTTTAAAGGTAAGCGCCATCAAAAGAAAGAATTATGTACGTGGCAAGCTCTCATTGGGTAATATGACTGACATGGCAAGTGTAACTCCTAGTTGTTCTCTTTGTACCGCATGATCGTAGGATCTTTGAAGATCAACGGCGTAGTTTTAAATTAAAAATGTAGTGCCACTCTCTGTATTAATTAGACAAGAAAGCTTCGTCCGTGAGAAAAAACAGAGTATAATACAGAGAGATTGCATTAGTTTCATTTCACGCGAGAAAAGATTTGAAGCCATTCCTGTGCAGAAGCTATTACTGAAAGAAAAGCGTGCCAAGGTTGATAAGAAATTGTCAAGTTATCTGTTCGATGAAATTTTGCAGGAATTCAAAGGAAAATTGAGACAGAATTCAAGTAAGTAAAACTACCATCATCTGTGTGAGCTTTTAAGTTTTAAAGAGGATAGCCCAAGATGCCTCCTAAGAAGGGATTTACAGGAGCAGTAAACTACCTGGATAGAAATGTGCATGATGATTTGCTTGAATTACTTCCTGAGTCCACTGTAGAAATGGTGCAAGTTAAGAGGTTAACCTCACTCAATCCTAGGCTTAGGGTAGCTGATGGATTGTATGATAAGGGTAATTGGGTACAGGATGCTCAAACTGCTCAGACTGGTTTGAGTTTATTCAAGAAATGGTTTGCAGAGAGAAAGTTATATGCCCCTCATGCCAACATTTGGAATTTTGATCTTGGGAAGCTTGTTGTTCCCAGCGTGTTTATGGGTTTTGACTTGCTTGAAGCCATAGCAAAAAACTATGACCAAGCCACTAAGGTAGTGAGGAGAGTAGATGGTGAGGCTTTAGTTACCATCAGTCCAAAGGAGATTAGGAAGGTATTCAGTCTGGGACCCCTCACCATGTATCATGTGCCCATTAATTTGATAGATTTAGAAAAAGAATATATATCCAAGAGGGATGTAGTTAGACAGGGTGCACTGAAAGCCCACATAGGCCGAATTGGAGGCCTCCCAACCATAACATCATCTTCTAAAGAGCCCTTCAAGAAATCATGTTTTAATGCCAGGGCAGTGGAGATATATAGGACCCTGTGCAGAGTTTTCGGAGAGGGCGAAGAAGATTTTATTCCGGTGAGCTTCATGTATATGATCACCCAAATCTCTTCTTTTGGTGTGGAAATAATTTTTGATTTTGCATCCTACTTGGCAAATGAGATCCATCATGGATTGGTGGGGATTGCACAGGGCAAGGTGGAAAAGGTTTGGGGTCAGTATTCCTTACTGATGCATATGTTTCTTTTTAAAGGGGCCACTTATTTTGGTAAAGAAATGGTTTTAAATAGAGAACAAGAAGGGAAAGCACTACCAGTCCAATTATGGAGTGCAGACATGACCTGGGAAGCAGAAAATGCTAGCTTCGTTAGATTTGATAGGCACTTTGCCTCCAAACTAAGGTGCCTCTTATTGAGTGATAATCCCAGAATCCCTAAAGCATTAATGCATCTTATCAGGCCTATGGACAAAACCCACAATCTAAAAGTTTCACATAATTGGGGAGATATTATCCCATATTCAGTCTCAACGGTCATCAGGGTCTATGGTTTCAAAGGAACACCCCATGTGTTACCCTATCAGGTACCCTTGAAGGTAGGGATAGCTGAATTTTTGTGGCAGTTGGGAGGAGTGGAGGAAGCCTTTTTGCACAAAAGGGGGACAGGATCAATTTTTCCTACTTGTACTATAGCCCACCAGTTTGTGATAACTAAAGAAGGGTGGGTCTTCCTCCATAAATTTTTGGATCAATATAAAATGGCAGTGTCTCATTCTCATTTTTGTGATACAGAAGGTTTCTTTAACTCTGCCCTTAGATTGAGAATCAAGCTGCGTCCAGTCCAGCATGAATTCTATTTTCCAGAAGATATAATAAGAAATGAATACTCTCTCCATGAGCAAGAAATAAAGAAAGAAAAATGGAGAGTCTATTCAAAAGTTTTGGAATTCATTAATTGTTTTGATAAAAATTTCAGTCCTCTTAGTAATGCTGCGAACAATGCAGATAAAGTATATAAGCTCATGAGTAATTTCTCTGAGATAATGGAGGTAATGAATGAGAAGAAACAGCATTTTATTAATTCTTTTCCAGATAAAGCCAGAGAAATTATGAGAAAATTGGGTTTCACTCTCAACATTGGAGTAGGTCCACTGGTGGTACGGAAGAAAACAGGGTATACTATTGTCCGACAGCAGGTGCCCGTTGTGCATAAAGAAAAACAGATTGTTGGATCCACCAGCACTGTCCTAGAAGAAAGACCCCCTGAACCTTCCCCCAAAAGGAGAAGAATAATAAGGGAGGAAGAATCCCCTGATGAAAGTGGCTCACCTTCTCAAACCCCAATAAGAGTTGAGGAAGAACAACTCACCAGTGAGCAATTCGAACAAATGGGGTCACAAGGAGAAATTTTTGTTACACAAGCAGAGATTGATGAAGGGAACCCTCAGGAACCCCCTGTACCAAGTTTTGAATTAACTACAGCAGATTTCAGAGGAAGGGAATTGGACCCTGTTTTGGAACAAGCCAGTCAGCATTTTTTGTCTGATAACAATTTTGTAAGATCTAGGGCTTTCCATCAGTTTGCGTGGAGAGTAAACATGCACATTTTTGAGCAAAGGTGCAATAATATGAGAGCAGAACATCCAGAAATGGATGAGGCCTCCATTCAAAATCTAATAAAAGAACAAATGGTTCAAGAGTTCCAAAATATAACCCCTGATGAGGGAAGACAGATGGTAAAAAATGCTAATGTTTTATTATTGCCCAATTGGGACATTGCTGACGCATTAGTTTTTAATTCTGTTTCAAATAATTTAGGGCTCCAGGATCCAAATAAAGATGAATTCTTGGGTACAGAATTCAGCAATGATCAAGCTGCCCTTGTTATGTGGTCCCTGAGAAGAGGATCCAGGGTTACTTCATCACAGCCTGATGATTCAGGATTGACAGGGAGTGTCATTGTAAGAAGAGTTGCTGACACTTCAAATGTACAGGCAGCCCACATGAATGTGGATTATTCTAAATTTGCCCTGGCTACTGCGGAAAGAGAAGAGAGGGAAATGATGGATATGCATAATAAATATGAAGTAGTGGTAGAAGCCTATAATCAAGAGGTAAAAAGGAGAATTGAGTTAGAAAACAGGGTATCTCAATTAGAAAAGGTACTTGGAAAGAGAAAAATAGGAGAATCCAGTACATTAAGAATTGCATATCCCCCACAGTCATCTGTGGGATTAACCCCTATTATTGAGATACCTGACACCCCTGAAAGACCCCAATTCTATACTGCAGAGGAATTTGAAGTAGAAAAAACCAAATTACATGAGTGGCAGATAGAATTTAGAAATCAGCAGGAAGAGAAATGGAGGCAGGGTGTGACATACTTGAGGGATAAAATACAATGCTCAAATTTTTATGACCAGTTGACAAGGATTGTAACCCTCATAGATGAGTTAAATAAAGAAAAGAATGGACTAGATTCCCTTACACAGAAGTGGAGACAGAGGAATAATGATGTTACAATTATTTGTATATCTATAGTTCAAATGCCTTACCATCAGGTTGAGAGGATTTTTGATTTATTAAATCAATTAGATAATTTTGAAAATAAAAGAGATTCTTTACAGAGGAAATTGACACTCTGTTTTTCAAGATATCTTGCTAAGAAATTCACCCTATTTCCTTGTGCCTTAGAATCTGTTGATACAATAAAGGAAAAGGACAAATGGAAAAAGGAAATGGATGAATTATTTGATAACAGAATAACAAACATCATCAGTGAGATTGGCTATTGGTTTTGGGCAAAGACAAATGAAGAGCTGGTAAAAATACAACTGTATTATGCTGATATAAGAAAAGAATTCGATGAATTAGAAGAAAATGCCAATTCTTTAATAAAGATACAAAGAGAAACCCTAAGTTTTGATTGGCCAGATGATGATACTTTCAACAGATGGAAAGATCAGTTTAGTGAACAGATGTCAGGAGAAGATGACGGGGAAGATGTAAGAGTAATTGTTACTCTTGTAGTCAGCAATGATGACATAGAAAATCCCTAGGTTAAAGTGATTTTGCATGTAACAGAAGATGATACATCACTTGCAGACCTTATGGGTATGTACTCTGAAGATGAAGAATGATTGCGAGAGCAGATCATAACAACCAAGAAGCATGACAAAAAGGGACCCGCCAAGAAATGCTGTTATAATCGACCTTTCTGTTATTCTTGTTTTTTTTTTTTTTTTCAAAAAGAAGGACACCTGTCACCTTCTGTAGCCTAAAGCTTGTTGCATCTCGCATTATTTAAGTGAGATCCCAAGGCTAAAGAATGGTCTGAATTTGGTTTTCACTAAGTATTGTGCTTAGTTTCTTTTTTGGTCCAAACGTTTTTGGAAAGAAATTTATAGTATGCTTTTTCTGTCAAAATTTTCTGAGAGATGGATGAATGTAGAAAGAACTGTGCTTCTTCTCTGAAGGTTTTCCTGGGTCTTTTGTAAAGGATATATCATTTTCAAAGGAAATGAATACAAGTTATGAACTGTCCCCATATCTGTTCTTCTCTGAATTTTGTCTCCTTTTTAGTACTAAGCTACCTTGATGTTGTGTGAGTAAAAGCTTATGCAATTGATTGCAATTTAGTAAGACTGTACATCCATTTGTTATTGCTGTTAATTCAATGGATTAAGTAAAGGCTTTGATGAATGTGATGAGGTTGCTCGGGTGTTAATAAGGATTTTTGAATGATAAATTCTGGTAAGAATTGCTGATGAAAATTCGTTGCAAGGCAACAAATTAGATCTAAGAATTTACTTGACTCTGAATTCCCAATGGATTAGGCACTGATCGAAAGTATTTCAGCCAAAAGAGAAGTATATTATAACTAGCTTTTTCCAAAATACATCATAAAATCAATTTTCATTTATCTTTCCTGTAAGATTTTCAAAGTTGGCCAGCACTTGCCTGCCTAGATTGTTTTAGCTTCGTTTAGCCATTGTTGTTGGAAACATCTGTAGAGCTATAGAAGATTTCTTGGCCATATCTATTCAAGGGATGTGTTTATCAGTTATTTACTTATATGTTTAAGGATTTAGAGATGAGAATCAAAATGAAACTAAGGATAATTCTCATACAATTATTCCATCTTTGAACCATCCCCGGGTGCACCCGCCCTGGTTTTACAGAGCCAAAAGAGTAGAAAACCATCTAAGGTTTTATTGAAGTTGGGTCCTAATACTTTGCATATGCAAGTGATAATGAGAATTGGCTATTCTTTAGGTTGTGTATGTACTGATATCTAGGTACTAAGCCTTTTGTCACCTAGTAGTTTTAGTACTGTTAACATCAAAATAAAACACCAACACAACTTGTGGCTTCTCTATGTTCTATAATGATCTATAAGTCATTTTTTATAGTATAAATAAATTTTTTAGGCTTAAATCTAGGACATTTTTTGGAAGGGAAGAGTTTTTAGGCAGTTTTGAAGAGGATTGTAGAGCAGAACTGGAAAATACAAATTTTCTACTAATCTTTGTGTATGAATGTATTTTTTATCTGGTCATAACCCAAAAGGCCTTATAGCTGGGCATGTATGAAGATATTTTGATGAATTAATAAAAGCATTTCACTCTTCTTCCTCCTTTGGTTGTTGTTCTTGTTGGCATTATGATACATTTTTGTCATTAGTTACAACACTTATTGGATTCTGAATGCTTACCGAGCTCTCACTGGAAGCCAAGCTTTACCTAGTTCTCAGTGTTTACCGAGTAATCAAGGTAAACAAAGAATTCAATTTTTATCGAGTAATCAAGGTGAATAAAGAAGTCAGTATTTACTGAGTGATCAAGGTGAACAAAGCAGCTAGTGTTTACCGAGTGTTCAAGGTAAAGAAAGGAATCAGATTTGACCGAGTAAAGATGTACTAAGATGTAACCGAGAACTTCATGACAACCGAGCTCCTGAGGTTATCAAGGAAATTATTTTTTATCGAGCTCAGACGGATATCAAGGAAACTAACTATCACCGAGTCACAAGGTTCTATCAAGTGTTTCCTTTGATCACCGAGCTACAGTTCAGATAGAAGTATTCACCGAGTGACATCTCTTCTACCGAGTCTCCAGTGGTTACCGAGTTCAGAACTACTCAAAGTTTTTAGTATGAACCGTGCCTTCACTTCTACTAAGTGCATGACGATGCCAAGTAACGCAGTGGACGCCGAGTATCAGAAGGGCACCAAGTCAGTTCAGTGAACCCGAGTTTTTACCTTGGGCCGACTTTGTATAGAGATTTGCACTTGTTGTTTTGGCCGACCTTGCATGTATTGTTTAGCCGACCTTGCATGTATTGTTTATATGGATGGTATATATATGAAATGTATTGTATCATTCAAATATAGTTGTTATGGCAATGGTAATGAATGGAAATGTGAAAGTGTGAAAGTGTGAAAGTGCGAAAGAAATACATGCATGCGAAAGTATGTGGGCTGAATTGTGAAGATATTCAGCAAGGTCGAATTTTGGAGCAGAAAAGTTTTATCTATCACATCAAGGTGAATCAGAGCATAGCGGATCTTATTAGCAATTAGTTGTAATCAGATCCACTATTTCATTCTAACAGGTGAATCAGTTTTTGTAAATCCTTTAACAAGGTAGACTTAACAGTCTTTTGTAAATCTCCTAACAAAGTGCATACTTTATTGTAGGTTTGGAAATCCTCTAACAAGGTGGATCTAGCAATCCTTTGTGCTCCTAACAGGGTAGATCACCAGAAGTGGTCATTGTAAGCCTTAACCGGCCAACTTCATACTGCAGTAACGAAGCTTGTGGGTTTCATCCCCACCCCAGTTTTGCTTTCTATTTGAAAGGTTTCTGGGTCACCAAATCTGTGTGTTCAAGTGTTGCAAATGATTTTGTTTCATGCTTACAGTAGGTTACTTGGATGAATGGTGAATATATCAGTATACATTTTTATTGTTTGAAATTTTAGAAGTTACTGATTCACCCCTCCCCTCTTAGTAACTTGTCATATCTTGAATATTTCCAACAATTGGTATCAGAGCTATAAGGTTCTCAAGATAAAAGTTTCACAACTTGAGCAAAGATCAAGGACAATGGAGATATTCAGACTTGACAAAACTATTGAGAATGAAAAGCTAGATCTGAAAATGGCCATAGCTCAACTCAATGAAGCAAAAGAGCATCTTTCACAATCCTTGAAAAGAAGAAAAAAACTTGCAAAGCAAATAAATGACCATCAGTATGTTGAAGAAAAGATCGAAGATCTCTCACCATCAAATAGTTCAGATGAAGCTGACAAAGCAATCAAAGAACTCTTAGAAAAGAATGGATCTCTGCAGGAAGAAGTAAGAAAGCTCAAAAGGGAACAAGGAATCCAGTCCATCAGGCTATGTGAAATCTTGGAGCAAAGGAACAAGGCAGTTGAAGACTTAGAGGTAAGGAATAATCAATCCTCTCAGCTTGAAAATCTTGTAACTCAATTATCTAATGCAAATGAAGAAATTATGAATCTGAGATCTGAGAATGAGAATTTGAGAAATGACTTAATTACTGAAAGACAAATCAATGCAAGCTTACAAAGTGATCTAATCTCTGAAAAAAAAGTCAATGAGAGAATGGTAAAATCTCAAAAGGACATGGATCAATTGAATCTACAAAATGAAGAAAACTTTCATAAACAAAATGGTAAAGCAGGCCTTGGATACAAGGAAGGAGGTGAATCCTCCAAAAAGGGTACTCAAAAGAATCAAAAACCTACTTGTAGCCATTGTGGTAAGTTAGGTCATACATCTAATGGATGTTGGAGCAATGGAAAAGGCAAATTTAATGGAAAGTGCTACAATTGCAATCAGCATGGACACACAGCCAATGAATGCAAAAAGAAATCAAAATTTGAAGGTAAATGTCACAAATGCCAAAAGCAAGGTCATAAGGCATCACAATGCAAATCCAAATCATTTAATCCAGCTGAACAACTTGTCAAAGCAATATTTGGTTGGGACTACAACACTTGGTGCATATGTCATTATTGTGGAGAATATGGTCATACTGGCATAAACTGTGCAAGGCATCACCTAAGAAAAAGGGATACCACTATAAGATGTTATACATGTACAGAACTTGGTCATATATCTAAAAACTCCATGAACATAAAGAAAGTCGAGGATGAAAAGAAAATCAAAGTGGAAAATATTCGGAAGCAAATGAAGCAGCAATGGATTTCTAAGTCTACCGAGCCAGATAATTCAAGTGATGGAATGGTCACTCAAGAAGTGAGTGACTCTCCCATTTCCAATTAAGACTCATCAGGATAAGACCAGGACTGTATCTACAAGCAATATCCTAAGAAGTCCTAGAATGAAAATATGATCAAATCAGTATTTCAGATACATTAGGATCATGGTCGGTACATGACCTTACCGAGCTCAGTCGGGTGCAATAAGGCCTCTTTCACCAAGTTGCACTTACCGAGCATGGTTGGTTCTTCTCTTACCAAGTTAAGAGTGGTTTAACCTATTTTCTTTTGGTCACCGAGTTGCGAAGTTTAAGCCGAGCTAGTGGATGACAGCCTGTCGATCGCAGCTACCTCCGTATTGAACATTAATGGCAAAATTTTCATCAAAAGGGCAGATTTCAACCTCATTTTTCACCGCAAATTCGAGATTTACAAAAAGAGGGCTTTCAAGCAAGTTCAAGTGAGTTGAAGAGATTTTCCAGCGAAGTATTCCTACAAAATCTTTTCACTCACCGAGCAGCAATGGCTTCCGCAAGCACCAGCAGCAGCAAAGTGAAGAAAGGATCTGAAATGCTTGTGAAGGGAATGGAATGGAAGGCACCGATGTTCAAGCTTGTTCCTACCATCGCTGAATCACTCGACCCGCATGGAGCTCAATCATAGATTCCTCCAAAGGTACAGTTGTATGGAGGAAAGATACTCCAATTTTGTATCAAATAAATGAATTCATAGTAGAAATGGGTATGAATTTTGACAAAGTAATCGACAATTATTTTGAAGATTTCAAGGAAAGGATGAACAACAGATTCAGAATACCTCCAAAACTTGTTGAAGAGTATAAGGATGATGTCTGTTTCATGGTTGACTGTGACAAGGTATACATACAGGCAGTTAGACCCCGAGTTGCATTGGTGAAACCTCTTCCATATGAGGTAAATATTGATGAAACAAGGGATATCATTGAAGCACTGGTAAATGAGCCAGTAGACCCAAGGCAACAAATTTTTGGTACTTATGATGAAGCAAAGGCCAGAATTGAACTGGAAATCAAAATTCCACAGGCCATCAGCAAAGGTAAAAGGAAAATGGCCAAACTGAAAATTGAAATGAGTTCTCTTATGGTCACCGAGGGAAAAGATGAAGATAAAGAAAGTGAAGAAGAAGAAGAAGGAGAAAAAGAATCAGAAAAAGAGCAACCAAAAAAGAAGAAAGGCAAGGTAATCATTACCAAGCCCAAGAAGCAGCCTACTGTAGTATTCACTTGGAGAACGAGAAAAGGTATTCAGGAACCTATATTGGTCAAACCTGCACCTACATTCGAGCAAAGGCTCAAATCATTGGAAGAAGGAGCTGGCATTGCAAATTTCAAGGCATTGAGACTTGAGACAAGGACTAATGCAGAGAAAATGCAAATTGAGGAACTGGTACTTAACAAAATGGGAAAATGGAAATACTCCCCAGACCAGATTGCTCCTCATATCTCTAAAGAACTACTAGAGAGAGTACAGCCAAGATGGGAGTTAGCCACCAAGACAGTAAAAGATATATATGAGCAATCCCTGAATATAGTATGAACTGTGCCTTCACTTCTATCGAGTGCATGATGATGCCGAGTAACGCAGTGGACGCTGAGTATCAGAAGGACACCGAGTCAGTTCAGTGAACCCAAGTTTTTACCTTGGGCCGACTTTGTATAGAGATTTGCACCTGTTCTTTTGGCCGACCTTGCATGTATTGTTTAGCCGACCTTGCATGTATTGTTTATATGGATGGTATATATATGCAATGTATTATATCATTCAAATATAGTTGTTATGGCAATGGTAATGAATGAAAATGTGAAAGTGTGAAAGTGTGAAAGTGCGAAAGAAATACATGCGTGCGAAAGTATGTGGGCTGAATTGTGAAGATATTCAGCAAGGTCGAATTTTGGAGCAGAAAAGTTTTATCTATCACATCAAGGTGAATCAGAGCATAGCGGATCTTATCAGAAATCAGTTGTAATCAGATCCACTGTTTCATTCTAACAGGTGAATCAGTTTTTGTAAATCCTTTAACAAGGTAGACTTAACAGTCTTTTGTAAATCTCCTAACAAAGTGCATACTTTATTGTATGTTTGGAAATCCTCTAACAAGGTGGATCTAGCAATCCTTTGTGCTCCTAATAGGGCAGATCACCAGAAGTGGTCATTGTAAGCCTTAACCGGCCAACTTCATACTGTAGTAACGAAGCTTGTGGGTTTCATCCCCACCCCAGTTTTACTTTCTATTTGGAAGGTTTCTGGGTCACCAAATCTGTGTGTTCAAGTGTTGCAAATGATTTTTTTTCATGCTTACAGTAGGTTACTTGGATGAATGGTGAATATATCAGTATATAGTTTTATTGTTTTAAATTTTAGAAGTTACTAATTCACCCCTCCCCTCTCAGTAACTTGTCATATCTTGAATATTTCCAACAGTTCTTTGTGTTTGCTTCTATTGTGTTAACTCTTGCGGGGTGGTTCAGAGAGCTGGGTGTACCATTGGCCCTAGTTTTCCATGCCCTCCTTGTGTTAGAACCTTCTTTCAATCCTAAAATCTTTGCTAAGTTTTAAGTAAAAAAATTGGTTATGTTGCCAAGTTTACCAATTGAATTTTTAGTATTGGATATGCTTCAACTTATAGGATTGAAACTGGGAACATTTATAGGTACAATAGATTTAGATTTAGTAGTCTCAAGTCTAATTATCATAGTTAAAATGGATGTTAGTAGGCTATAATTTAAAACACTAGATCTGAAAGTAGAAGGAAAAGAAAATTATTAAACCGGTCCTAGATAAAGACCTCTTTAGAATCAATCAAGATAAACACCCACCTGAGTTACACAACAAAATTGAGCAAGACTAGAAAGATGAAGGATCAAAGAAAGGAGTGGGTGCTCCCCAACTTAAATCACTTTAAGTCACTTCAAATAAAGAGAAGGAAAAATAATCCTCAAAGGATTCAAATCCTTTAAAAATTAAATCTTTGGTTAGCGCTAATGGAAACATAAAAAATAGGGAGCACAAACATTAATGAAACTTTAGAAAGAAAGGTGGTTAAAATTAAGACTATAATAGAAGCCTTAACCAATATGGTGGTGGAGGACTTGATTAACCAGTTCATAGATGAGATATGTAATGAGGAGGAATTCCAAATACAAAAATTAAGAACTTAGATAACATAGAAAATGAAATAGAGCAGGGTGATGGAAAAATTGATGAAGAAAAGGAAAATGAACAAGAAGAGAACAAGGAAGAAACCTTGCACTTTGGAGTCACCTATCCTAGTAGGGAAAGGTTGAATTCTGCTAAAGTTTTGAAAAAGAGAGGATGAAAAAAAATCTTTAGGAGTTGCACCAGAAAGATGGGTACACCAAAGGACAAGTTAAATTAATAGATATTTTGTATGTTGGTGTTGGTACCCATATGGACCTAGAAATTAAATTTTCAATTTATGGTCTTGAACTCCTTTGAACAATGGTTTGAAGTTGTTTGAAATGGTTCATCTTGCAGGCTTAGTGTTTTAGAAGTTCAAAGGGGTTCAATTTGCTAATGTAAGTTTAAATGGTTTATTTTGATTCATCCTGGTCCATTTAGTTTGAGACACTTCACTCTATAGGTTCAAATTAATGTCAATAAGTGCAAAGGATTAGAGATCCAGAGTTAAGTTCAAAGATCAAGTTTAGTGGTTTTCATTTAGTTCAAGGGTAATTCACAAGTTTAGAGATGTAGAAATCATTAGTTTCAGGTCCAAATGGCCTCATAGAAAGATTATCTAAGCTCCTCGAGTTCATTCAAGGTATATCAATTCAAAGATTCAAGGGTACAAGTTCACAACCCAAATCCTCAGACATTGTGACGAAGTAATTAGATGGAAAAATCCTTATGGGAAAAGAACAGTAATTCAACATTCAAATAGATCAAGCTCACCTCTGAATAAGTATAATAACAACCATCATAGGTACCAATGATAGTTCTTCTGAGATGCATCTAAATTGAACTATTAGATTAACATCAAGGACCCAAATATTTCTCATGTTAGACACAATGATCTTGACCATGCTAACATTCAAGAAGATAAAGTTGTAGACATGAAATAACACAAACTTATTACCTATATACTATGGTATCAATGGTATTTATAGCATTTTTATCTAAAGTTGAAGATTGACTACTATGGAGGTAAAAAAAAAACCTCAAAGATCCACATTAACCCTTCCCATTAAATAAAAGGAGGTTGTTTTTCACATAAGTGATGCAGGAGCATCCAAAGGTATAAGGGCAATCCTGTGTCACCCAAAAAAAAAGTACTTAGACTTAGTTTCTATTTCATGTCTTTACATTTTTGGATACCCATTTGGGTCAAATAAAGGTTCCAACTCTCACAGTTCCACTATCAGTGTGTTTGAAAATCCTAAAAAAATAGGAGCATGTAATTTGGCCATCATTTTGGTGACCTAGAAGGTGCAAATTGGCCAAATGAATGTAATTGTGATTTAGAGCATTCCAAAAAAAGAATTAGGTCAAAAGGCCCCATGGTTTGAAAGTTATTACAGTTTTTTGAGTTGTGGAGACCTCCTAAGAATGCTTCAAAGTCAAGTTAGGGGCATTAAATGACCTCAAAAAGGGCCAAAAAATGGGGTACAAGCTTTGCTTGTCCATAGGGCCATAGAGCGCTTTGAGAGATTTCCAAAAATGTAAACGATTCGTCAATCGAAGCTACAGTTCAAAAGTTATGCCTCCCAAAAGTTCGATTACCGTTTTTGGATTCTTCTAGATTTGCACCAACTTCTAACGCAGCTTTCGGAACCTTCTATTTAGTTGGTGGATGCCTACTAGCACTTTCTAGAATTTACGCCTAGTCCTTAACCCTCTGGGGTCTATTTAAGGAGATTTCTGGCATTGTAAAAGGCAGTTCAGAGTGGAGTTTGAGAGGAGGTCCTGAAAGGAGAAATTATCTCCAGATTTATGCTATTGTAAGCCCTTAGGGCATGTTTTGAAGTTTATTTTCTTTGTACTGTTTGTACTAGCTTATTTTCTTAGTTAATATAATTTTCCCTTTCTGTTGGTTCCATTCTATTCTTGGGTTGTGTCCCCATCAAGTGGTATCAGAGCGGGTTTTCCTGAGTGTGTAGACAGAGCGATTGTGAGGCAGTTTGCACTAGGACTATGTGGTTGTGGGTTCAAGTTAGAAGATGCCTCCATGAAGAGAGTGTGGCTGAAGGGCCAGAGCTATTAATCCTGAGGAGGTTAGAGCCCTCCAAAGGCAGGTGCAAGCATTGCAAGAGGAGCTTCGTAGAGGAGCAAATGTTGCCGCAGGTGACAATAGTGAGGATGATAATGAAGAAGAAGAAATGGAACCAGAAGGGGAACTTGACGGGGAAGTTCTGAATCCTGTAGAGGAAAGGCTTTTTAGGGCCATTACTAAGTTTGGGAAAAGACCCACAATTGAAGTGGGTGTATTTTCAAGAAATCTAAAACTAGATGAGTTGATCGATTGGATCAATGAACTGGAAGAATACTTTGAGTATGAGGATATCAGGGACCCAGATAGGGTTAAGTTTGCAAAGGCCAAACTAAAAGGCCATGCCAAAATCTAGTGGCAAGAGGTTCAATTGGAAAGAAATAGAAGAGGAAAGGAGAAGATCACAAGATGGGATCACATGGTGGACAAATTAAAGAAGCAGTTCATTCCTGTAGACTATGAGTTGGATCTGTTTAAGAAGATGCATGTGTTAAAGCAAGCAGGAAGATCAGTCCAAGAATATACAGAGGAGTTTTACTGACTCTTGATTAGAGCAAGGAATGTAGAAGCAAATAAGGAGAATGTTGCTCATTATATCAGTGGGTTGCGACCTAGCATCCAGGAGGAATTAAGGCTGGTAAGAATGACCAGCGTTGAAGAGGCATACTAGTTTGCCCTATGAGTTGAAGAGAAGCTGAATATGAGGTTTGAAGGAAGAAAAAGAGGGCATGGTCAAGGAGGAAGGGAAAGTGGTAGATCATCTAGAGGCCGCAATGAAACTCAAAAGAAAAATAAAGATGAGGGTACTAGCAAGAACCAAAGGAATGAGGGTTTCAACCGCTCCCACGATCAAGACTTTGGAAATCAGAGAGGAAGAGGTAGGGGACATGGACAAGGGAGAGGAGGCTTTTGTGGTACCTATTTCCATTGCAATGATGGTCATCGTGCCTTTGAATGCCCTCAACGACAAGGAAGGATAGATAGGAGAACTGAGGGCCAAGCTAGGGTTGCTCATGTGGATTAGGATGCACAATCATCACATTCAGAGGATGCAAAAAGAGGAGAGACCTTGGTAAATGAAAGAGTCCTACTAAGTGGTGAGAATGAACCAGGACAATGGAGGAATTTGTTCCGTACCAGATGCAAGTGTGAGGATAAATGTTGTGACATGATCATTGATGGTGGTAGCACTGATAACTTGGTATCAGAAGAGATGGTCTCTAAGCTGAAGCTCAAGAGGAAGAAACATCCCCAACCCTATCGGATTTCTTGGGTAAAAGATGATCATAAGGTTCTGGTAAGTGAACAATGTTTAGTAAAATTCAAAATTGGGAGTTACCATGATGAAGTTCTCTGTGATGTTATTTCGATGGATGTTTGCCATCTATTGTTGGGTAGACCATGGCAGTTTGATAGACATGCAATACATGACGGACATGCAAACACATACTCTCTAACAAAGGATGGAGTTCGCCACAAATTGAAGCCCATGAAAAAGGAAGGTGAAAAGGTATGTAGCATTGTTAGGATTTGTCTTGTTGATGGAAGGAAGTTTTTAGATGGCATGAAACATCAGCATATGTGCTATGCTTTGATTCCTAGGAAAGATAAAGAAGGTAGTAGTGAAATACCATTTGAAATTTTAGATTTACTAGGGGAGTTTGGAGATATTATCTCTGATAATGTTCCAGATGGATTGCCACCAGTAAGGCAAATTAGTCATCAGATAGATCTGATTCCAGGAGCTAGTTTGCCTAACAAGGCTGCTCACAGGATGACTCCTACTGAAATAGAGGAGCTAAATAGACAGGTTCAGGAGCTGTTGAGGAAGGGCTTGATTCAAGAGAGCCTGAGTCCATGTGTAGTACCTGCAGTACTCGCACCAAAGAAGGATGGAGAGTGGAGGATGTGTATAGATTCTCAAGCTATAAATAGGATTACCATCAAGTATTGGTTTCCTTTGCCAAGGATGGATGATATTATGGATTGCTTGAGTGGAGCTCAGTACTTCACAAAGATAGATCTTAAGAGTGGTTATCACCAGATATGGATTCGAGAAGGAGATGAGTGGAAAATAGCCTTCAAGACCAAGGAGGGTCTTTATGAGTGGTTAGTCATGCCCTTTGGATTGATGAACGCCCCAAGCACCTTCATGTGGCTCATGAATGAGGTACTTAAGAAGTTCTTGGGAAAATTTGTTATTGTCTATTTGGATGATATTTTAATTTTCAGCGAGACTTTGGAAGAACATTTATTGCATATTCATAGTGTCCTTGAAAGGCTAAGGGAAGAGAAACTGTTAATTAATCTGAAGCAGTGTAACTTTGCAAAAAGGGAGTTAGTCTATTTGGGGTTTGTTATATCACCTAAAGGTCTCAAAATGGATCTGGAGAAGGTAAAAGCCATCTTGGAATGGCCTACTCCAAGGTCTACTACTGAGGTAAGATCATTTCATGGTCTGGTTAGTTTTTACAGGAATTTTATTAAGAATTTTAGTGGCATATGTGCACCCCTAACTGATACAATAAGAGGGGATAGAAAAGAGTTCAAATGGACTGCAGTAGCTACGAGAAGTTTTGAACTGCTAAAGAAGAAGGTGACTGAACAGCCTGTGTTGGCACTTCCAGATTTTAGAAAAGTGTTCCAGGTGGATTGTGATGCTAGTGGTAGCACTATTGGGGCTGTATTAAGCCAAGAAGGTAAGCCTATTGCATATTTTAGTGAAAAATTGAATGATGCAAAGAAGAAGTATTTTGTTTATGATCAAGAGTTCTATGCAATAGTTCAAGCCTTAAAGAAATGGAGGCATTATTTATTGCCAAAGGAATTTGTTTTGTATACTGATCATCAGGCATTATAGTACCTAAATAGCCAAGGTAAATTGAATCAGAGGCATATGAAGTGGGTAGAATTCTTGTAGAGTTATACATTTGTGTTGAAGCATAGAAGTGGAAAATCTAACAGGGTTGCAGATGCACTAAGTAGGAGACAGTCACTGCTTACAGTAATGCAGGTTGAAGTAGTTGGGTTTGAGGAACTCAAGAATTTGTACCCTAAGGATCCTGATTTATCTGAAGCATGGAAAGCTTGTAAATAACCTGTTGTTGTAGATAGAACCAAGTGGTTAGACTATTTGATTCAGGATGGCATGTTGTTCAAAGGTAGTCAATTGTGCATTCCAAGGAGTTCCATGAGGGAAAATTTGATTAAGGAGAAACATAGTGGAGGGATGCCAGGACACTTTGGTCGAGATAAGACCATTTCCATTCTTAGAGAACATTATTTTTGGCCTCAAATTTCACAGGATGTGAAGAAGTTTGTACAGAGTTGCCAGGTTTGTCAAGTTGCCAAGGGGTTTAGTCACAATACTGGCCTGTATCAGCCATTGCCTATTCCATCAAGGCCATGGGAGGACATAAGTATGGATTTTGTTCTTGGATTGCCAAGGACAAAAAGGGGTAATGACTCAGTATTTTTGGTGGTTGATAGGTTCTCCAAAATGGCACATTTCATTCCATGCCATAGAACTCATGATGCTGTCCATATTGCAGACTTGTTTTTCAAAGAGGTGGTAAGACTACATGGTCTTCCAAGGAGTATAGTTTCTAATAGAGATACTAAATTTGTGGGGTATTTCTGGAGGACATTGTGGAAGAAGTTGAGAACAGACCTTAAATTCAGTTCCACGCATCACCCGCAGACTGATGGTCAAACAGAAGTGGTAAATAGAAGTTTGGGCAATTTTCTATGATGTTTAGTTGGGGATAAGCCCAAGGGATGGGATTTGATTCTACCACAGGCAGATTTTTCTTATAATAACTCTATAAATAGGAGTACTAGAAAATAACCATTCCAAATTATATATGGGAATAGCCCAAGGACTGCACCAGAGCTGAGGAAGATAGAACACGGGGAGAGGACAAGTGCTGAAGCTGAGGAATTTGCTGAACATATCAAGCGTCTACATGAGGAGGTTTAGGCACACATTACAAAGATGAATCAAGAGTATAAAGCTAGGGCTGATCAAAGGAGAAGACATAAGGAATTCCAAGTAGGGGATCTAGTCATGGTGCACTTACGAAAAGAAAGATTTCCAGCCGGTACTTACAACAAGATGAAAATGAAGAAATTTGGCCCCTGCAAAATTTTGAAGAAACATGACTCAGGAAATGCATATGGTATTCACATTTCTCCCATTTTCAACATTGCAGATTTAACAGAGTTTCATGATGATGGTGTAGATGATGAGCTGGTGTTAGAGCCATGTCCAATTCCTGCTTCTAAGAAGGAGGAGATAGAAGACATTCTAGATCATCATGTGGGTAGGAGTACCAGAAACAAGCAGTATGAAGAGTATTTGGTCAAATGGAAAGGATGGCCGATCGAGGACTCAACTTGGATTTCAGCAGCTGAGGTTTCCCATTTGGGATTTTCTCTACCATCCATAAAGTGACAGGGTCACTTTTCAATCTACCCTGGGTGTCTGATGCAGGAGTATCCAGAGGTATAAGGGCAATCCTGTGTCACCCAAAAAAAATGTACCTAGACTTAGTTTCTGTTTCATGTCTTTACATTTTTGGATACCCATTTGGCTCAAATAAAGGTTCCAACTCTCACAGTTCCACTATCAGTGTGTTTGAAAATCTTGAAAAAATAGGAGCATGCAATTTGGCCATCATTTTGGTGACCTAGAAGGTGCAAATTGGCTAGATGAATGTAATTGTGATTTAGAGCATTCCAGAAAAAGAATCGGGTCAAAAGGCCCCATGGTTTGAAAGTTATTGCAGCTTTTTGAGTTTTGGAGACCTCTTAAGAATGCTTTGAAGTCAAGTTAGGGGCATTAAATGACCTCAAAAAGGGCCAAAAAATGGGGGATGAGTAAAGCTTCTCCATAGGGCCATAGAGTGCTTCGAGAGCTTTCTGAAAATGTAAACGATTCATCAATCGAAGCTATGGTTCAAAAGTTATGCCTCCCGAAAGTTCGATTACCATTTTTAGATTCTTCTAGATTTGCACCGACTTCTAACATAGCTTTTAGAACCTTCTATTTGGTCGGTGGATGCCTACTAGCACTTTCTACAATGTACTCCTAGTCCTTAACCCTCTAGGGTCTATTTAAGGAGATTTCTAGCATTGTAAAAGGCAGTTTGGAGTGGAGTTTGAGAGGAGGTCCTGAAAGGAGAAATTATCTCTAGATTTATGCTATTGTAAGCCCTTAGGGCATGTTTTAAAGTTTATTTTCTCTGTACTATTTGTACTAGCTTATTTTCTTAGTTAATATAATTTTCCCTTTCTGTTGGTTCCATTCTGTTCTTGGGTTGTGTCCCCATCAATAAGAGAGGACCAAAGTTTGGATTGAGATATCGGTCCACAAAGTCACAGGTCATTCTATTCCTTACCAATAAGTTTGAGAGGACTAGAACCATAATTTATCTTCTAGAAAAATGAGAAGGAACCCTCATCGGGTTGTGTTTGGCATGAAGATTGGGGATGTGTGAGGATGTGTGTGAATTGTTTGATAATATGCCAATATAGTTTCAATATCTTAGCAATCATGCTAAATATAGTGATGGTATCAAGATCTCTATTAAGATCACACCACAACCTACTAAAACATGTAAGGCATCATCATCACATATGTGTTGACCATCAAGATGTGTGGAGCTAGATTCAGGACTGTTGACTATTGGCAGAACAAGATTCATTGGTGCAAGAGAAATTAAAAGTGAGTATGGTGCATGATTGTTTTGCACCAACTCATGATTCCTCAATTTTACCCCATGACACCCAAATATGGACAAACATGTGCAAGTTATCTTTAATTGAAATAGGGGCTGTATAGTTGGCACCAAGAAGAAATGAAACCATCTCTTTCAATTAAGTTGATCAATCCAGAATATAGAGCCTGCACCCTTGCCTTATATATGTGTTATCTGTATCACACTTCTTTATGGATGATGTTAATCATGCCAAAAAACATAGATATTCTCATATATTATATTGGTGAACTTGTGCATATGATGATGGCCACCTCCTTCTACATGTATACTCCTGACGACTGTAATGATAATAAACCTAGAGCCCACCATCTATTTGACATTGTGTTAGTGTGTGAGGGAGATGAGTTATGTGTTCTCACTCATGATAAAGGATGATGAATTTCATTTATTATGTGAGGTCATTAAGTGGATCAAGACAGAAGATAGATGTATTACCCACAACTTGCAATTTGATATGTGAAAGCGCATGGAAAAGCATGCAAAATATTTGATACAATGCCTCTATACACAAAAGGAAGGCTCCAAACCCAAAAATAAGTGTTCAATATTTGAAGAGAGACTATCAATGAGGGTGGTCTATAGTAGTTTTTTTCATTCAAGAAGATGTGAAGGTTTATTTCACTCTTTCAAAACATGGCTATTCTCTATAACAAAGACAAGAGACAAAGATACAAGAAACAATGGCGCTTTCATGATAATCAAATGTGCATTTTGGTTTTGATTTTTCCACATAGAGGTAGTTTCTATAGAGAATCTTGCCCAATTGGTGAAGATATCAAAAAAGTGAATATGCTCTTACAGCAATGGAGGGAATTGGAATATATCATTCTCTATCTATGTACAATTTCCTTTCCAACATGGTAGTGGGAATTCAATTAGACTCTTCCATGTATAAAGTGTCCATGTTGCATCAACAAGTTCAACTTCATCAATAATGGAAATGAGTTACACCAAAACAAATATTGATGATAAGTTTGAATTAGTGCGAGGACAGATGGAAAGTTAAGAAACTTTCAAAAGATTTATGTGAGCCACTTGTCAGCATATAAAGGAGAATATTGTACAAGCATTATCTTCATAATATTAGGAATATAGTTTCATAAGAAAGGGGAATTAATGGAGGAATCTTCTCTCCCAAGATTCAATTTTTAAAACTGAATATTTTCCAAAAAAAATACTGAATCGTATTCTATCGAGAAGAGGTTCATAAGAAATAGAAAGAAAAAGAGGAATTTCCAAGTTTTTTTGAGTGGGAAGGAGAAGACTTTGTGCTGTGAAAAGAGAGTCAAAAATAGCAGAAAGATAACATAGGGATTGTATTTTTCTAGTTTATTTTGTGCTACAAGAGGATAGATAATTTTCTAAATGAGTGATTAGTGTGTGTGAAGGGACATATTTTTCTTTGTTCTATTGCTTTTAGAGGAAAAGAGTTGTAGTATATCAAAATTTTGGGTTTGTGCATTAGCTTTCTGGTTAATGTTAATCTTTGAGTTACCTTGGTTGTCTCTAAATGTAGTTTTGATGCATATAATTATTTCCACAATTCTTATTAAGACTTTAGGCTTTGTTAGTTTTGTGTCTGGAAAGAACAATTTGTCTTTCTTTCTGCATTTCTTCTTTAATGTAATGATCGAGTAAATGAGCTTTGTATCATTTTCTTATTATTTTCTTTTAGTTAATTAGTTTCTTTACATCTACGTCATATTTTCAAGTGGATGTTTATCTACCTTTTTTGTTTTCTAGTTAAAAGCATCTGTATTTGTATTTTTGTGAATTCGTTGTAAATCATATATGAGGAGTTGTACCAACATAAATTCATAGGGTTGTAATGCCTCACCTAGAGATACTTGGAACAAGGATTCAATTCAAGCTAAGATTTTTTTTTTAAGTATGAATGCACATGAAAAAATCATACAAGGATCACAAAGATCACAACCGAAGACTTCACCACAATCCTGACAACCAATGAATCTATGAACACCACTACCAAAATAACACACACAAACAGAGGCCAACAAGAACCACACACATGATGAGAGATCAAAGAAACAACCACTCATCAACAAAACACCATGCTGGGGTATAAATGCAATTCCTAAAATTTGGCTAAGTTTGAATTTTTGAAGCCGTGAAATTTCTTAGAATCTTTATCTTATCTTAGAGAGGTCTAAAACCTATCTCAAAAGATTTGTCGCATATATTAAAATATATCTTAAGTATAAGGAATTAAATATATGTCAACTTATACTTACATTATATATTTTAAACCCATAAGAAAGACTATTTTGAACTAGAAAGGTGTGAAATCCAACCAGGTGTCCAAAACCAACTTTCAAAACTTCCTCAACCAAGCCTAACTACTCCTTGTTTCTTGCATGAGAAAGTGCACTAGTCTCAAGTTTCATGCAAAAATTTGCATCACTGCATGTGATAAAGTGCATGGCTTTGTGTGAGGATTCTTTGCACACCATGTGAGGATTTGCATCCCTGCATGAGGACATTCTTACACGAGGAAGTACATTTTTTCACAAGGAACTGCCTTTCCACATGAGAAAACACATTAGCATGACAATAGAGCAAAAATAAAAAGTATAAAAACATGAGAACCTCCACACTGGGGATTATCGAATCCACGTAAATTAAGGAATGAACACTCGAATGCAAAAAAAACAAGAAAGAGGAACATCTATCCATCTAAACCAAAGCAGTAAAGAACATACTCAAAGCAACATCACAGTGAATAGAAGTAACATTGCAATGTATATAAATAACATTGCAATAAAAAAATTAACTAAGTACACAATTCCTCTCAACCATCAATAGCATCATAAGACCATCATGGATCTTAGCCATCCCTTGCATGTAACATCCCAAGCCACCAATTAGATCATCAGTACTATTGTAATAGGGACATCACTACTAAAACATACTACAATATAAGCATAAGGAAATCTAACATGCTAGTAGTAAAGCATAAGATAATCCTTCAAGTAGATAACATCACCTATCACATGCTGAACATCGTAATAAGGAAATCTAACATGCTAAACCAATAAGCAATAGATGATCCAACACAGCAATTCACATCATCTAGTCATATGCTAAACATCATAACATGGGAATGCATAAAATAAACTAACATCATCTAAATATGATATCCAAGAATTCTAATGAAAGCATAAATCACAAGAAAGCATACTCCAGAACCTAAAGCATCAAGTGAAAACATCCAGCAATGGTTGCACTAAGATAAAAGATCATCTCTATACATTGATCCCTAGCAGTGGTGAAGGTAGCTACACCTCCCAACCATGTGACACCCATAGGTCCACACCCATCATGCTAATGGAGATAATGATCCAACCACAAACACACAAAAATAAAATCCATGGCTAACACTCTTGCCAAATAGTATGAAGGTTGTAACCAAGAACCTAAGACAATGCAAGGAGTACAAGTCCTAGTTAGACACTCAAAAGGATACTAAGTAGGGGCTAATATCATGGATAGTCACTTGGCATCAACAAGCCCAAGCTTAGATTATGTGTCCTTAAACTTAAATAGGTTCTTACACATTGTGTCCTCAAACTTAATCGAGTGCTCACACATTTTATTATCTTAAGTTTTATTACCATTCACACATTTTATTTAGTTATCACTTGTATAAAGCTTCCTCTGCCAACCCATGGCACCATGATCATCAGGCTACAAGATAGAAGCCCCCTCCATATGCTACCCTACCCTACCCATGGGCATGCATATTCCCAACCCAACCCCAATGATCATAACTTCTGAAAGTACCATGGAAGATCGGGCCTCGCAAGTCACCCAACAAATATACGCACATGTACTCATGTGTGGTGCACCACCATCATGAAGATCATAAAAGAAGGACTAGATGAGAACACAATGCAAAAAAACACTCAATCAAAAACAACTTGGGAGGATGGATTCTACATGAATCCCAAGAACCAATAAAACCATACATCATGAAATCACTCAATCGGCCTCAATCCAAGAGTATGGATTCTACATAAATCCCAATGGTCCAACAAGACCAAACATCATGAACTCACTCAATTGGCTTCAATCTAGGAGTATGGATTCTACATGAATCCTAGTGTCCATGAAATAACAACAAAGGTCCAAAAGAAACCATAACACCCAGTATAAAATCACTCAACCGAACACAACGTCGAGAGTACGGATGAAACATGCATCCCAATGCAAACATAAAAGTGCAACAAAGGTCTGACTAATATCCAAACAGATAATCGAAGTCCATGACCCAACTCATGCCAAGAAAATCTGAGAAAATAGGGTGGCACACAAAATGAGGTAAAAGCCCCAAATTTGAGAAAATTTTGAAATTAAAACCCATTTGGCCTTTGGGTACAAAAATCTCAAAAATAATCAACTTCAGACACCGTATGCAAAAATGGCTAGCATAGCGGTGTAAAACCCCAAACCCTCTTCTCAAAAAATAGAAAAAAATTTGTACCCACCCAATCGGGTAGAACTAGCATATAGAAACGGAGGGGAACACTAGTTCTCAACCTCTAAACAAATGGCTACCAAAAATAGAAGCAAAACTGGAGCTGAAACAATAAAACAGGAAAGCCCTACCTTACCGCCAAAAGGGCAAAATGAGAATCTGAACCATAAAATAAATAGCTCATAGAAGTAGCTAAAATTGTGGCAATCCAAAGTTTCCCTGAGCTGGATCTAACGATCCCAATCTTGCAATGATCCCATGCTCGTATCTCCCACAATGAACCAAATAGTAAATCCTCATGAAGAGGATTTTGGGTTTTACTCTCCAACTTTTTAATTCAAAAGTGAGAAGTGAGGAATTAAATTCCTTTTTGAATACTTATTCACTTTTTGAGTGAATAATCGATTAAGGAAAATAACCAGCCAACCTAGTTAAACCCCGAATTGGCCCAAATGAAAAAAAAAAATTATTCCTATAAATAGAAATTCATCTATGGGAAAGATGCTAGAAATTAAAATAAATCAATTTAAAATCTTGAAAACCCAAAAACACAGAAATCTCCTTAACAACTTTCACGACAATGCAAAACTCTAAATGCACAAACATGCTCACTGGTCTAATCACATGATGCAAATGAGTTCGGATATAATAATCACCAAAAGGATGAATTAAACAAGTAAAATAAAGATATATCGACCATACAAGGATGACATTGGTAAAATATGAATGTTTGAATCACTAACTCTATGTGCCACTGCCAGGGATATAAATCTTGCACACTAAACAACACAATCAAGTGTAATTGCATATAATATCTTAGCCAAAGTAATAAATGCATTAAATCACCTAATTTAACCATTTATTTAATTATACTAAAATAATATATTTACAACACTCACATTCACATAAGGCATAACAAGGCAGGAATGAAGTAAATAACCATAGCATTAAATGCATCACATAACCTAAACAGAGATATGTCCAAATATTGGATAAATAGATATCATCATAAAACACATTGTTATCTCAAAATGGCATCATTATGCAATATAATTAATTGAACAACATAGTAATCTAGCATCTATGATACTGAAATAAAGGTATCTAATCTGAACCTTAGGTCATCTCTAGTGTAAAACATAACATGAGTAAATATCCGCAACACATAACCAATGAATCCAACCTAGACAATCCATTTCTAATAACTTAAGAATTTAATAATGGTAGTTTACACAACATTAAAAAGGCACTTAAAAGATATAATTGAACACAGTCATAAACATGAATAACCATTGCTACAAGAACCTAGTCTAGTGTAGCATGGTAATAGTACATAGTGCAATCTCTGCACACATCTTACTGTAATCACAAAACAACATCATGATACCACATTGATCTTGGTAACCACTAGCACAAACCTCAATGAACCATGAATCACATCATAATCTCATAAATTAGTCAAAGCATAATCAAAGCAACTGATATAGAAACATAAATCCAATCACCTCAACAGTGTAGACCACTCATGGTCACAATCATGATCCCTTCACAACAAAAGATCAACAAGGTTGCATCCATTAGATTGACTTATAGAAGTCAAATGGGAAAGACACTACAGGGAACTTATGCTTTTCAATAGCTAAGTGATCCAACTATTAGTGTTGATTTAGTCTTCCTATCTAGGCATTTGAAGTTAATTTTTAGATATTTCTTCAGAGGACAATTTGTTCACCAATAGATTTTTGACAAGTCTATTAGGGAATTTGAATCGAAGATTTAGTGCCTAACAATTATTTCCTTAGTTTTTTTATTATCTCCATGTGCAAGAGATTGGAAACTCTATATAAAGACCATTCCAACTATAAAAGTCATGACAAGGCCAAGGCCAAATCCTTCTCTCTTGGAACTTTATCAAATGGATGATAAAGTGTTATGCAAATTTGTGGACAGCTATAAAGAAAGTATCTCTCAAGCTGTCAGGAACAACATAAACATAGAAGAAGACTCCACATATTGGCTATGATGGAAAATTCTATGTGTAATATTTCAAAAATTGAAAGACTTGCAAGAACTTGAGGAGAAAGTGTCTCTATTGAAGAAACATTTAGAGTTGGATGATGATAAAGCCCCATTTATAGATTCACATTTCATCTCATACAATTTGTTGGTTCTACATGAGAAAGAAACCCAAACAGCCATAGCTCATCCATAAGAAAACTAGACATGGGGAAACAAGAACATTGGGGCTGAGAGTGAGAATCCTAATAGTAGTGATAACAAAGAGAAGGAAAGTAATCTTAAAACTAACTTCCAGCTAGTGGATAACCCATTAGAAATGTTAAATAATGACCTTAGTGAAGAAGGAGAAAGGTTTCATAATCAAGAGAATCCCTCTATGTATGGTTCAGTTATTGATCTAGATCTAGATGAAAGTAAAAGACTAAGATATTTTTCACCATGCATAGAATATGAGAAGGGAGAAGATTTGCCTACTTTCCTTGAGAAGATAGAAATACCGACTGAGTGTTTAAGTGATAAGTTTCAACATGAAACCTTCATTCAAAATGGTAAGACTATTGAAATAGAGATAGATTGGCTCACCTCTAAACTAGGTAGTTTTCAAGAAGATGATCATCTTGCACATTTAGTAGAAGTAGCTTGGTTCCAACCAAACATAGTAGTATCAAGAGAGATTGAAGGAAATTGTAAAAAGTTAGAAGATAAAGCCATTTGGAGTAAGCCCAACCCACTATTCTTGCGAATGGGGTTTTGTGAAGATACTGATGTCAGATAAAATTCTTTATTTTAGCTTTATGACTCACCATTAAGTGATGAAAATCCATTCTCTTCTCTCATATTAGAAAATGATAAAATTTTGATGGAAGGAGAGAAGGTTGGAGTTAATTCTTAGCCTATGGGTAACTCAGTTGAGTTATTGGATGACACTCTCCTCTCTCCTCTACAGGGAAGAAGAAGGCATCATATGCAGATTTTTATCATATCTTGGGTAGAGAGATCCCTCTTTGAGTAGTCAAGGTATGAATACAAAGAAAATAAACTACAAGAGTTTGTTTGGTGATTCATTTTATTCTTTTGGGTATGAATCTATTGAAGATAATGTTTTGAAATTTGATGATGCATTGGGAGGAATGAAAGATCAAATGTTTCACGTATTTGATGGTGTCCCAATTCTTGATAGAGTTGGAGTAAATGCTTATGAAAAATTTGTTCCCATGATGTATGAATTCTCTCTATTTGATAATGTGAAACATGATTCAAATAATCAAAGAAATAAGTGAGTCATTGTAGACAGTAGTTAGGAGGCTAATGAGAGATTTCTTGAATATTGTTCTCCTCAATTTGAGACTTTTCTTGATTTGAAAGATGGTATAGAAAAACCATTTGAAGATGAAGAGTGTTATGATGAGTTATGGTTGTTTAGAAAGAAGTGCTTGGTCAACATATTTATGTGTGCCTTTAGCTTGAGGTTTGACATTGAAGAGATCACCATTAGATAGTGGTCTAGAGCTGCTCCATTAAAGCACATCCTACTACTATGAAAGGGTTCTTACTTCTCCCAGCCAGTAAATGGATTCCAATGAGTTCTTTCTTCTAGCTCTCATGGTAAGTTTTCTTCCTACCTTTGTATATGTTTTAAATATTATGTTGGTGTGTGTAGTGTTAGTTTGAAAAATGCACAAGCTTCATGCTTGCTTTTAGTTTAGGTTGGTTGGCTTTACCCTGCTCCCCTCCACCTTTTTGTAAGCAACTCCCAATTTTTTGTTTCTTGGTGACTCTATCTCCCAATGGATAAGGCACTTGTCTTTGCTAGATATTACTGGAGTTCTCTATGTTTGAGTCTAAAATAGTCCCATGGTTAGAGCCCATGTCGGCACCCATATGGACCTAGAAATTAAATTTTTAATTTATTGTCTTGAAATCATTTGAACAATGGTTGAAAGTTGTTCAAAATGGTTCATCTTGCAAGCTCAATTTTTCAGAAGTTCAAAGGTTCAATTCGCTAAAGTAAGTTTAAATGGTACTTCACTCTATGGGTTTAGATTAATGTCAATAAGTACAAAGGTTCAGAGATCCAGAGTTAAGTTCAAAGATCAAGTTTAGTGGTTTTCATATGGTTCAAGGGTAATTCACAAGTTCAAAGATGCAAAAATCATTAGTTTTAGGTCCAGATGGCTTCATAGAAAGATTCTCTAAGCTCCTCAAGTCCATTTATTGTATATCAATTCAAACATTCAAGGGTACTAATTCACAACCCAAATCCTTAGATGCTACAATAGAGTAATTCTATGGGAAAAGAAGAGTAAGTCAACATTCAAATAGATCAGGCTTGCCTCTGAATAAGTGTAATAACAACCATTGCAGGTACCAATGATAATTCTTCTCGGATACATCTAAATTGAATTATTGGATTAACATCAAGGACCCAAATATTTCTCATGTTAGACACAATGGTCTTGACCATGATGACATTCAAGTAGTTGAAGTTGTAGACATGAAAGAACGCATCCTTATCACCTATTTACTATGGTATCAATGGTATTTGTGGCATTATTTTCTAAAGTTAAAGATTAACTACTCTGGAGGTAAAACAAACCTCAGAGATCCACATTAACCCTTCCCATAAAAAAGGAGGTTATTTTCCCATAAAAGAGGATCAACGTTTGGATTGGGATATTGATCCACAAAGTCTCATGACCTTATGATCCTTATTAGGAAGTTTGAGAGGACCAAAATCATAATGTCTCTTCTAGCCAAATGAGAAGGAACCCTCATCGGGTTGTGTTAGGAATGAAGATTAGTATGTGCAAGGATGTGTGTGATTTTTTTGAATATATGCTAATATAGTTTCAATGTCTTAGTAATCATGCTAAATATAGTGATGTTATCAAGATCTCTAGTAAGATCATACCACATCCTACTACAAGATGTAAGGCATCACCTTCACATGTTTGCTGACCATCAAGATGTGTGGAGCTAGATTCAAGACTATTGACTATTTATGAAACAAGATTCATTGGCACAAGAAAAATTGTAAGTGAGTATGGCACATGATTTTTTTGCACCAACTCATGATTCCTCAATTTGACCTCGTGACACCCAAATATGGAAAAAACTATTCAAGTTATCTTTAATTGAAATCAAGGTTGTATAGTTGGCATCATGAAGAAACAAAACCATCTCTTTCAATTAAGTTGATCAATCCAAATTATAGAGCCTGCAACCTTTCCTTTAGGATGTGTTCTTCCTATCACACTTCTTTATAGATGATGGTAATCATGTAAGGAAACACAGCTATGCCCAGATATTCTATTGGTGAAATCATGCATATGATGACAGCCACCTCCTTATACATGTCTATTGCAAATGATTGTAGTGGTAATAAACCCAGAGCTTTCCATCTATTTGACATTGTGTTAATGTGTGAGGGGGACAAGTTCTATGTTCTCACTCATAAAAAGGATCATGGATGTCATTTATTATATGAGGTCCTTAAGTGGATCAAGACAAAGGATAGATACATTACCTACAACTCACAATTATAAATGTGAAAGCATGTATGGAAAAGCATGTGAAATGTTTGATGCAATACCTTTGTACATAGAAGGAAGGCTTCGCACCCGAAGATAAGTGCTCATAGTCTTCAAAGATTGATTACCAATGAGGGTGCTCTACAGTAGTTTATTTCCTTCAAGTAGTTTTGAAGGTTTATTTCACTCTTTTGATACATGGCTATTCTCTATAATGAAGACAAGAGACGAAGATACAAGAAATGAAAATTCTTTCATGATAGTCAAATGTGCATTATAGTTTTTTCCACATAAGGGTAATTTCTATAGAGAATCTTACCCAATTGGTGAAGTTGTCCAACAAGTGAATATGTTTTTATAGTAATGGAGGGAATTGGAATATATCATTCTTTGTCTATGTATCGTTTCCTTTCCAACATGGTAGTGGGAATTCAATTAGATTCTTCCATGTACAAAATATCCACATGGCATCAACAAGTTGAACTTCATCAATAATGGAAATCAGTTACACTAAAATGAATATTGATGATAAGTTTGAATTAGTGCAGGGACAGATGGAAAGTTAAGAAACTTTCAAAATATTTCTAAGAGCCACTTGTTAGCATATGAAGGAACATACTATACAAGCATGTTATGTTCATAATGTTAGGAATATATAGTTTCATAAGAAGGGGGAATTAATGGAGGAATCTTCTCTCCCAAGATTCAATTTTTAAAACTAAATGTTTTCAAAAAAAATTGAATCATATTCTTCCAAGAAGAGGTTCATAAGAACTAGAAATACAAGGAGGGAGTTCCAATTTTTTTGAGTGGAAAGAAGTAGACTTTGTGCTATGAAAAGAGAGTTAGAAATAGCAAAAAGACAACACAGGGATTGTATTTTTCTGTGGATTTTGTACTACAAGAGGATAGATAATTTTCTGAATGAATGATTAGTGTGTGTGAAGGAATAGATTTTTGTTTATTCTGTTTCTTTTAGAGAAAGAGAGTTTTAGTATATTAGAACTTTGGGTTTTTGTATTAGTTTTTAAGTTAATGTTGATTTTTTAGTTACCTGATTGTCTCTAAATGTAGTTTTGATGCATACAAGTATTGCCATGATTATTATTAAGACTTTGGGATATATTATTCATGTGTTTGGAGAGAAAAAATTGTCTTTGTTTTTGCATTTCTTCTTTAATGTAATGATCAAGTAAATGATCTTGTATCATTTTCTTATTATTTTATTTTAGTTAATCAATTTCATTACATCTACGTCGTATTTACAAATGGATTTTTGTCTACCTTTTGTGCTTTTTGGTTAAAAGCATTCGTATTTTTATTTTTTTGAATTCATATTAAATCATATACCCTGATAAATTCAAAGGGCACTTGTGCTTTTCAATAGCAAAGTGATCCAACTATTAGTATTGATTTAGTCTTCCTATCTGGCCATTGGAGTTAATTTGTAGATATTTCTTCAGAGGACAATCTATTCACTAATAGTTGGGAAGGGGAAGATCATTCCCACAACATAATGAATGTCTTAACATGGAATTTTAGTGTCATGAATGCCCTTAACAAGAAGAAACTAGTCAAGTGTTGCATCTCTAATAAAAAAGTAGATATAATTATTTTACAAGAAAAAAACTAGGTAGTGAAGACATGGTTAAACTTAAGAAATCTTATGATGGAGGTAGTTAAAAGATTCCCCTACTAAAGAAACATCAGGTGGGTTAACCTTAATTTGGTATCCTAGGAATATCTCAATTTCATCTATTGAAATTCTAAAAAACTAGATAAGTGGGCTAGTCAAGGGTATAAGATTTGATTTATGTTATAGGATTTTTAATGTTGATGGCATGATTCACAATAGAGACAAATATAACCTTTGAAAGGAATTAGGGGATATTATTTTTAGAAGGGGAAGAACTATCACTCATAGGAGGATATTTTAATGCTATTCTTCAACCCTTAGAGAAGAGAGGTGATAATTATACTCTTTTGTCAGCATCTAGAGAATTTTATGATAGGTTAAAAAAATTAGGCCTTCTAGAACTAGCTAGTTCTGATAATACCTTCACTTGGAATAAAAAAAGGAAGGGTTTTAGTAATATTATAGAAAAACTAGATAGGTTATTTTCTCATGGAGATATATCTTCGATACAAGTTGCTTTCAAATCTGAATTTAAACCTATTTTAGGATTGGACCACTACCTAGTTGAGCTAAAGATTTTAGAAAAGAAAAGACCAAGTAATTATTGCTTAAAATTTGAACAAATGTGGCCATAAAATCAAAATTGTATTAATTTAATTAGTAAATGATGGGATGAAAGTGAAAATAATCAAATGTAATCTTAAAGAGTGGAACTTAGAATTCTTTGGTAATATCTTTAAAGACAGGCTTACTATAGAGGATAAGGTAGAAATCTTACATAAGGAAGTTATGGTAAATGGCATGGGAGAAAAGAAATTTCTTGAAGAAAATAAATTAATGCATTAATGTGAAGAGGACTTAGCAAACGAGGAGCTCTTTTGGAGACAAAACTTAAGACAAACTTGGCTTGAGGTAAGGGCTAATGACACCAAGTTCTTCCATAACAATTCCAAACAAAGAAGGGTTATTAATAGAATTACTTCCATCAAACAAGTTGATGGAATCACAAGGAACTCATAGGAGAACATAAGAAAACAAATCATTTATAATTTTGAGGGCATTTATAATATTGGAATTAGCTCCAATCTAACATCTTAGAGGAATATTCTCTCAAATATACCAACATTGGTCTTGAAAGATCAGAATAAATTACTACTGCAAAAAAATAACTAAAATAGAGGTAGAGGCAGCCCTAAAACAAATGAATCTAGATAAGTCACAGGGATTAGATGGTTTTCCAACCTTCTTCTTTCAAAGGTGTTGCTATTTCCTTGGTGATTATATAACAAAGGCTCTAGAAGGGGTAAGGAATTAGGGTAAATTATTGTGCGAAGTAAATAACACATTTATTGCATTAACTCTAAAAAAGGAGAATTCAGTAACCTTTAATGAGTTTATACCAATAGCACTATGAAACACTCTATATAAACTATTTACTAAAATCCTAACTCAAAGACTTCAAAACATTCTATCTAACCTCATTAGTGAAGAAAAAACAAGGTTTGTTCCAAGTATATCAATTTATGATGGTTTTGTAATAGTCCAGGAAGTGATACATTCAATTTAGAACAATAAGGAACCAAGCATGTTGATCAATCTGGATATAAAGAAGGCATACAATTGTTGACATTAAGTTCAATTTGTCTATTAGGGACTCAACACTTATTCAGTTGGTTACATTGCTACTGAGCTCTACTATTGCTACCAAGCCTATCATTCATCTAGTAGTGTTGACCAAATATTTAAATTTCTACCAAGCTAAACAGTCAAATTATAGTTCATATCGAGCTACATAGTTTTTACCAAGAATTTGACATAGTATACAGTATAGCCTGAGTGTAGCAGTGTCTACCGAGCTATCCAATAGAAGTGATGAAAATCTTAGTGTTAACTGAGCTTTGTAGTATTAACCAAGTTATACAATGTTAACCAATATCATAGTGTTAACAAAAGAGAATCTAGTGTTGACCAAGTCATACAGTGTCATCCGAGTGATTTTATATCTACTGAGTTTCTCAATGTTCACAGAGTCACATAGTTCTGACAAGGTTTGAGATACTTGAAGTGATTAGTATGGACTGAGCTTCAACTTCAATTGAGTGCCAGAGTTTACCAAGCATTGACAATGTTCTTTGAGTGTCAAAACATCACCAAGTTTATCTTCTGAACCCAAGTTACAGTAGTTGGGAAAACTTTATGAATTATGATGAATTTGGTATTATAGCCAACTCCAATAAGTAATTATTTGGATTGATATATGTAACTCATTGTATTATATCCAAGTGTCTTAATGAGCAGTAATATGAACTGTATGAGTGTGAATTGAAGAAGGCTACAAGCATTATAAGGGACTACAAATATTTATCTATCATAACAAGGTGGTCATTACAATTCAAGGAATCACATTCAGAAAATCAAAGTTGTAGATCTAAGATTAGCCACTAATTCATTGTAACATGTGTATTAGTTAAATCCTTTAATTGGGTGGACTTAATAGTCTTTTTCTAAATCTCCTAACAGAGTGCATACTTCATTGTATGTTTGTAAATCCTTTAACAAGGTGGACCTCACAATCCTTACTACTCCTAATAGGGAAGATCATCAGAAGTGATCAATTGTAACCCTTAACAGGTTAACTTTATACTGCAGTACTAAACCTTGTGGGTATCATCCCCACCTTAGTTTTACTTTCTAATTAGAAGGTTTCTAGGTCACCATATCTTGTGTCAAAGTGTTATGAATGTTTTATTGCTTTCATTCTTTCTTGCATGCAATTAGATTAGAATAATATATGAAAGATTAATTGGTGAAGTGAATTAAAGTTTTACTAGTTTTTTATTCACCCCTACCCTCTCAATAACCTAGCCTACCTTATATTTCCAATAATTGGTATCAAAGAAATTGGTTCTCACAGAAGAAGTTTAAGAGCTTGAGATAAGATTAGAGGAAATGGAGGTAAATAGGCTAGAAAAGGCTATTGGTAATGAAAACATGGATCTTGAATTAGCTATTGAACAACTCAAGAAAGAAAAGGAGAAACTCTCTCAATCATTAAAAAGAAGGAAATAGCTTGCAGCGCAAATAGATGACAATCTCTATACTGAAGAAAGAATTGAAGACTTATGTTTAGAAAGAAATTCAAATGAAGATGATGCAACAATCAAAGACCTACTTGAGAAGAATTATAATCTTCAAGAAGAAGTCAAAAATCTAAACAAAGAGCAAGAAATCCATTCAGTTAGATTGTGTGAAGTCATGGAAGAAAAAGACAAAGCCAAAGAAGAGATAGAAGTAAAAGACAATAAAAATCAACAACTATCCCTTTATTGATCAACTCAATGATGCAAATGAAGAGCTTATCAATATAATGATAGAGAATGAAATACTAGATAATGATCTTAGTATTGAAAAGAAAACCAATGAGAGAATGATGAAATCTTAAGAAAGCATGAATTAGTTGAATAAGAAAACTCAATATAGACACAAAGGCAAATCTAGATTAGGATATACATAAGAAGGTGAATCATCTTAGCAAGGAACTCAAAAGAACAAAAGACCTACTTGTAATCATTGTGGTAAGATAGTTCATACATCAAATAAATTTCATAGCAATGGAAAAGAAAAATTCAATAGAAAATGTTACAATTGCAATAAGCATGGTCACAAAGCAAGTGAGTGCATGGTTAGACCTAAGCTTGAAGGAAAGTGTCACAATTGAAATAAACAAGGATACAAATCTTCAGAGTGCAAGACCAAGAAGTGGAACCCAATAGAGAAAATTATGCAAGAAATATTTGGATGGGATTACAACACATGGTGTAGATGTCACTATTGTGGTGATTTTGGGCACATTGGAGGAAACTGTGTGAAACATCACATGAGGAAAAGAGATCCTACAAAGAGGTGTTTTGTTTGTATAGAACTTGGACACCTTGACAAGAACTTAATGAGCACAAGTAGAATAGAAGATGAAAAAAATCCAAGGCAGACAATATTAGAAAACAAATGAGGAAGCAATAGGTGTAGAAATATCCATAGAATGCAAGCCAAACTCCTAAAGTTGTTGATACCCAAGTCAATGAGTTGGGTGGTCCAACCATTTTAACTTGTTCCCTATGGAGATCACTAGAACTATGATTTAGAAGAAATCATCTAACATCAGTTAAGATCCAATTAGCATTCAAGATGCATGAGGACCACTGAGTGATGATGAAAATTCAAGACCTTACCGAGCAAGATTAGGTTGCATATCTTTTTTAGGATGCAAATGTCAAGTTGGTAGTTTCTACTGAGTCAAAAGACTTTACCAAGCTAAAGCTATCTTATGAGCATTAAAGACCAAACTGGATGGAGGATAGCCTATCACCAAGTGGATATATGTACAAAACATTAATGGTGATCATAAAGATTAAAATTCATTAAAAGGAGAAAATTGAATGTATTGTTTCACCACAAATTTTTAGAGAAAAGAGTGAAGATAAAATTCAAAACCTCTGAGTGATTTAAGAAGTTGTTGTTAAAATATTACTCCTATGCTCGAAAACCTACTAAGTAATGGCTTCTTCTAGAAGCAAGGTTAAGGAAGGTTCTAAAATATTGGCTCATGGAGTTGATTGCAAGGCTCCCACATTCAAATTGAGTCTGGTGATTGTAGAGGCACTTGACCCTACTGGAGCACAATCTCAAATTCCACCCAAGGTACTTTTTGTTCACAATATTTATTCATTTTATCACTATTATATTTAGAAGCTTAGAACCCTAGAAATGAATGAAGCATTCAACAAACTTTGAATGGATGGTAATTTGAAACCTAAGCACAAATATTTGGAGACAAAGGGTTCAATGCATATACTACATATGCCAAGGAAATTTCAAGTATAATGTATTAGACTCATCTTGATCTATGTTCATCACATGCAACTATGGTTAAATCATCTTATTTTGATAACAAAGAAGATATACACTATTATAATTATTTAGAATAACTAAGAGGGGGGGTGAATCAGTTATCCAAGGTCTAAATTTATAAATTAAACTTTTCATAGCTTAGTGAACCCATAAAACATTTATCATCATGCATGCATCCATAAGATTATTCAATCACTTAAAAATTTTAGGTTACTATCAAATCAATTTGTAGAAATGTAAACATGAAAAATAACAAATTCAACAACACACTTGACACAATGATTTACGTGGAAACCCAATTTGGGAATAACCACTAGTAACATGCTACTCTTTTTCACTCTTTTGAAGTGATTCCCTATGAAAGGCCAACCCTATTAAAGGTTACAATAAACACTATTAAATGTGACCCTATTAAAGGATTTTAATCACCCTATTAAGAGTGAGCCTTGTTAGAGGACATTAGATCATTCACTTGGAATTTCACTCAATTAAAGGATTTATAAATAATTGTTAGGTCAACCTTAATCCAAAGGATTTACCCTAGACTGATATATTTATTAGGGAGTAATAGTAAGGCTTGATCTAATAACAACTTACAACTTCATTTTTAGATTACAGATCTTTATTTCAGTCCTCCATTCTATTTGGTTTTTACACATTTTAGCTTTAATAGCTTGTTCACCCTTCAAGCATCCATGCCCTTAAGCCTTCTTATTTAACATGCCAATGCAGACTCTCAATTAGGTCACCAAATGAAGCAATACCCTTGACTCCTTGTCTTCCCTAGGTTCTTGCACATGAAAACCCTTGCTTCTAACTAGCCATCCCTTTAAATTGAGAATTAAGATCTTTTGTCATTCATTTTCCATCATCCAATTTAGGGTTAGGGTAGATTAGGTAGGATTCAATGAATCTACCCTTCATTTCATATCACTTCTAGAAACTTTTCCTTTAATCCTCTCTGAATTCACCTAAAAATAGTTCATCATGAATTATGTGCCACCAACTCATCAATCTTATCTTCCACCTGGTTCACACAATCCAAGAAAATAAACTTGTCATCTTAGATCCATCAAATTCACAATCTTTCTAATAATGTTGGCACTTGGCATTAACTTGTTTTTGATGCTTGGAATATACTACATTTTCTCGACATACTCTATAAAATCACTTGACATGAGCTAAAGTTTACTGGTGCTCGACATTAACTAAACTTTACTTGACATCCACTATTTTTCTCAACATACACTAAAATATACTTTTACTCAACTCCAACTAATTTTTTTCTTGGCTTGCTCTAACTTTACTTAGCACCTACTATCCATTCGGTCAAGCTTGGCAAACAAACTTTTTTTAACTCGTTCTTCTAAAATTGCTTAGTGTAACCAACCTTTGCAACCTTAAGTAGATTATCAATGCACTATGATATCACTGTCTTAGCTAATTCTTGTACTCCTTTTTGTATCATAACTCAAAATTTCCTTTAGGTGTTACTATTACATCTTTTGACAAAATCCTCTTCATTAATCAAATAGGTGATAGTACTTATATCATATTAGCAATTGTCTTACCAGCAAAAAGTAGGTTTGATTTCAGTGACAAAACAATTATTGAAACACATTTATCATACTTGTAACAATCTATTTTCAGCAATGTCCTTCTTAACAATACACAAGATTACTAGATTATCCATGTTGAATAAGGAAAAGACCACTAAAACCCTAGGTCAGGTTGAACTAACAAAGAAAATTCTTATTGAGTGGGATGGTAGAGGCATGAAGCTAAGTGATGTGACTAACATGGAATTGGAGTTTGGAATTCATATTATAGCTCACAAAATCTATAGCTCAGGCTGGTTAAACAACATGTCATGTGAAGTGGTTGACTTGGCATACAAGGTGGTGAAGAAAAACTTATCCTTTGACCTTGTTGAGATATTGTTGAATCAATTGACCAAGAATATGGAGAGCATTTATTTCTCCGAGAATAATCTATGTAAGTTTGGTTCTCTCTTGTCATGTTTATTTTTCCATGTTCAGAATTTTTTCCCTTTTAAAAGAATTGTAGTATGGAAGAAAGATACTCTAGTATTGTACCAAATAAATGAATTCATAGCAGAGATGGGAGAAAAATTTTATAGTATCATGGACAAGTATTTTGAAACATTTAAGGAGAAAATGAAAAGAAAATTTAGGATACCCAGGAAACTAGTAGAAGATTATGAGGAAAATATTTGTTTTATGGTTGACTATGACAAGGTTTACATTCAGGAAGTTAGACCAAGAGTGACATGGGTTAAGCCTTTGGAACATGAGATTAACATTGATGATACTAAATATATCATTGAAGCTCTATTAAATGATCCTTTGGATCCTAAAGCTACATATTTTGGCACTTATGAATAGGTCAAGGTCAGAATTAAGCTTGAGATCAAGCTACCCCAAGTAGTAAATAGAGGAAGAGGATAGAGAAAATAATCAATAATTTTAAGTCATTAAGTTCTCCTCTCATGATTATTGAGGGTAAAGGAGATGATATAAAAGATGAAGATAAAGAGGATGATGTAGAGGAAGAAAAACCTAAGGAAGAGGAGCCTCCCAAGAAGAAAGGGAAGGTTATAATAACCAATCCTACCAAGGTTATAAGAAGAACTACTAAATCCAAGAGGAAATTGAAGTTAGGTGAGGAAGATGAAGTTGAACAGATTATATTTTAGAGGTATTCACCTACCCTTTAGGAAATATTAAAGAAAATGGGACAAGGAACAAGTATGGCATGTTTTAAGTCTCTTAAGTATGAGACTAGGAGCAAAGAAGAGAAAAAGAAAATTAAGGATACCCTTGTGACAAAACTAGGTAAGTGGGATTATTCACCTAATGAGGTTTCATAGAAAGTTCCTGATATACTTTTGAAAGTAGTTAAACCTCTATGGGATAGTGCAATGAATACTAGCAAACACATCAATGAACAAACTTTGAGACAACTTATGCCAAGTCTTAGGGAGAAAGAGGTGAAGAAATCTTTGAAAACTAATAAGAAGAAGCTCACGCTCAAATTCAATACATGTCTAATACTACTCAAAGACATTGAATCTATGGTGAATTCTACTACTACCACATGGAAGAATATCTATGGGCTACATAAGTCTAGGGACTCTATTGTGCAAGTTGATGATAAAATTGGTGAAAACGATGATGCTAAAGAAGAAGTAGAAATCAAATATGAGGGGATAAATGATGTCAATCTTGATGATGAGGAAGAAGAATAGGAAGCCACTAGAGGAAGCCTTCCAAAAATATAGAGTATTGAAGAATCTAATCCAAAAAATATTGTAGCATAGATTATGACTTCATTTTCTTGCTCTCTAAGAAAAGCCTTAGTGCAATCAGGCTCAGAGAAAGCTTCTACCAAGTTGGTTGAGGTCAAATCTGCAACACCAAGCGCACAACCAATCTTTGGAATTTCTCTGCTAGGTATTTCAATGAATAAAGTGCCTAGCACTTCATTTTCCAAGTAGCAAGTCATAGTAGCATTAGGATTGATTAAGCTACAACAAAGTATTCCTGTTGTTAGTGATATTTCTAATGTTAGTACATTTGGTGCTATTCCTACTTCTTTCACTATTGTTTCCACCATGGCCAGTGCAATAAAAATTGAGAATCGGTCTCAATCAAGCACTAAAGTGTTAAATAAGGGTAAAGAAATTGTTCATTTTGTCATTCCAAAGATTAAGGGTACAAAAGAGGAAGACATTGATCTAGATAAGGACATTGTTATTCCAAATTGGGATATGTCTAACCTCACTCATAAAGAAAAGGATACCATTGGATAACTTTGGAAGAAAAGGGCTAAGAAAATGAAGCTTAGAGAAGAGAGGAAAAAGATTAATAAGGTCCTTGAGGGCATCAAAAGCATATTTATTAATGCTGCGAATATTGAGGTTGATGGTAAACAACCTATTCTAGATCACTTAGCTAAAATTGTCCACAAGTACAATGAAGAATTGAATGGACAAGAAAAATTGATGTAGAGAGCTAAGAGAAAATTTAAAAATAAAGTATTGGAGCAAGTAGCATAGAAGATTTCTATAGGTAAAGTATAATTGTCTACTATTCTTGCTACATTGGAAACATCTGTCAATTTTGTTGTTTCTTTATTTGTTAAGTTAAGTAAAAATATCTATCTTCACAAAGGAGAATAAGCATAAATTATCCAAGATAGATGATGATATGAAGGAAACTACACACCAAGTGTCACTTGATCCAAGTTATAGTTTTGCACACTCTACAAAGATCAGATATTTGACAAATCTCCAAGCAGAACTATTGAGGGAAGAAGCTAGAATTAGAGCTGCACTTGCAATAATTTAGGGCATGATTCTTCCAAAAATGGATGCATTGCAAAAGCACATTGAACATGCAAAGACTCTCATCCATGATAATAACCTCTCCATAGCTGATCGCCTGATGGAACTATTAGCAAAGGTATAGATAACCTTTCATGCAAGTACGATATTGCAAGAGAATTGGGACAAGACTATGGTACTAATCTTAAAGGTACATTCTGATTTCTTGTCACATTTTGGTATCAAATTGTAGATATTATACACCTTTTTCATTTATATCAAAAAGGGGGAGAATAAATATGCTTAGGGGAGAAGATATGTATATTATTTATAAAGGGAGAGAAGAAGATTATTTGTATAGAGTATGGGAGAAGTAAATGCAAATATGTTTATATAGAAGAATATTATACTCCATATATATGTATATAGGAGAGATATATGTATGGGGGAGTAGTAATACGTATAGATAAGCAATAAATATGTTTACAAAAGCAATTTTGAAAAATTATTAAAATAAAGTAATTTAGTGAGCTACAACAATAGGAAGTCAAAATCGAGCTAAAGACAAAAAATGTTGATAAAGGAAGTTTTAACTTGTAATTTTGAGAATTTAGAATTTTTGGTTTGATAAGTATTTTTGTCACTAATGCCAAAGGGGGAGATTGTTGACATTAAGGTCAATTTTTCTATTAGTGACTTACCACTTAGTTGGTTAAATTTCTACCGATCTCTATAATTGCTACCTAGCTTATCATTCATCCAGTAGTGTTGACCAAGTGTTTTAGTTGCTACCAAGCTAAAAAGTTAGATTACAGTTCATGTCAAGCTACATAGTGTTTACCAAGTAGTTGAGATAGTTTAAAGTATAGCTCGAGCATAGTAGTGTCTACCAAGCTATCCAATAGAAGTGATGAAGATCTTAGTGTTAACTGAGCTCTCTAGTGTTAAATAAGTTCTACAATTTTTACTAAGCTCATAGTGTTAAAAAAGAGAATCTAGTGTTGACTAATTCATACAGTGTCAACTGAGTGATTCTTTATTTGTCAAGTTTCTTAGTATTCACCAAGTCGCATAGTGTTGACCAAGCTTCAACTTTAACCAAGTGCCAAACTTTTCCAAGTGTTGACAACATTTATTGAGTGTTAGAACATCATCAATTTTGTCTTATAAACCTAAGTTATAGCAATTGGGCCAACTTTGTTAATTATGATGAATTTGGTATTGTATTCAACTCAAATAAGTAATTATTTGGATTGATATATATGTAACTCATTGTATCATATCCAAATGTTTCAATTAGAAGTAATATGAAGTGTATGAATGTGAATTGAAGAAGGCTACAAGAATTATAAGGGACAATAGGGGTAAAAGCACAAACCTATGTCACCTTTTTATAAAGAAAAGTGATATTAGAATGTGACAGTTCAACATTAATGACAAAAAAAATGGTATTTGCATTTAAAATATGAAGATGATGTAAACTGATGAAATGTGTAGAATTGTATGAATTTTATGCCTATAATTTTTACTATTTTTTTGACTAAGAATTTATTCATTTTATTTTATTTTGAAGTCCCTTTTTTAACTGTAAAAAATATAGGATGTAGTTCCCGTCAAACAAGTATGTGAAAATCATCTTTTTTTGTTATGATTTGAAAATATTTTATAGATGACATGTATAGCTAGTGCACAAAAAAAGAAATAATTATTTTTCATGTATATTTTCTTTGGTATAAGTACTCAAGTTCGACCTTGTCAGAATCCAACAGTTTTTTCCTCCCGTCAAAACTTCCCTATCAAATCTATACCTTCTTGAAAAAAAATTACATATTCATGAAGAGGATTCTCTCCTCTAGTGATAAATATATTTTTATTTTTTTTTTGATATGATTTACTTTTTTTTTTCATTTTTTGAGAGAGCATCTTCTGAAATGTTGAAATATCGACTTATAATATTTTTAGATTATAGCATATTATAACTAATCAAAACACTCAAAAATTTATATAATGATGATATTGAATCTGAAATCTATAAAAGGGTATTTTTAGCTTTTTTTAAAAATTGAGTTTTGATAGAGAAATGAGATTTGACCAAAACAGGTTTTTGTATCACAAACGGTGACACAGATCTATGCTTTTACCCATAGAGATTTATTTATCATAGCAAGGTGACCATTGCAATTCAAGGAATCTCATTCAGAACATCAAAATTGCAAATCAAAGATTAGCCACTAATTCATTCTAATAGGTGTATCAATTAAATCCTTTAGTTGGGTGGACTTAATAGTCTTTTGCTAAATTTCCTAACAAAGTGCATACTTCACTATATGTTGTTAAATCCTTTAACAAGGTGGACCTCATAGTCCTTATTTTTCCTAATAGGGCATATCATCAGAAGTGGTCAACTATAAGCCTTAATGGGTTAACTTTATACTATAGTACTAAAGCTTGTGGGTAGCATCTCAACCCCAATTTTACTTTCTAATTGGAAGGTTTAAGGGTCACCATATCTTGTGTTAAAGTGTTATGAATGGTTTATTGCTTTTGTTCTTTCACACATGCAATTAGATTAGAAGGATTAATTGGTGAAGTGAGTTAAATTTTTATTGGTTCATGATTCATCCCTCCCCTCTCAATAACATAGCCTACTTTATATTTCCAACAACAGTATGGTGGATTGGTGTTTTCTATGCAAATAACTTGAAGCCTGTAATTTCTCAAGGGAATGGATCAACTTGATTTTTGAATGCATATCAACACCAAACTTATCAATTTTAATTAATAGAACCCTAGTGGGTTTTTTCAACATATTTCATGGATTGACAAAAGGAGACCTTAACTCTCCCTTCCTCTTTATTTTTATGGCTCGTGCATTGGGTAGATCAATAAAAAAATCAAGAAAGGAGGGATCTATTTCAAGTATTTGCATAACTAGCTATGAAGATCCATCTACACACCAAGCAAAGCCTTAGCCTTAAAACACATACCATCTAAATATTCCAAGGCATAGGTCAATAAATTAATAAAGAAAAACTTGGCATATTGTTCTTCAACACCTCTCTAGGCTTGGAAAGGAAAATTTTCTATTTTTTACTTCAATAAGGGCCTTCTTCCTTGTAGATATCTAGGTCTTCCTCTTAATACAGGTTATAATACAGCTTCTCTTTGGGATCCCTTAATTGAGAAACTAAGAAAGAGAATGAATAGTTGGAAAGGAAAATGGATTTCCTTAGTAGGCAGAAAAATTATGGTGTCTATAGTATTATCAGTCCTTCCTATCTACTAGCTATCCTATATGAATCTCCCAAATTACAAAAGTTTTAGAGATCAATGGATATATTAGGACTTTTTTTGACAAGGTAATACAAAAAGGAGAAATTTTTTCCTTCTTTCTTGGGAAAATGTATGTAGATCTAAAGGTTTAGGAGGAGTGGGTATTAAGAATATCCATTGTCAAAGCCTAGCTTAAGGGTCAAAACTACTTTGGAGAATGCTAATATATCCTAATCTTAAATGGTCTAGAATGCCCTCTAGTAAATATCTCTCCTCCCCTAATTTGATCAACCTCTTTAGAGAGACCAACCCTCGTAGCGGTTCAAGAATATGGAACTACCTTCTTAAATTTAGATTTATCATTTAGGGTAGACTCTCTTGGAACCTAGGGAATGGAGAGGAGGCTTCTTTTTATAATGAATCATGGAGAGTTTATAATCCTCTTTATCGATATCCTCTCCTTCAAAACACTAAAGATATTTTGGAGGAAAAATGGGGATCAATGGTAAAAGACTATTTTTTTAATAATAAAGGACTTAGTTTGCAATGGAAAGATCAAAAACAAATTGATATTTCCTTGCAAGAGAAATCCATTCTTTAATCTATATTGAGATCTATAATTATTTCCTTTAAAGGAGCGAGAGACTCCCTAATCTGGAATGGAAGTACTAATGAAGAATATAGGGCAAAATTGGACTATCAATACCTTGAATACCTTCAATATTTCTCTAAATCCCCTTTGCCACTTCATTTGTGTTGGGATAAGTCTTGCCTCCCCAATGCAAGTAATTTTCTTGGATTTTCCTTTACCAAAGGAATCTTACTGATGAACTATTAAATAATTTTGGTAGGTCAAGCCCTAGGCTATGCCCCTTGTGAGAATTAGAGGAGACTATTGACCACCTTTTTCTTCATTTCCCTTTCTCAAGGTCATGTTGGTTATGGTTATATTTGCAATTAGGAACCCATATGGTATTTCCACGATCAATAAAGAGTATGTTGTCCTCATGGCCTTTGTTAAAATTAGATAGTATATTTAAAAGCATATTGGTCTCCACCCCATTCATAGTTCTTTGGGAACTATGGGATGAGAGAAATAGGAGGATTTTCCAAAATAAATAACTGTTAAAAGATAACCTCAATCTAAAAATAGAATCCTCAATCACTGAATTAACCAATAATAGGATTCTTAGTCAAAAATTTAAATATAGGAGATTTTCATATTGGGACAAAAAAAATGAGAGGGAAATGGGTAGGCTTAAAAATCCCTATGGTAATAGGACTAGGATAATTCCAAAGTGAAATCAAAAGAAGGGAATGTGTTTGGAAAACTCTAGAGGATGGATGGTTTAAACTAAACTTTGATGTAGAGTCAAGAGGAATTCTAGTTAATGTGGGTACAGGTTTTTCAATCCATAATGACCAAGGGAAGGAAGTATATAGCATCTCCAAATATATAGGAAAAGTCACCAATAATTGGGAAAAGATCTCTACACTAGAGGAAGGACTAAGGATATGTAAATCAATGAAAAATAGAAATTTGGAAGTAGAAAGGGACTCGACTATCATTATAAATACTCTAAGAAAAGGATCCACCCCTAATTTGAAATTAGTAGCTAAATTGTCACTAGATTTAGAACTTTCTAAATGCTTTAATAAAAATATATACAATCACATTTATATGGAGGGTAATAAGAGGGTAGATGAATTAGAAAACCTAGGGATTAATGTCTTCCTATCTTTAGAAGTTCCACCATCTCGATAAATCTAAGATATGTAGAGATTTAAATATATTAAACGCAAGGGAAAATGTAGATGTATAAGTGGCATGATTAAAATTAGTAGTGATGTTTCTTTGATGTATAATAATACTCTCTGTAACTCCTAACCTGAGGGGAGTTAATGTAATGATACTGTTGAAAAGGCTTTTTATACTTAGTAATTGAAATATTTCATATCGATATGTGAAGGAGATATGGTGCAATCATTCCTAGGATAGGAGAGATTTATTTCCACTAATAATTATACCAGCCTCATTATTTATTCCTATCAAACTGAGAATTGGTTGAAGTAAAGAAAGCATTGGAACCTTGGTGAGAGGAGAAAGCCGAGATGGACACTATTTTGTGTCTCAAAGGGAAGAAGCGAAAAATAGAGGTAGAATAATTCATCACTAGGGAAATACTGAAGGGTATGATTTTTTTTCCTCATCCATTGGTAATGGATGTTGTAGTTAGGTTTTTTGGGTAAGAGTATCTAGAAAATACTAATAGGAAAAGGGTAGACTCTAATATTACATCTATGCTTTTGGCTTTGACCATTTTTTTCAAAAGGGATAAAGAGGTGGAAAAAATTATATGCACTAACATATATCATAGAAATTATCTAGTTAACATGGAAATAGTTTTGTGGAATATTGACCAAAATTTAACAACCCTAAGAGCAATATACTATGATAAGATGGAGTTGAACGGGAAGCCAATTCCCAAATACTCAATTCTAATAGTAGAGGACTAGGAAGTCTTTAGGTACAAAATAGAAATGAGGATGAGATGTCTAAATTTTCTACTAGCTTTGTTTCATGTCAAAAGACTAGAGGATCCCAAATTGTTTGTGAGATATCTCAAAGAGGAGGGAGTGGAAGGTTTTTGAGGACATCTCCAGTTATGCTAATATCATAGCCTTGGACTCATAGGACAAGATAGATGACTTGGAAGAGGATGAATGCCTAGGAAAACTATAGATAAAGGGAAAATGTGGGAAGATTCTTTAAGGTGAGAACTCTAGAGCAGAAAGGAAATTCAGTAGATACCTAAAGAAGTAATGTAAACGCATTTCTCTATTTTTGTATGTTGTATAGGGTCATTTTTGAGTTTTTTGGAATGGGTAGAGCCCAAAGATTGTATAGGTATCTATAGTGGAGAATAGTATATTTAGAATATAGTATATTTATGGACATGGGAAAGGTACTTAAAACTTGATAGCAGTATTTGGATGTAATAGGTTTAAGTAGTAGGGTTTTTTGTAACCAATTTTTAAATATGTTGTATGGTATAATCTCATACCTAACTCTATTATCATTAAGAAAATATAATATGAACATTTACAAACTTAGTTTTCTCATTATTGTCAGAACTTGGGTGATTTTCTATCTTTTAGGTATATTGATGGAAACTCTATGGGATTAAATCTTTGAATAAATTGTCATTTCATAGAAAAGGCAAGATAGAAGAAATTCCAAGGAAATTTCATCAATTTTCAATGATCTACAAAGATAAAAATTAAGCTCTAGGGCTGGTGTCTAAATGGTTATATTATGTGTGGGTGCAAAATTATCATGGTTCTAATGTCAGGTTTAAATGTCCTAAGGTGAAGAAATTAGTAGAAGTTATAAAGAGATAAGGAACTTTAGGAACCATATCATTGGTAATAGATAATTATTTATCTTTATCGTATTCAATTGGAAATAGAAAAGGTACTTATGGAATGTGTCTTAAAGGATAAGATTTGTCTTTCTTTATGGAAGGATTTCTTTTGGTTTCCAACATCAAGTCAAGAACACCATTGAAGATGATATATTGATGGTAGCTTAAATTCTAGGATAAACAGGGTAGGGGAAGATTCAAAACTTTCTAATCCATCTTATTCTTAGTGGATCAAGGATATAAATTTGGCATAATAGAGTTAGATCTGGAATCCTCTAGATAATGATAGTAGTAGAATGGGGAAATTTTTCCCTCATGTTATTGTTGTAAGCTCAAGTATTATCTAGTGATGAAGAGTTTCTTAGGCCTAGTCTAGAGTTCAAGTGCAAGAAGCTAGTGAGGCTTGTTTTTTAGGATAGGTAACACTAGTAACCTTTGGTCTTTCCTTAGAGGGAAAGAGGCAAGATAAGGTAACACTAGTGACATTCCTCAGCATGGTAGACAACTTGATCCCTTATTCCCAATTCTATCCTCCTATGATCCAGCAAGGGTGATTAAGTGGTATCCAATAATGCATAGGAATGACTTCTTTCTTAGTTTTTTGTTGATGTTTGATAGCTTCTATCAGAAAAACATATATATAATTCTATGAGATATAACTGAGATAAAAATATATGAGAGAAATTAATATAACTATATATATATATATGATTAAATATATTATTATATTAATTATTTGATTTATGAATAGACATGTCTATTCATTACCTATTCTCAATATAAATCTGAGAGAATTTTGTATTTGGAATACACATACCAAATACATGGTAGTGTTACTATATCTGTAATTGATCCTTAGAAAACCAATAGTTTTTTGCATTTAAAAAGAGTAAGGATGAACAATTGGATGGAATAATATGTGGTGGAGGATAGGGTTTGAGCATGGGACAATGAGAATGAAGTCTAGAATGTTTAGAGTGTTAGTGTAAATAATTATTATTTACGCTTTATTTAAGTTTACTTAGGATAAATGCATTATTTTATTATTTCTTAGGTTAGACACCTAGGAGTTTGCATACTCATATGAGTTGTCATTTTGACAACATAGGAGTAAGCAACTCTATTTTAGCACATGGTGTCTACAACACTAAAGTTTGCATAAACAACTGAGACATCATGTAGACAACATAGTTGTTCCCACTCTTAGTTAAGCTCATAGTGTCTACAACACTAGAATTTGCATAAACAATGGAATCATCATGTAGACAACATAGTTGTTCCCACTCTTAGTTAAGCACATGGTGTCTACAACATAATTTTATGTGACACACCTTTGTAGGCTTATCCTCTCATCATTGCACTAACTCCTATGCTTAATGGAAGATAACCCACTCTTGGTGGACATGTGCTTAGTTGTGAGGCTTATCATATTGCTAACTCCAAGACATTCTAGATGCATCTTAGAGGCCTTTATATACAGGCACCTCTAGTGGACTAATCAATCAATTAAATCAATCAAATATCATATTGTTATTTTGATCATACTCTATTGGTCTATTTTGTGCTAGTTATTGTGCTTCTTGGTCTTGGGTGATTTTTCCCTAAGGCAAATTCTTACATGGTATCAGAGCCATAGAGGTGTCATTTCATAGCCATTGGAGACCATTCTTGCTTCACCTCTTTGAGGACACCTCGATTCAGATTTGGAGTATCTGTAGCTATTGGGAGCATCTAGAGCCAAAGTGGATCTCACCATTGCATCTAAAATGTCAATTCAATGAAAATTGACTATAAATTCACCTATATTGGGCCATAGTCAAATTTGAGGGAAAAAATATTTTGTAAACTGGCACCCGAAGGCTCAATTTACAAGTACGGTAAGATCATTTTTAGATCTACTAAATTTGTTTTTGGATCTACATTTATTTTTCTCTATATTTTTCAAAGAATTTTGTTCGAAAAAAATTTTTAGGCCATCAGGCCTGTAGAGAAAAAAAAATTTAGGAATCGGGTGGTGAAATCCTGGCCCCTACAAGTGGAATATTCCATTACAATTTCCAGCGGTTTAATCCAATAATCTGGCATCTTATTCCAATCAACAGGTGTATCACAATATTTTTGGTGCATACCTTAATTAGTGAGTGGCTCGCAATAAATATGGTAAGGTTTACACATCCAATGGCTCTTTTATTGAATGGGGCATCTTTGTGTTTTTTAAACACATATAAGTTTGAAACCCTTGCGCATTTGGGATTAAACCCACTACTCAGCCACCAATTTTTTTACCTTTATCTACCAGTGTTGAAAATTTAGACCCCTGCTATAAACTCACTGGCCACTAATGGTCCCCTCCATGCTTTGGCTCCAAACTTCAATGCCACACAACCTTCACAGGACTCCAACTCAACAACAGTCTACCTACCACATCAATGTTGTAGAGTGCCACACTAACAGAGACACATCTGCTAATGTTAGGCCTAGTCACTTGCCAAATCAGCATACACATCAATAGCCACATGGAAAATTCATACACCACATCAGATTTTTGTACTACTGATGCTAGTTGTGATGTCACTACCACGTCAGCTAGGGGTATTTTTTCGCTGACATCAGTCGATCATGTTATTAAAATTGATGATCATTTGACTGCCATCTATAGGCAAAATTGAACTATTCCAATGACTATTTGGATGTCAAATTTAACTTCACAGTTTGTTGATCAGACCCCTCTCCAAATTTAGTTTTGATTTGACAGTCCAACTTTGGGACGCCATATCTCAATCATCTAGGCTCCAAATCAGGAGCATTTTTTTTTGATTTTGGGTAAAATTTCCTAAAAAATTTAGTGGTGCTATTATTTTTCGGTTTTGGTACATGAATTTGTTAAAAATTACAATTTTTGGTGACTATACGTGTCTAATCTTGCATTTTGCAACTTCAATTACTGCGTACAGTCTCATGTAGACTCCAAATTAGGTTCCTTTTTTTTTTAAAGTGCATCATTTTTTGTCTAATTTCTAGATATGCAATCAAATTATAGTCTTGTGTGGATACAAATATAACTTTCAGAAATAGGTCATTTTATGCATTTTAATACTTTGATATAACTTCATAATTGTTGTATATCTGAGATACATTGTAAAGTTCCAAATTTGAACTATAAAAGGAGGTTGTAAACTAAAAAATTAGAAGTCCGCTAAGGTCAAAATTGACAAAGTGGCCCATTGTAATTGCACTACCTATAAAGTGCCAAATCATGCATTGGGGGGTTGATTGATTATTTTTGCATTTTGGGGGGTGCATACATTGATCTCATGGAGTTTTGTTTCACCTTTAGGGTGGACTTAGACCAAGGTTGACAAAGTGGAATTATCAAAAATGGAGTGCCTTACTCATTGATCATCTAAGAAGAGAGCATAAGGAAGTATTTCCTTATTTCTGTTCCAACAAATTGATCTCTTCCATTGAACATCCACCTGTTGCAAAACTTTTGGACATCATTTATTTTAGTATCAATCATTATTACTTTGATGTCATTAACAATTTCATGTATCCTTATGACATTTGGATGGGTCTTTGGGAAGCATATGGAGATCCTACAGTTCCTCCATTTCCAGAAGACATTCTACCTCCAATCACTCTAGTTATGGTACCACCAAATCCAGATGGGATATCACATTCTGATACTCCTATTGATTCTATTGATCCAGTTCCAGCCACAAATGCCCTTGATTTAGTGCAGTAGGATTAACCATGTCTTCCTACTTTAGCTTCATGGGATGACTTCCTTCTAGACATTGTCGAGAAATTCGTGGAGTCTCACATTGAAGATGTGGGAGACATCATCAATGACATCAATCTTCTCTTTGTTGAGAAGACTTCTCAACTTGTTGTGATGGTACACTCTAACCCTCAACCACTTGATTTTTTTGACATGATTGTGGATTCTTTACATCTTATGGAGAAGGAATCTTTCACTTATGAGGAGTCACATTAGTCTTTGGAGATTTTCTATCAATTTTCTCTGACATCATATTTTTTGAGGATTCTTCCTACCAGTTGGGGAGCATTCTCTACTACACCTATGGCACCATTTCTTTCTACAAGGAGGAACTACATTAACCTTTTGTGGTATAGCTTCTTTAGTCATCAAGGAGCTTCTATAATGGATGTGCCTATATTATTGAAGGGAGGCGACATTTCTTCTCTTTCTACATCTTCCTATATGGATGTTTCATCATCTTTGGATGTCAATTCAATGTCATACATGGACATGCTTCCTTGTTTGCCACCTTCTTGTGGACATTCACTAGATTAGTACATGGCATTCATTCATCAAGGACTTGTTGACATTTGAGAAGACTTAAGAGGTAGCATCCACTGCATACTTCATCTGGATCCCTCTTCCATCTTCCTATCCATAGTGGGAAGCATACTTGCACCTATACTTGGTCTTTCTTCTTCATAAAGGGAGAAATGTTGTTTGTAGGCATTGGATTTTCTTTTTTCTTCAAGCACTTATCATTATGAGATCCTTCACTAATGGGGGGATTTCATGGAGGGATTCTCTATTGTATGTGCATAATGTATGTCATAATGGGGGGGTCTTGTTTACTCCATCCATTCATGCATCTTTCTTTATTGTAATTTTCTCTCATTTTAGCGGAGGGTTTTTCCATGAGGTTTTTCCTCTTTCTCCATTTGCAAAGAAATTTCATTGCATTTTTATTTGCGTACCTAACATGGCCTACTAGCCAAGACCCATTATGCATTTCATCATAGCTTTTGTGAGCTTAAGTGCATTCCCCTAATTTGCACTTAAGGGGGGTTGTTAGTGTAAATAATTATTATTTACACTTTACTTAAGTTTACTTAGGATAAATGCATTATTTTATTATTTTTTAGGTTAGAAATCTTGAAGTTTGCATACTCATATAAGTTGTCATGTTAACAACATAGGAGTAAGCAACTCTATTTTAGCACATTGTGTCTACAACACTAGAGTTTGCATTAACAACTAACTTGTCATGTAGACAACACAATTGTTCACACTCTTAATTAAGCACTTGGTGTCTACAACATAATTTTATGTGGCATACCTTTGTAGGCTTATCCTCTCATCATTACACTATCTTTTGTTTAATGGAGGATAACCCACTCTTGGTGGACATGTGTTTAGTTGTGAGGCTTATCATATTGCTAACTCCTAGACATTCTAGATGCATCTTAGAGGCCTTTATATATAGTCATCTCTAGTGTACTAATCAATCGATTGAATCAATTAAATCAATTGAATATAATATTGTTATTCTGATCATACTCTATTGGTCTATTTTGTGCTAGTTATTGTGCTTCTTGGTCTTGGATGATTTTTCCCTAAGGCAAATTCTTACATAGAGTTCCCCATAAAAATAGAGGAGGAAGCCCTAGAGGTAGAGGATACTCTTGTTGATCTATCTAGTTTTGTTGTCTATTAGTGTCAAACACTTAGCCATATAGAAGGTGGAGTTGGTCAATCATCACTACAACTGAGTCTCTCTATATAGGCCAAGTTATGTATTTATTGAGACTTGTAAATAATCTTGTATATGTCAAGCTCTATAGGAGCTAAGAAAGTATATGGCCATCTAGTATTCCTATGGAAGCTAAGTTTAGTTAATGCCAAGAAAAACATAGCAAGTGGATTCCAAGTAATAGAGAAGTTATTGAGTTAACTGAGGATGAGTGTCAGCAAGAAGAATAGTTATGACTAAGATTATAAGGCGGTATGTGTTGAGTAACATAGTTTGAACAAGAATACATGAAATGGTACAAACTTTGAGGTAAACCATTTTGAGCTGACATGTAAACAATATTTAATGATTATAGAATTTGTTACAAAGTTTGTTATGTACTTTCTCATGGACCATTGATCCCTATTAAGGAAAGATAACCAATCAAATGAATAGGCTAAAAATATATATACATATTATTGATCTTATTCTAGAAGGCTCTAAAAATGTCTATTTAAATGTAGATCCAAACCATATTTCATAAGGATGTGAAGTGTTGTGAATGCTTATGCAAAGGAGTTAGGTTTTGGAGGCTACAAGAAAAGTTATGAAGTAATAGAGTATAGTGTCCAAGTGAAGAAGTGAAGAGCATATTAAAGATATATTAGATAGGAGATTAGATCAAAGAATGGAAAGAGAAAATTAGTAATCAGCATTGTAAGTGCAAACTGAAGGATTAGGTAGTGAATCATTTTGGCAAGTGAATTAGGGTAAATCTCTTAATAGAGTGGTCCTAATAGGCCTAAGTAAATATCATAGTAGATTGCTTACTTCATTGTGAATATTAGATCCTTTAATCAAGGTAGAACTAATAGTCTAATGAAGCTCTTAATAGGAAAGACCCCTTGCAGGGTAGATCATCAAAAGTGATCAAATTTGTAACCCTAAAATGCAAACTTTGTTATTGCAGTAGTGAAGATTTGTGGGTCTCATCCCCACCCTAGTTTTACCTTCACCTTGGAGGGTTTCTGGGTAAATAAATCTCTTGTGTTAAGTGTTTACATTTTCATGTTGATGGATTTGATACATGGGTAAAAGCACAAACCCGTGTCACCCTTTTGTAAAGGAAAAAACTAACAAAAGTATAAGTGTTCACCTTCAATGACATAAAACTAGTATTATTATTTAAAATTTAAAAATTAAGTAAACTAATGAAATATGTAGAAATGGATGAAGTTTAGGGTTATAATTTTTAATAATTATTTAGAATAAGAATTGACATATTTTCCTAATTTTTATAGATGATTTTTTAGTTGCTGAAAAATGCTGAAAATTAGGGGTTTAGTTCACTAAGTTATATATAACATATATAGCTAGAACAATCAAATATAAAAATTGACTTTAAACCTATTTTTTCTTTTTTATAATGATTCAAATTTTAACTCACCTGAAATCGATACTTTTTATCTCCCACCACATTGTTGAAAACAAATCTATTCTAACCAAAAGAAAAATTATACATTCTTGAAGAGGACCATCTCCTCTAGAACATCATATAAAAAAAATTTAAAATTAATATGATTTAATATTTTTTCCTTTCTCAAAAATGACATCTTTTTTACTGTTAAAATACGTGCTTGCAGAATTTTTTAATTACAATATACTAAATCTAATTAAAACACTATAAAATCTATATGAAAATATTCTTGACTTTGATCTCTATAAAATGGTGTTTATATGTTACTTAAAAAATATCATAAAAAATAGTAAGAGTTATTCAAGTGTCATTTTTCTAAAATAATTTTATTTCTTTAGTAATTAGATACAAACTAGTATGAAACATGCATTTAATAAACATTTCCAATTGAAATAGTGTGAGACCATATATAACTTAGCTAGAATAAATTTATCTAGACCATATGTTTGATCAAAATTGATTTTTGGATAGAAATACTCAAGTTCAATCGTTCTAATAAGTCAGCTTGAAAGGTGACACAACTTTGTACTTTTACCCACATAGTTATATTTATTTCAGCATTTGAACTTTAAAGTTATGTTATACATGATCTAGATATGAGATGGATTAAGTGGTGAATGTAGTTAAGTTGTTATTTTTTTGAAAGATAAAGCCTTTAGTGATCTTGATTCACCCCCCACCTCCCCCTCTTAGTATCTCATCTTTCCAATAAACTTCCAACAATTGATATCAAAGTATAGTTCTCTAGAAGGAGTTAAACCACTTGAGATTTGAGGTCTTGGAGATGGAGGCTTACAAATTGGGAAATACTATTGAAAATTGGATGATTGACATCTAGCTCATAGTGTAGTAACTTGAAATAGAAAGAGAAGAACTAAGATATTCCTTAAAGAAAAGAGGAGAGATGGCTATCTAGTAGAATGACACACTTTACCAAGAAATAGATACTAAGGGAATGTTTGAAAATGGAAGCTCCAATAAAAGTGATGCAGTTGTAGAAGATCTATTGGAGAAGAACAATATTATATATGAAGAAGTTAGAGGATTAAAGAGAGAATATGAAATCCAATTAGTAGGGCTATGTGAGGTGATTGAAAATTAAAAGAAAGTTGAAGAAGACAAAGTCATTGCAGAAGAAGACAAAAGACAAATGGTTACAAGACATGATGAGAGATCATTAGATGTGCAAAATCTTACAAAGTCTCTATTAGAAATATAAGACTTGAGTAAGGGGAGGGCTAAATAAATTAGCACAAAAACAAATCCATGATCCCTTAATATGTCAATATAATATAAAACCAAAACTTTGCTGAAACTAAAATGTTGTTGTAACTCGGTTAACATAGGAACACTCAGTTTACACTAAAAATTACTATCATTGGGTAAACACTAAAATAATCACTTCTTAAAATTTTTAGTGTCTTTAACCTTAATTAACTTAGTTACAAAAAGATAAAACAAATATCATGAACACAAGAGACACCAAAATTTAATGTGGAAACCCAATTTTAGAAAATCACCAATTGCAACTAGTTATTATTTTTCATTCCTTTCAAGTGATCCCTATTAGGATTCAACCCTATTAAAGGTTACAAAACACATTATTAGGTGTGACCCTATTAAAGGATTTAGTTCACCCTATTAGGAGTGTCCTTGTTAGAGGTCTTCAGACACTTCGATCTAGAAATGCCACCTTGTTAAAGGATTTGGCCAATTGTTATTAAGCTAACTCTATTAAGAGATTTGATTCACTACTACAATTATTAGAGAGTAACAATGACTTGACCTAATTGTTGTTCCAATTTTCTTTTTTGATTTCATATCTCTATTCTAGCTTGAATACTTGATCCTCCTTGATTAGAATGTTCTTAGTAGCTCAGTCAACTTGGATACTCTAATATCCTTCTAGTTTACTTCATTAATTTATCTTTTTCAATCCCATGCTTCTTATAGATCAATCCTCAACTTGACCTTATATTTATATTATTTACTTTGTCAAGTTGAATTGAAAACAATTTCAAACAAATAATATTCATCCAAACAAAACTATCAGATCCAATATGCTGATATAGGAAAATCTTTCATTAGCCAACCCAACTCGATCAACACTAACTCAGAAAAGACTTTCCTTCAAATTTCTTTTGGTAATTGAGTGAGCTTGATTAACACTGGTTCCATACCAACTTTTCTTTGGTAATTGAATGAACTCAGTTAACACTAGTTATGTGTTGTCTTTCTTGGAATGCTCAGCATACACAAAAAACTTCCTTCAATGCCTAAGTGAGCTCAAGTGACACTAATTGCTTGGTAAAGATTTGACATTTGTGTAACATCAAAGACAGCATACAATTAAATATTTATATTCAACAATCTCCCTCTTTGGCATTGATGGTAACACATGTCATGATACAAAGAAATTTTAGAGAAAAAATAGAAGTAAGGATAATATCCTTAATTTCATTATGATTCTCATCCATGAGAACTCCCTCTATCAGTGTGAACTCCCTCTGACATCAATCTCTCTAATTTCTCTAACTACAATGACTGCAATTTCTCCATCTCAATTTCTTGATCTGATAGCAAACTCTCCTCTTTGACGTCTAACTCAAAATTTTTGATTTCTTATATGACAAACTCTCCCTCTTTGATATCTTATGCCAAATACAATAATCAATGTATTATCCATGTACCTATTGTACTAATTCCTATACAATTTTTTCTATCAATATTACATGAACTTTTCTAATCTTCAAAGTGTTTGGTTGATGAATCACTAAACATTATTTAGTGAGCTTTAGATAGGGAATGGCCCCTATCTTACCTCTTAGATACAAAAATTAATCCTTAGGCAATGGCTTGATGAATATGTCTACAATCTATTCTTTTGTATTTACATCTCCTAATCTCACCTCCTTGTCTTGTACCAATTCTCTCAAGAAATGATATTTTATTATAATGCACTTGGTCTCGGTATGCATCAATGGATTCTTGGATATGTTGATTGCACTAGTTTTATCATAGAAGATAATAATTGGGTCCTTGATCTCCTCCTTCATACATAACAATAGTTGTTTGAACCAAACAATGTTGAAATAATTGAGTTTTGTTGCAACATATTTTGTTTCTAATTTATCCTTTAAATACATAACTATCATCATCCTAGAATAATAATCAACAAACAAAATAAAGTACTTATCTCCATAATATCTTTTAATGCCAATAGGTCCACAAAGGTTTGTATGAACCAGCTCCAAGACTTCTTCAGAATGATAATTATTGCTTATGTTGACCAGGTTATTGAAATTCACATGACACAACCTTTTATGCCATAACCAACTCTCTTCTACTTGAGCTATGAAATATTAATTTTTAGTTATATCTAGGTAGAATAGAGTACCTCTTGTTTGATTTCTAATCCTAACTAGATTTCCTTTTCCATCCAGTAGCTTGGCTTTTCTATTCATGAATTCTACCTTGAATCCAATATTATTCAACTATGCCACACTAAGTAGATTATGTTTCAGTCTTTCAACCCAATAAGAATTGTCACATCTAAGTTCATTGGTTAGTGTAATACAACCTTTTCCTTTAACATAACAAGGTTCATCATTTCCAAATCTGACACTCCCACCATTATAGTATTCTAAGTGCTTAGATTTAGATTTATCACCAGTCATATGGTGATAGAAACCACTATCTATTATCCATGTATCATTCTTACTAACATGGAAGATGAGGGCCATCTTATCATACTGATCATCTAATTCATCCTTAACAAAAATGTAAACCATTTCATCTTCATTGCTACTATCAAAATATTTAGGCATGTAACAAGATTTCTTACCTTTATCATTGTAGTCTTTGTAGCTTTTGAAATATTTCTTTCCTTTGTACTTGTCATTCTTATTTTATTCCTTGCCTTCTTTGTTTGGAAACTTAGCAACAATGTGATCAACTTCTTCACAAGAAAAATAGATCAAATGTATTTTACCTTTGTAATTTTATTTTCCTTTGGGAAATATCCTTGCAATAAATGCTTCAATGACTTCAAGATCATCGTAAAAACCATCTTCATCTCACTATCATACTTTTTCTCATAGATTTTGCAACTTTACTTTTGATTGATAGTTTATCTTGAAATGCAAACTCAGTGTTACCAGTGTTAGGAACACAATTATCAAAGTTATCTAACTCAAAGGTTGTCAACCTTCCTACTAGTGCATCCAAAGTTATATCATTCTTAGGATCACATCTCATTTCTTGAATAGCTAAAACTCTAATTGTATAAATAGGAAGAAGAGTTTTAAGTACCTTGTTGACCACTATTATATCATCAATTTTCCCACCTGAGGCTCTAATCTCACTTACACTAGCTTTATTTCTTTTATTGTATTGTGTAATGTTCTCATCTTCTTTAATCTTTAGTTGGTTAAACTAACCTCTAAGACTTTGTTCCTTAGCTCTTCTTACATTTTTATCACCTCCATGGATATCTTTTAGCTTTTTCCACATTTTATGAGCAGTAGCACAATCTTTGACTTCATCAAATTTAACATAATTTAGAGTAGAAGCAATGTTAATCATAATTATGTTATGATTCATCTTTTGCACAATTTGATCCATAGTCAAAGTTTTAGTAGGTGCCACATATTTGTTCTCTAGATATTTTAAACATGTGTCACCAATAGTTTCCAAATGGAGTTTCATGAGTTCCATCCATGCTTGGAAGTTATCTCTATTTAGCTTATGAATCTCCCTTCTATATGATGTATTGATCTTTATCTTAGGTCCTTGAAACCTTCTCTGCAAGCACCAAAATCTCTAATACCAATTGTTGGAAATATAAAAGGATTAAATGAGAGGGGAGGGTTGAATGAGTTAGCATAAAAATAAATCCAAGATCTCTTAAGATGTCAATATGATACAAAACCAAAACTCTGTTAAAATTGAAATGTTGTTGTAACTCGATTAACACAGCAACACTCAGTTTACACTAAGAATTATTGTCACTCAATAAACACTAAAATAATCACTTCTTAAGATGTTTAGTGTGTTTAACCTTAATTAACTTAGTTATAAAAACAAAAAAACTATTGGTATAAATAAGTATTTACTATTTACACTTTACTTAAGTTTACATAGGATAATACATATTAATATTAGTTATCATGTAGACACCTAGGAGTTTGCATATTCATATGAGTTGTCATGTTGACAACATCTTAGTTTGCACTCCAATTGTCTACTACATCTCTTTATGAGATACACCTTTACATTCTTATCCTCTCATTGTTGCATGTACATTCATGCACAATGGAGGATAATCCACTCTTGGTGGACATGTGCTTGGTTTTTTCTTATCTCTTTTCATGACTCTTGGTCATCTTGATTGCCTTTATATACAAGGCACTTCTACGATGTATTCATCCAATTATTTGAATAATCCATTCTCATTTGATCACATCTTGTCTCTTTTGTGCTATCTCTTGAGCTTCTTGATCTTGGAATTTCATTCTTGTCTTAGGAAAATTATTACATGGTATTAGAGCTATACCAAATTCTTACATGGTATCAGAGCCAAAGGAGTTTCATTACATAGCCATTGGAGAGAGTTTTTTCGCAGGTCAAGATTGGAGCTTACTGGTGCAAATCAGATGTTGGCATCACATTCAAAAGGTCAAAACACTCCCAAATCAACTTTTATTATCAAAATTAGACATCTAAGGTAAAACCTATAGAAATTTGGTTTTTAGAGGTGCCACAATAGTGATTCAGGAAAAATAATTATAGAGGTGATTTTCAAATAGCAATATCTCCCTCACAGGGACTCTTTTTTTTGAGCTTTTTTTTTTGTTTTGCAATAGAATTTCATGATCTACACATTGTGAAGGTTGTTTGTGATCTCTATTCCTGAAGTTTTCTCCAAATAGAAAATCTTGATTTTTGTAACTTCGAATGCTTCATTTGAGCTCATCTGGACATATATTCAAGTGCTATTTTTTTGAAAGTTAATGATTTTTTGTCTACTTTCTAGATCTAGTATTAGTTTAGAGTAATTTTGAGTAGACATAGTACTTTAAAAATGTGATTTTTTTGGCCTATTTTGGCACTTGTAATTAATTAGATCCTTGATAGGTCTTGTATCTTATCTTGTTGAGTCATATATAGCTTCATATTTGTTGTTGTAACTATCAAAATTAGAAGTCCCCTTTGTTCATTTTGACAAGTGGAAATTGTACACACACTAAGTATAAAGTGTCAAAATCATCCATTTTGGGGGGTTCTTTCTTCACATTTTGGAGAGTGCATTAATTTGTTTATCATGATATAAGTACATCATGGGTAAAGTCATGGAATTGACAATCCATCCTATACTTGTATTTTTACTGGGGATAATTATGCATCATGGGAAAAGGGAATCATTACATATTATAGATGGATAAAATTCTTGCCTAATATTTATGCAATTATTCCTAAACCCAAGTGAAAGTTCAAAAAGTTAGCTTGGTGTGATAGGAATATGCATATAAGGGGATTGTTTGCTTATAGCCTTGGTCCATCTTTCTTCTCTAAAGTTGATAGTAAGCTACAAGGTATTAAGTGCCTACACACACATTGAATTATTATTTCAGAGATCCTAATGTTCCTCCATTGCCAGAAGATCTAGTTGTAGATTGTCTCCTTCCACTTGATGATGTAGATAATATTCCCTATGATGAGCATACCTTATGGAAGATTCAAAAAATTTATGATATTGAGAGTCTTGATTATCCAAAGACTCCAATTACAACTATTAATTCTCCTATTGATATTGCATCTACTATAGTTCCTTATGATAGTTGTATTCACGTAGACATGGATTCATGTGATTTAGTGAAATAGTATATTCATTGTCTTCCAAACTTAGTTCCATGCGATGACTACTTGATAGACATTTCTAGTTTTTTTATGGAGTCCTACATTGTAGATTTGGGAGACATTATTGATGACATTCATATTCTCTTTTGTGAAGATGATCCTTCTTTAGTTGTTTTGAGGGAGCATGATGACCCTCATCTTCATTCTCTACTTGATTAGTCTTTTGAGGTTAACATGATGCTAGATCCTTTGATATAGTAGTTGGAGGAGGTCACTTTATTTTTTGAGGAGATATTGTAGTCTTTGATACGTGTTCTACATTCATCCTTAGTTGATCCTAATTTTTCTTTTTTAGTAGAGTGGCATAGTGCACATGATTTGGTGGAGGCACTTTTCAATATTGACATGGAGACACATGAGAAGGTTTTAGAGATTTCATACATTTTGAGGTTTCTTCCTATATATGGGAGAGGCTTCATTGATACACGTTTGGTTTTATTTCTTCCTAATGGGAGGAATTTTGTTCTACACTCATGGAGAAGCTTCTACATTGAGCCTAGAGCATCTACCACAAGTGTAAATTCTACATTGAGAGGGGGATTTTTTGCTTCTCTTCCTACTTATTTTTTTGAGGAGGGATCTTGATCTTTGGAGTTTGACCCACATTCCTATATGGAGTAGTTACCATTGGTTCCTTGCCTATCATATTCTTCTACTGGGCTTGATCTTGATTGGTTCATGACATCTTCAACATTCAAGGACATGGTGACACATCTTTAGACTTCAAAGGCAACATACTTTATATGGAATCCCCTGCCATCTTCCTATCCACAATGGGAAGCCTTCTTGCATTTATATTTGGTGTATCTTCTTCCTAAGGGGAGAAATGTTTTTTGTAGACATTGGACTATCTTTTGTCTTCAAGCACTTATCATTTTTGTAGGAGATCATTTACTATGGGGAGGGATTTCGTTTCTCCTTATTTCCTTCTTATGGAGGGATTCTCTATTGTATATGCATGATGTATGTCATAATAGGGGGGTCTTGATTACTCCATCCATACATGCCTCTTGCTTTATTTTTCTTCTCTTTGTTTTGGAGGGGGTTTTCTCCCATATGGTTTTCTCTCTTTCTCCACTTTATGAGATATTTCATTGCATCTTTTTTTGCACTTGCATCTTGTACATGGGTACCTACCATGGCCTAGTAATTAGGACCCATCTTGCATTATTATATAGGTTTTGTGAGCTTAAGTACATTTTCCAAAGTTGCACTTAAGGGGGGGGTGTTGGTATAAATAAGTGTTTACTATTTACACTTTACTTAAGTTTACTTAGGATAATGCATATTCATATTAGTTTTCATGTAGACACCTAGAAGTTTTCATATTCATATGAGTTGTCATATTGGCAACATATTATTTTGCACTCCAATTGAGCACATGTTGTCTACTGCATCTCCTTATGAGATACACCTTTACATTCTTATCCTCTCATTGTTGCATGTACATTCATGCACAATGGAGGATAATCTACTCTTGGTGGAAATGTGCTTAGTTGTTGCTTATCTCTTTGCATGACTCTTAGTCATTTTTATTGCCTTTATATACAAGGCACTTTTATGATGTATTCATCCAATTATCTGATTAATCTATTCTCATTTGATTGTATCTTGTCTCTCTTGTGCTATCTCCTAAGCTTTTTTATCTTGAAATTTCATTCTTGCATTAGGAAAATTCTTACATGGTATCAAAGCTATGCCAAATTCTTACAAAAATAAATACAAGATCCATTAAGATGTCAATACAATACAAAACCAAAACTCTACTAAAATTGAAATGTTGTTGTAACTTGGTTAACACAGGAACACTCAGTTTACACTAAGAATTATTGTCACGTGATGAACACTAAGATAATCACTTCTTAAGATATTTAGTGTGTTTAACCCTAATTAGCTTAGTTTTAGAAACAAAACAAAAAATAACATGAACACAAGAGACACCAAGATTTAATGTGGAAACTCAATTTGGGGAAACCACCAATTACAACTAATTACTATTTTTCACTCTTTTGAAGTTAGCCCTATTAGGAGCCAACCCTATTAAAGATTACAAAACACACTATTAGGTGTGACCCTATTAAAGGATTTAGCTCATTCTATTAGGAGTGGCCTTGTTAGAGGTCTTTGGACACTTCAATCTAGAAATGCCACCTTGATAAAGGATTTGGAAAATAGTTATTAGGCTAACTATGTTACGAGATTTGATTCACTGCTACAATTATTAGAGAGTAACAATGACTTGACCTCATTTCTGATGCAACTTGCTTTGCTGATTTTAGATCTTTTTTCTAGCTTGTATACTAAATTCTCCTTGATCAGAATGTTCTTTCCAGCTTGATCATCTTGGATACTCCGATATACTTCCAATTCTCTTCCTTAATTTATCATTTTCAATCCCATTCTTCTTAAAATTTAATCCTCAGCTTGGGCTTATATTTATATTATTTACCTTATCAAGTCAACTTGAATACACTTTCAAAAAAATAATATTCATCCCTTGAGTTAGCTAGAACTAACCAACAAAATTGTCAAATCCAATATGTTGATTCAATAAAATCTTTTGTTAGCTGACCCAACTTGGTCAACACTAACTCAAAAAAGGATTTCTTTTAGAATTCCTTTGGTAACCAAGTTAGCTTAGTTAACACTAGTTCAATCCCAACTTTCCTTTTGTAATTGACTGAACTTGTCTAACACTAATTTTGTGTTGTCTTTCCTGGAATGCTCAGCATACACAAGAAACTTCCTTCAATGCCCAAGTGAGATTGACTAACATTGATTGCTCAGTAAAGACTTGACATTTGTGTAACATAAAAGACAACATACGATAAAATTAGTGTATTCAACACACTCAGTTAGACATGATGAATCAACTACTACTTGCAAATCAGGAACTGAATAGAAAAGACATGGAGATTTCAAATCTAAGATAACAAAGTGACCGATCAAGGAATGAGCTAAGATCTAAGAAGAAACTCTTGGAGAAAATGGAAAAAACTAGTGAAGCTATAAGATACTTTGAAGAATCGATGAGACCACCAGGGTCATCCATGAATACCTCTAGATTAGGACATATTAAGCACTACTCATCTACTAAAGAAGGAGAATCATCCAAGAGTGGAGAGAAAAGAAATGCAAAACCAAAAAGAAAATCTACATGTCATCAATATTTTGGAAAGTTGGGACATAAAACAAAAATTTACAAAAGCAAGATTAGTAAGCAAAAACCTAAACCTAAATTTATTGGTAACTATTTTTAATTGCAAGAAATAAGGTCATCAAGAACATGAATGTAGATCAAAGGTTAGTAATACACCTACTGCACCTAGATTTTAGGGATATTTCTATGGTTGTCAAAAGTATGGACATAGAGAACAAGAGTGCAAATTGTAGGCAAAATATGACTAGACAACCAAAAGGAAAGAAAATGCACATAAGAAAGGTAACTCTTACAATTGGGATTACAATACATGGTATAGTTGTCATTATTGTGGAGAATATGGTCAAATTCCAAAAAAATTGCATAAGAACACATTTTAGAGTCAATTACAAGAAATGGTTGAATGGAAGCATAGTTTGTTTTAGTTGTCACAAGACTGGTCATGTGAGCAAGAACTATAGGACTCAAGCACCAACACCAAACAATGAACAAATCAAGGGAAAAGTCAGAGTGGATGTAGAAGAAAAAAAAAGGAGATGAATCAAAACTAGAAGAAGGTAGAAGTTGGAAGTGGTAGAACAAATGAAGTTGATATCACCCAATCCAATGGAGAAGGTGATCACACTACCTCAAACTAATCTAGAAAGGTATCTAAGGAACTACGCATTCAAATGACATATCATGCATTAGTTCCTAACACATAAAATGTGCTAAAGTTCATATTTGCATAAGATAAGATGCATTAGAACAAAATTTTGAAAAAATGATTGAGCGATGGAATCAATTACACTACTGAGTGTTGAGCATCAGTAATACTATCTATATTAATTGAGCATTGCAATGTGGACAAAATACTTACAATGACAAAGTTGATGTGCTGAATGAATTAAATGGTATTGATTGAGTGCATAGTGGAGCCTAGGTTAAAAAATGAAATATCAACCAAGACAGTTGAATTACACCTAAAAAAGTACACAATATTTATGAGTGTCATAATTTGAACAAATGAAGGTATATAGTAAAATTTTGAAATCATTTTACACACCTTGCATTCAGATTTTGAGAGTTCGAGCGATTTGAGAAATTTGTGAAGTGATTTTAAAGGTGATAGCAGGAAAAATTGTTGTTGAAAAGTGATTGAGCATTGATTTCTAGATGTTTCAAGTTTCTCAAGAAGAAAATTTAAAAATTCTAAATATGAGAATGGCATTTGGATCATCGTCAGCAACAAGGAATCAAGGCAAAGTGGTTAGTAATGTTCAATTGGTGAAGAGTGACACTTATCCTCCACCTAAATACTTTGTTATTCCTAAAACTTCTATGAAAGGAGACTAAATGGGTGTTTTTTCATCAATTCCACATAGGTTTATCATGATACATAATGTACAAAGTTGTTACATGTGTAAGATTAGTGAAGCGGGAGACTATGAAATTTGATTGGCATATTAGAAGTTGGGTGATGAAGGAGTATTGAAGGATGAGTTTAAAAGTGTAGAGAAGAAGGGTAAAGCCCTATAAATTGTCCCACCAAAGGAAAAGAAGGCCAAGATAGTAAAAATCATAGACCCTAAGGTGAAGAAGGTTCTAAAGAAAGTAATATATAAGCCCCTCTCTCCTCCTGCACCACTCAAACCAAGAGTTAGGGTAGTGACAACAACTAGTGTCAAGACACCATTAATGAAGGGTGTTGTAATAATTATCAAACCAAGTGAATGTTCCAATGGTGCAAATGCAAAAAAAAAAAAATTCCTACCACAAAAGGTCAACCAAGGAGAATAAGATTGATCACAGAGAAAGATGATGATGAGAAAGATGCAAAGAAAACATAATCTGGTAAACCAAGTCACTACCAAGTAGATATACATACTAAGCCAAAATCAATTCATGAGGTATGTGACAACATTAGAAACTTTGCAGGGTTATCATGTTTTAAATTAATAAAGTATGCAACTTTAAGTGCAGTTGATAAGTCTAATGTAGAAGAAATCATGTTAGACATGATGGCAAATTTCAAGACCACACCTATAGAGATAGGTAATAATGTTCCAAATGATTTGTATAGTAGAACTGATCCCAAATGACAACATGATATAAATATTGAGATGTAGATTAGATAAGGAGCATTGGAAAATATTATGCCTAAGCTAATAAATAAGAAAATTACAAAAGAATTGAAGTATAGGAATAGATTTGTTCCTAAATATAGAGCTTTATGGTCTTGCAATATAAAATTGAATATATTGTAAAACAACGTAAATTTTTATCGTAAAGTATTTTTGGAGATAATGATAAGGGTAAGGGTGTTGGAGATGTATAATTGGATAATGTACAAGATGTATACAACGACCTTAACACATTGGAAGAAGTGGTCAAGAAAAAGGTCAAGCAGAATGAAAAAGATACTATAACAATTGAAGATGTTCATACAAATGGAGAAGACACGTGTGTGTCAAGCTCATAGGAACATGGTAATGTATCCCCTATTCAATCAACCACACCTAACACTCATGTAATACAAAAAAATAAGGGACTATCCTAAAATAGGAGAAATACAAGTTGCAGTTATAAATCCTACTCCTCATATTCATACAAGTGTTGAGGAGCTAGCAACGGACAAAGAAGCAACTAAGGAATCAGTATACTATAGGTCAACAAGGACCACAAGTCTCAAGACCTCTAGTAGAGGGAAATAAGGAGAAAGAGGAAAAAGAAAAAGAGAAGGAAGAAGATAAAATAGATATTTAAAAAAAAGAGTCGAGTGTGATAGCTCACACTCTAGCCTCGGCTACTTTAGATTCAACATTTGAACAATAGGTGCAAGCCCCTATAGTAAAAATATGTCAAGTTCTTCTATTTCTTCCTCTTTCATTGATGCAAAAGTTAGACCGAGTGGTGAAAACCCTTCACCCACTCTAGCCTTACTTGTGTCGAGCAACAACACTCCTAAAAAGGGGAAAGGGAAGAAGAAGAAGATAAGCTCTCCAAGTAAATTTTTTACCTTTGAAAAAGTCATTGAGTTTCCAGATTGGGGTTTGAAGAATCTCACATTTGAGAAAATAGTAACCTTGCAAGATATCTTGGCAAGAAAGAAGAGATAAGAGGAAATGTGAAGAGAGAGAAAAAAAAAAAAAAGGGTTGCGTGATATTAAATACCTATTTCTTGATGCATTTGGCATTCATTACATTAATGAATAGGCCCTTATTATCTATCAGTTAGTGCTAATTGTTGAAAAGGTCAACATTGAGGATATAGAAACAAATGAGAAATTGATGGCATGGTCGGAGAAGAAGTTTGACAAAAAGGTTCTTGAAAATGTTTCTACTATAATTGCATTGAGAAAATTTAAACTCTCACCACTTTTAAAAAATCTAGAAGAACTTGTGAAGAAAATACAATATCTATACAATATTCTTTGTGATGTACCCAAATTCACCAATAAATTTCAAGCTATTATTTAGAAGATTGAGGCTAATTTGAAAACTTTTTGGAATTATATCTTTCAATTAGTTAGATTAATTTCAATGTATTACAACATATTGTTACTTGCACAAGGGAGGTTTCCTGAGCTAAACATAGTAGATAGTCGAATGAGGGCCAAACTTTCTCCATATAATCCATGTTAATACTTCATTTGGAGGTAATGCAGTGTGAGTTAGCTTTAGCAAAGGATCTAGTAAAATCATATCATAATTTGTCTACTATTGATAGCTTGATTGACTTAGTTACAAATTTGGAGATCAAGATTCAAATTTTGGAATCACTAAAAACCACATGGGATCATCTTATATCCATGATCATCCAAACTCATAAGACATTCATTCATAAATATGGTTTAATTCCATCTTTCCAACCCCCGTAGTAGACATGAGTGATAAAATAAAGGGGGATAGAAGAAGATTAGAAAAAATTGAAATGATAACTTTCAGAGAATTCATGGATAGTAGAAGTTAGATCGAAGGTATGACAAAGGTACATCAAACTATTTGAGTCATGTAATATATGTATTGTATATATTAGTATGATGTAAAAGTTTTTTTCATCCTATATTGACTGAGTCATAAGCATTGGGGGAGTACTATAATTTTTTGAATTATATTGTAATGATGTAATCATGACAAATTGTTTTTACCACTAATGTCAAAGGGGGATATTTTTGATCTCTTTAGTTTTGCTCTCTATTAGTGTCAAATACTTAGTCATATAGAAGTAAGAGTTGGTTGGTCATCACTATGATTGAGTCACTCTATATAGGCCAAGTCATGTATTTGCTAAGACTTGTAAATAATCTTGTATATGTTGACCTCTATAATAGACTATCAAGTTTATGGTCATTGACTATTCCTATGGAAGCTAAGTTTAGTTAATATTGAGAAAAGCCAAACAAGTAGATGTCGAGTCCTATAGAAGGTGTCAATATAGTTGAGGTTGAGTGCTAGTAGGACGAACAATAATGATTGAGCATCGAAGACAATATGTGCTAAGTAACATAGTTTGAAAAAGAATGTTTGAAATGGCACAAACTTTGAGGCAAACCATTTTTAGCTGACATGCAAAAAACATTTAATGAATGTCGAGTTTGTTATGCATTTTGTCATGGATCAATTATCCCTATGAAGGAAAGATAACCAATCACATGATCATTGATCTTATTCTAGAAGACTCTACAAATGTCTATTTAAACGTAGATACAAACCCCATTTCATAAGGATTTGAAGTGTTATGAATGTTTATGTGAAGGAGTTAGGTTTTGGAGGTTGCAAGTGAAGTTATGAAGTAATAGATTATAGTGACCAAGTGAAGCAATGAAGAGAAGAGTAAAGATATATCAGATAGGAGATCATATAAAGAATAGAAAGAAAAGATCCATAATTAGCATTGTAAGTGTAGACTGAAGGATCAGGTGCTAAATCATTTGTCCAAATGAATCATGGTAAATCTCTTAACAGAGTGGTCCTAATAGGCCTAAGTAAATCTCTTAGTAGAGTGCTTACTTTATTATTAGTTTTAAATCCTTTAATCAAGGTAGACCTAATAGTCTTGTAAAGCTCTTAATAAGAAAGACCCCTCATAGGGTAGATCATCGAAAGTGATAAAATTTGTAGCCCTAAAAGGCAAACTTTGTTACTACAGTAGTGAAGATTTGTGGGTGTCATCCCCACCCTAGTTTTACCTTCACCTTGGAGGATTTCTAGGTAACCAAATCTCTTGTGTTATGTGTTTACATTTTCATTTTGATGGATCTGATAAATAGTTAGATTTATTTCAGCGTCTGAAGTTTAAATTTATGTTATGCATGATCTAGATATGAGATGGATTAAGTGGTGATGCAGTTAAGTTGTTATTTTCTTTGAAGGGTAAAATTTTAAATGATCCTAATTCACTCGCCCCTCTTGCTATCTCATCTTCCCAATAAACTTCCAACACCTCCATCACCAGTCCTAGTGTAGGCAGATTCAATTTTTAAGTCTATTTTTCTTAGATGTCACTGCTCAAGAAAGTTCTATATTTTTGTTTATCCAAGGACTAAATTCTTATCTCTCTCATAATTATAACTTGGAAGGAATGAAATTTTTTTATGATTATTTTGTTTCATGAGTTTTAGACAAAAAACCTCATGGTTTACTGCATTTCAATTTCTAATTAAAGGATCGAAGTAATTTATTTTTCCTTATTTCCTTGTTTTTAAATGATCTCTAACATTGAAGAATGCATATAGTTGTATGTTGTAGTGTTCTTTGTTCTCTTTTAAGGTTATAATATTATGTAGACTTCAAAAACTTGGATAAATCCCCCTTGGTTAAAGGTTTGAAGGAATATTAAAAGTAAAAGTTTAAATATTTGTATTGACAATATTAGCAAATGGGAAGATTTAATCAAGGCTAGGCTAAAAGAATATTACCCAACTTTGTCCTCTCGGTGCCTCTTGAGTTGTGTTGCACATTTTCTTATCCTTATCAATTAATGGCTTTGACCTCTTTCTTATCAAAAAATTAATAATTGAATAATAAAATCTTAAAATTATATATTATTAAATCTTCCTATATACACTTTTGTGACTATTTGTATTCTTCTCTAACTTCTAGAAAAAATTCTTTAAAAATAAAATTGAAAAAGAAAAATAGTACTTGGCATATTTAATATTGATTTTTATCTATTTTATATTTGAGAATGTCATTTGATATTTCATTTTGATTTTGTATTTTTAAAATTTGTGAATACCATGTGGCATTTCCTAGTTTAATTTGATTTTTAAGTTTAATATTTTAAATATGCCATTTGTCAATTTATTTTATATTTCTATTTGTTAATAATTATGATTGCCAAATAGTAACTGATTTAAAAAAATATGATACGACCAAAAAAGGAGTTTATGGAGGAGCAAAAGATAGGGAATCGATCCATAGAAATAGAAGAATAATTTCTAGGTGATGAAATATGTAATGTAGGCTTGGAGAAACCCTAATGGAAGAGATAAAGCATCTCACATATTGAAAAGTCAATTGTATGGGATACCAGTAAATAGTAATCAAATATCTAATGTCTCTGAACGATACCTAGATTATGAAATTTTTGAAATAGGAAGACATTAGGAATCTAATCAAAATAGAAAATTTGAATCTTTAAAAAAATATTTTCACACTACAAAGGATTAGCTTTAGAACAAACCCCTATAGGAGTAAGGAAGGCGTGCAAATCTAGCATAGAAAACAACTAGATGTATGAGGGATGAAAGGGTTACCTATCCAAAATAAAAAAGAAGAAATAGAGTACTTAATAATTAGAAAACCTATGACTAACAAAATGTAGAAGGAATGCCATAATTTAGGGCTTCTTGCATTTTGGGAAGGTAGTACAATTTCTAACTTTGACTATGTATTTTGGCTTTTAGAAAAATTCAACGGAGAGTTATGTATTACTAAACTAGAATAGGGCTTCATTTTCATTGAATTTTTGAATCAAAACACTAAAGAGAAAATTCTCTAAGGCCCAACTATAGATGTTAAAGGCTTTATAATTTCTTTCTTAACATTATTTTCCATTAAATCAGTCTTTAGGTGGATACAATTTTATAACTTCTAGGTGGAATTAATGAATATATCAATTTTTAAAAAGATCAACAATAAGTTACGAGGCTTCAAAGCATTACCTAAAGACTCTTCTATTTTAATAAAGATTTTAGTAGACTTCACAATGAAAGAAACCCTGAACCCAATCAAAATAATAGCTAATAACACTTTGCATTTATCCCCTTCTTTTTGTAGTAGTTGTATCAAATCTAGGATTATGCTTACTAATACTAGTTTAATGGGAAAATTTATGAAACTCGCTTATTTTAGATAGGAATGATAAGTGGCTTTCATTTCCTAGATCAAGGGAGGTTTGAATTTGATAAACCCTTAAATTCAAAAAAATTTATTGATAATTCTCAAGCCACCTTAATCATACTAGGAATGAATCTCCAATTAACTTTGGATTCAAATAAATCCACTCAAGTCTCTTTGCCCCTCTCTAAGATTCATCTCCCAAAAAATACCAATAGTGAATGAAATCATGAGCTAGGCATTTCTCAACTACTAGCCCTAATTTCCCCAAGAGTAGAAACCCCACATTTCACCAATGTTCAAAGGCATTTTTCTCCAAATCTAGAAGTTGAACAAGGTCCAAATAACAATCACAAAATCATCAATATAAATTTAAGAACATCGAGGAAATATATAACTATATTAAGAATGTACACAACAATATGTCCATTTTCAATAATCTAATGAAGGATTTAATAGATATGCATATCAAAGTAAGTAAAGAAATTATCTCATGGCATGTCTTTCATTCTTAAATAGTGGATGGGGAATCATCTCCCACAAAATTTTGTCAAAAGGATGCCAAATGTGCTCCTCAAAATGATATAAACATGTAGACTCATGAATTTGGTGTTGACCCATAGATGAGGCTAAGTTCTCTACAATAAGTTTATCCCAATAATACTCAAAATGAAATAAACATCACAATGTTGGTAGATATTGTTGAGCTATCATTTTGCATGATGCTTCATAGCAGGAATCCTTCGAACTCCTCTCTTGAAAAGCTGATCTAGGATCAACTCCAAGGTTCTAGGCAATCTTACAACCCATTGGAATCCACTCAATTGAAGATAAATGTGAGTGTTCACGAGGAGGCCTTTGCTAGTTTGAAATAATTCAGATAAGATGTAGAATTTTCTTGCTATTTCAAAAGAATAAAACACACAAAAAGAAATATATATTTTTATTTTTCTATTTTTATGATGAATTCAATATAACAATGCAACTATATGAACTCCTAAATTAACCAAGTTTTTGTAAAAGCAAATAATGAACGTGGGTAACAAGAAGTTTAAGCAAATAACATGGAAGTAAAATCCTAATGGAAATAAGCCACAGAAATAATGTGTCTACAAGTTAAGCCTTTGAAAAGACTGGTGGGTAACCAATGAAAATAGGAGCAGCACTTCCTTAATTCCACTGATGCAATCGTCAATGGGATTCAGTAACCATAAGATGTTTCCATTTATATTAGATCACAAGGCCATGGAAAGTGCACTTATGGAAGATGAAAAGCTATGCAGGAACAATATGGTGATCTCTTCTTGAACTAAGTATGTTAGCAAAATTTTTAGACCCATAGCAAACACCAAAATTAAAAGATCGCACAACTAGAATAATGCAATAAAACTATTAACTCAATTACACTTTGTGAACATACATTCACAAAATATAACACACTTAGGAAAGAATCACTACACTCCAAATGTGAACACCAATAGCATATATTATTACATCAAAATAATGATGGCCTGGAATACATATTACATTCCTAAATTTATAAGAAATATTCTACTCAATTTGTGTTGAGAGTGAGAGATATCTTTATGCAATCATATGCTTCTAAACTAATAAAACAAATCTATTTATGTACAAACTAACTATCTAACTGGTGCTAAGTAGGACTCCATCCATATTTACATCATTTTATAGATGCATGAGCCTTTACATGTCTTAAAACAAAGAAAGCATGAGAAATAAGAAGAAGAAAGCCTTTATATGATGGGGAAGTGTGTGAAAATTCCAAAAATAGAAGCTCCATCTTCATTAGGCATCTATAGGAGTTATACTACTGTCAGGATGTGTTTCTGATGCATGGAAAGTTCTAAATATTAAACTAGAAATTAACTATTGATGCACCTCTAACTTCTTCAAAAGCATTCAAAAAACCTCTTAAAAAGTGCACCTTGGAAGCAGTGCACCTGTATACCTTGGAAACAAGTTCAAAAAATGCAAGATATCACCCAAGTGTCAAAACTAAAATTCTAGCTTCTGGGTTTTGTTCTTCTTTATACTAGAGCTATATCTAGGTATTTTCCCTTGAATTTCTTGATGATCTCGATAACTTGAGTTGCATATGGAAAAACTAAGGCTTCATACTTATCCTTCATTTTTTGCCTATAGTTGCCCACCTAGATGCGAGTCACTGCAAAATATCTAAGTTTCACATCCAACTCTAATAATTCTTCTTCTATTCAGAATCCTTGGTTAATTTCATCATCATTAGTAGCTTCCTCAAAAATCTTTCAAAACTGCTCAACTACTACCTCTATAGCTATTAATTTATCCCTAGAATCATCTTCAAAAATGTCTAAACAAGCATCACTATAATGCTTCTCTGCCTCCAAAATTTTCTCTTGGGTTTGATCCTTGAGCTTATGAATCTCCAGATGTAATGTTTCCATTACTTTATTTCCATCCACAATCTACTCTATCCAATCATCAATCTTATCTAACTCTTCCACAATATACACCTTCATTAACATCTAATACCTTTGGCCTTTGATTGCCTATAGTGCCTGCAAGTCCTTGCCCCAGGTATGTACTTCATCCAACAAACCAAAATCTTGGTTCAAAATGGCCACTAACCTATCTGCATTATCCTACATATGGTGTAGTAGCTTCATATTTCCCTGTATAATTTGTACACCTTTCTCTTCAAAACTCTCTTGCCACTGCTGACAAGCTTTTAAAAATGGATCTAACTAGCTTGTCCATGTGTCCCTTCTCTCTAGTGTTGTATTCAAAGTTTCTTCAAGATTTGTAGGATCTAAAGTACAAAAAACTTTTCTTAGATATCCTTTTAGGATCTCATTTTGTCTCTGAAGTGTTATCAATTTTTCCCCATCTTGTTCTAAGTCCCTAAACACTTCTTTAATTCCCATTGTTACCATTAAATTTTTTGTGTCCAATGTAGGTTTCCCAAGCATGACCTCCCTGATCTAATAATCTCTTGTAGTCAATTCTTCAACATCTGTATGCAAGGAGGGATAGCTACATGAGAAAATAAGTCCTGGTTCTAATCACTCATGATAAAGGCTAATGGCCATGTGTCCTTTGGTGGTGACTCAAGTTTCATTAGAACTTCAATTAATTCCATCATATCCTCTTCCTTAGTACAAAATTGTTGCCTCTTGTTTCTTATGACTTCCTTCCTCAACCATCCTAGTACATGCTCTATTAGGGATTTTCCTTTTGAAGATGATGGAGTTTTCTCTCCTATGCTCTTCCCTTTATCCCCCCTCTCTATAGTCTTTTCCTTCTATGAGGAATCCACACCGAGAGGCTTTGTATCTATGGAGTCCACTATTCTCACCTTTGTGTCTTGGGAAGTTTGCTGAGGTTGCTCACTTATTTTCCCTTCCACTAACACTTCATCAATAGATGCTTGTTGTGGATCTTCCCCTTGTTCTACTTGAACTTTTTCTTCTTTGGTATTTGGAGGAAGAGGGGTAGCCAATCTCTTGTCTATGAAAAATGTAACATGAACAGGGGACGGTGGAGCTGCTTTAGGTCCTTGTGGCTCGGATGGCAATTGACTCCAATCCTCCTGCAAGGTTTATTATTCAAAGTATGCCTTATTTTATCTCCAACCAACTTAGTGATAATGGGCATGAAATCAAAATCTAGCATCTAAAATAAATCAGTGCCCTTACCCTCCTCCTCATCGATCCATTGTTGTAGCTCATCTTCTAATTTAGTAGACTGAATAGGCTACTTAGGAATGGATAGTGGTATAACTGTGGAGCTTCTTCTTCACTCTAACTCTATGGCTCTTGCAAGATGAGTCCTTTGGATTAAAGGAAGGTTATCCTCTTCATCCTCATCATCCTCTTCTTCTTCTCCCTCTGGGATAACTTCTAAAACTATGGGAAAGGAATCACTCTCCTTATCACCTTTTTTCTCCTCTTGATTGGAGTCTTAATATTTCTTCTCTTAATAGTAGATGGGGAGGTTTATACCTCTTTTTAAGGTGGAGACACCTCTTGTACTTCCATTTTAGCTCCTCCATGCTCTTCCTTCATTGATGGTACTTGAGGATTGTCCTGGGTCTATGAAGATTCAATGTTTTCTGACCCTTGTACATTTTCTTCCCTTGGCTATGGAGGTGCTTGAGTTGCTCCCTCTTTTGGCTTGGCTTATTGAGGATAATTCCTCTTCCTCTTACCTTTACCCTTTTGATCCTTGTAATATCCAACTTTTCTATCAAGTTGGTGCACTATTTCTGGCCTCACTAGGGACTGAGATGTAACTGTGGGTATTGTGACCTTAGCTCCTTGACCTCTTGCTAGGTGGACTTGAGCATGGAATACCACTACTTGAGGAATTGGATCCAACTTAAAAGGTCTTTTGATCCAATCCTTTGTCAATTTGATGGCATGCCTAGCCCTATGATTGATCTCTGACTTTTCTTCTTTGTCAGTCTCGACATTCATGAAAGGTTGATCACCAATCTTGTCCCTATTGAACAATTGATCAGGAACATCTGCTATATCCTATTGCATAATCTTCAAAGGGATATTTAGTTTCAAGGCACTTATTTCTAGATAGAGAATCATCCTACATTAATCCATTATATAGATATTGTAGTCCTCTAATGCATTCATCCAGTGATCCTCGATTGCATCTTCATACTGAAATGTCTTACTGGCTAGATATTGTACCCTTCCAATGTTATCAAAATATGAGTGAGGAGAGTTATATTCCTCCAAGGGATATTGATCCCATTTAGACTCAAAAGATGGAATATCTTGTCTCCAGACCACACTAAATAGTCCTATCATAATAGGCCATACCCATGTTATTTTATGTTGCTTCCTAACTCTTTCTTATGTAGACAAGAGTTGTCAAGAAATCTCTAGTAGAATGAGTCTATCACTGGGATATCTAGGGAGTTTCTTGGGATTGATCACTGTACCCACTACCCTCAAATATGTGAATGTTCAAAACTAGATGTAGTAGGCTCCAACCTTTAATATCTTAGCCGTTTCCTCTTCTAAAATCCTCTTCGCATAATCCCCCTCAATGAATTGGATTACTACAAATATAAATGCATCATTCACTATTCTATATTCCTTTCTATACTTTGAAAGCTTCTTCTTCACTAGCTAAGGATGTACTATATAGGGCCATGTGTTTGCATCTTGCATGCTACCCTTTTTGTGGAGTCTTAGGTAATCTATTGCCCTAGCAACTAATAAGTATACCAAATATGATGTCATATAGAACTTACAATTATTCTTAACTACCACTAGCTGCTCACCCAAGTTCTCACTGAGAATCAAAGCCCAATCAATTGGAATCTTTGTTTTCTTGATAGTCTTAATAAAATGCACCATCCAGATATTCAAGTGCTCCAATGTTGGCAACCCCATGACTCTACTCAAGAGTGTGATAGAATATCCAATATCATCCTTCGTGTAGCCTCTTTTCATGTCAACTTTTCCTACTTTATGCCTTAGAGGAGTCTTCTTGATGAGGTATGAGGACTAAATGATTTTGGAAGCTTCCTCAACATGTTCCCTATACCATCTCTCTACTTGGTGATGGATCAATCTGATGAACTAATCTTCCCTTGGAAGATAGAACAACTTTTCTATGTTCTTGGGTTGGAGATCCAAGATAATCTCTCCAGTTATGCTCTTTACAACCCTTTCTTCATAAAAATAATTCTCTATGAGTGTCATAATTAGCTCTAAGGACTACATTGATACTAGATGGGATACTGCATTAACAGGTCCCGATCAGATCAAAGCAGAAATCATTGGGATTCTTTTGGTGGGTTCTTTTCACAATGCGAGGAATACGCTCAAGTCTGTGTGACCAAGTTTTGTGTCTCAGATCTCTAAATAATCATCTTGGAAACATGATTTGGCTAGAACCATCTTTGCAACAGTGGAGGATGATGAAGAAGCCATTGAATCTGCATAAAAATAACATCAATTAGTTTGGAGTCGAAGAAAAATTGATTAATTGAAACCCTAATGATGACTTGAAAAAACATGAAAATCCTAACTGTCAAAAAAATCAAAAAAACCCTAATTTATAACCCTAATGAAAAAAAGAGGATACACCTGACACAACTTATAGGTGTGCCTTTTTTATTGACAAACCTTTATATGGGGTGCACACCAGCACACCTCATGGGGTGCACTTGGTGTGCACCCTCATAATACTTGAGCGCAAAAAAGGATGCGCATTTAGCACACCTCACAAGGTGCACTAAATGTGCACCCTTTTTTCTTTGTGAGGGATGAAGGTGCACAATAGTGCACCTAGATAGGTGTGTTCTTTTGGACCTTCATTAAGTGTTAATGAATTTTTTTAATTTTTAAGTTTTTTAGTGAAACAAAAAGGTGCACAGTAGTGCACCCGAGTAGGTGCGCTGATGAGAATCTTTTTGGTGTTTTATTTTTGCTTTGTGTTTGTGTAGGTGAAGTGGTCAAGATAGTGTAGCAGTGCACCTACCATAGATGTATTGGTGCATGTGTCAAAGCTTAGAATGAAGAAAATGCAAAGTAGGGAGAGGGGTAGGGGTCTCAGGTTTTATAGACCAAGGACCCAGTGTGCCCTTGGGGTGTGTAGCTATGTTGTTGCGCATCACAAGGATGATGCCTTCTCTATGAATTTGGCACACTAGCACACCAAGGGAGGTGCTTTGGTGCACCACCTTTCTTTGCAAAAAATGACTTTTTCCCTCTAATGATGAATTCTAGAATTTGGGTTTTTGAACTGGGACCCAAATCTTACCAGAAACACTAGATAAAACCCTAAAAAGACTTGGACCTTGGACTAGGAATATAGAAAGCTGAAAAATAAAGTAGGGGGTCCCCATTTCTAGGAAAAATGGGTTGTACATTGTGAAAACCACAATAGATACTAGGAACCTTATTGGAATAGAGGAGGATTAGATAAAAGAATTTGAATATAATCTCGCAAAAAATATAATCAAATAAATTGTGTTTGAATGTTATACTACAACATATTTACAACAAGGAGAAAAATTAGGATCAAAAATTACTATAGAGGGTTGTGATCACCCTAAAGTAAAAAATAAATGTAAAAAAATGCAAGCAAGGAAATCCCTTTCCAAACTAAGAAAGAAAGACGAAATGGAAAGCAATCAATCTAAAATTACAAATTTGTTTCATGTTGGAAGGGGGAAGGTCTCTTCCACCCCCAAATGAATATAACTTTCCTTCCACCTCCCAAATGAAGATAGCTACATGGAATATTAGGGGACTAAAAACCCCTAACAAACAAAGACTCTTGAAAAGGAGCTTGAAATTTTTGATTCATACTTGATTCTACTTCAAGAAACTAAATTAAATATAGAAGAATACAACAAATTTAGAAATAAGGCCAACATGTGGAATTCCACCTAGAATGAATCCCTTGGGGCTTTAGAAGGTTTGTCTCTATTGTGGGATCCTAGGAAAGTTAAGCTGTCAAACATTAATAATGGGAGGAACTTGATTTGTGCTAATTTAAATAGTGTATATAGTAACCAAGCCTTCATTATAGTGAATGTATCTGGGCCCATTGGCACTAGAGACAAGATTAAGATTTGGAACCAAATAAGTGCATTAATGAATAAGGAATCCAATGATACTTTTATTTTAGGTGGAGACTTTAATGTGATTTTGGATTCTTTAGAGAAAAAAGGAGGAAGTAAGTTTATTTCTCAACCACAAAAATATTCTAGTGCATGGGTCACATCAAATTGCCTATCAGATGTTTCAACCAAAAATGGTATATTCACATGGATTGATATAAGGAAAGACTTTAGTAATATCGATGATAAAATTGACACATTTTTTCCTATAGCCTTTGATTTTTATTTAGAATCTAAAATTCTTAATCATTTTGGCTCAGATCATTTCCCAATCAAGCTGAGCATTCTGGAATCATAAACTTCTTAAAAATTATTCAGATTTGAAAATATTTGGATGGAACATAAGGATTTCTATAAGATAATTAATACTTGTTGGGAAGAATTCTCAATGAAGGATTAAATATGTTCAAGTTTGTTTCTAAACTGAAAGATGTAAAGTGAATTACTAGTTTTCTGGGATCGTTGCAAATGTACTAAGTATTGCCATGTATTAGGTATGTGTTTTTTCAAATGCATCAATCTCCTCTCATATATATTGTGAGTGAGACATGGAGAGACATGTCTCCTCATGAGACATGTCTCCTTATGAGACATGTCTGTCCATTATATTTAATAAAATAAAAAATTATATAATATATCATATATTAAATATATATAATTTATATATATATATATATATATATAATATATCCCATGCTTATAATTTTAATATATATGTGTGTGTGTTTGTGTGTGTGTGTGTGTGTTTATATTGTAGTCTCATCGGTTTAACCGACTAAAGCTACCAAACATCAACACTTCCACTTAGGTAGGGAGAATAAACAAGAATATGACCAATATATTACCTCAATGTAAATATATGGTTTCCATAATGTCAAATCATTTGAAATTTGAAATTCAACTCATTTGATTTTGAATACTAACTCATTTGATATTTGAATGTCAACTCATTCAAAAAAATGGTCAACTCATTTGACTAGGTTCCTTTAAGTAATGGCCTTGTGAATGTCAAGTTTGCAAGATATTCACCAAGAACTGTGAGTAATGGCCTCCTTAAGTCAACTTATTTGACATTCACCAAGTACTCTATGTAATGGCCTCTTGAACATCAATTTTCATACCATTCGCCATGTACTCAAAGTATTTATAAGGTATGTGCACTCGCATTCTCATAATGCATACTGTTGATATGAGATTGTAATGTCATGGTCATTATTTTGTCACTGATGTCAAACCTACTACTTTCTTGTAACGCAACTACTTAGTTGATTTGAGTACTATCATTTGTTTGATTGATGAGGATTTTTTGATAAAATGTGATAACAAGAGCACCTAGAGGAAAGGTTGAGTCATGGTATGAAAAAAGAGTACAAATATTAGCTAAGATTATGAAGAATTGAGTCTACGAAGCTTGACCAAGTGTATAGTAGGCCTCAAGAAAAGTTAGTGCAAGCCAAGAAAAAAATTAGTTGGAGCAGAGAAGAGTGAAGTTTTGGTGTATGTCAAGTGAACTTAGTGTAAGACAAGTAAAGTTTAGTTGATGCCGAGCACCAATAAACTTTAATGTTTGCTGAGTTATCTATTGGATGATGAGTTGAAGAATGGTATGGAAGCCGAGTAACAACATATTGATGTCGAGTGCTAGTATTCATGTTAAATTGTAGATTTGACAAATTTAAGCCAACTATTTTTTTTTCCTAAATTATGTGAATCATGTGGAAGATAACTATGATAAGTTGGTGATATAGAATTCAAGGTAAACCATTTTGTGGCAAATTCAAAGAGGGTTGAAGAAGAAGTTTCTAGAGGAACTAAATGGAAAAGTGCCTACTTAATCCTACCTAACCCTAAAATGGACGATGGAGGTTGAATAGAAAATGATCTTAAATATTTATTTATAGATAGAGTTGGCCAAAAGAAAAGGTTGTCATATGCGAGAACCTAACGAAGACAAGGAGTCAAAGGTATTACTTCATTAGTGGCCAAAAAGAAAAGACTACTATTGGAAAGCAAAGCAAGAAGGCTTAAGAGTATCAATGCCTGAAGGGTGAACAAGCTATCAGAGCTAAAGTGTATAAAATCCAAGAAGAATGGAGGATTGAAACAGAGATCTATAATCTGCAAGTGAGTTGTAAATTGTTATTAGACCAAGTCTTACAATTACTTTCTAATAATTGTATTTATCTAGGGTAAATTATTTGGATTAAGGTTGACCTAATAGTCATTTGCAAATCCTTTAATCAGGTGACATTATGATTGAATGATCTAAATCCCTCTAACAAGCCTCACTCCTAATAGGGTGATTAAAATCCTCTAACCAGGTCACATTTAACATTGTTTATTGTAACCTTTAATAAGGTTGGCCTTTCACAAGACATCACTTCAAAAGAGTGAGAATTAGTAGCATGTTACTAGTGGATTTTTAAATTGGTTTTACCTTATAATCCATGTGTCAAATGTGTTATTGAATTTGTTATGTTTCATGTTTACATTTCTGCAAAGATTTTTTGACCTAGGATAGTAACCTACAAATTTTAAGCATTCTATGATCTCATGGATGCATGCATAATTATTTTTATGGATATGGCTTCACTAAGATGTGAAAATTTTTATTTCTACATCTGAACCTTGAATAATTTATTCACCCCCCCTCTTAGTTATTCTAAAGAATTCGAACAATTGGTATTAGAGTCATCTACTTAAGAGTACTAGTTTGAAGGTACTAGAAGCCAAAGATCAAGATGTCAAAAAGAGAGGTACCCAAGCTTAACAAGGAAAACTTCTCTACATCAAAAAGTATAATGAAGCTACACCTAAGAGGTCTTGAAGATCATGCACAATATACCATCATCACTGAGCATTTCAATCCTACTAGAGCCCTAACAACTAAAGATCTGAAAAAAGAAAAAAGAACATAATCAGGTAAAGTTGGAGATTGCCTCTACCCTAAGTTATTCTAAGTTCAATGATATCAAGGATTGTGATAGTGCAAAGAATATGTGGGATGCTCTTCACACCATTTATGGAGGAGACACAAATGTTCTAAGAGCCAAATCTAAAAGTCTTAGAGGTAAGTTCAATGATATCAGAATGGAAGAAGGTGAGAATGTTGCTCATAATTTCTATAGAATAGAAGATATTATTTAATTCTATCAGAGGATCTGCTAATATTATTGATGATGATACTATATTGAGTAAAGTACTGAGAATACTACTACCTATCTATGCGATTAGATTTTTTTCCATACAAGAACTGAGATGTATACAAAGTTCTAATTTGACTCTAGAAGGTTTGGTAGGTAGGATCACTACCTTTGAGCTCTCTAATTTTGATAATTTCAAACCTGAAAATGTTGAATCTACTTTCAAAGCTAATTTGTCATTAAAGGAGCCTAAGGATAAGAAGAAAAAATGTCAAATATATTTGTAGTGATAGTGACACATATGAGGAAGATGTAGAATAGCTTGAAGCACTACTAGAAAGAAGATTTCACAAAGAAAAAGGAAAATTTAAAGGTAAGTTACCTATCATGTGTTTTAATTTCAATAAGGTTGGTATATTGCTTCTACATGTCCATAGAAGAAGAAGAGTAGAAGTGGTGATAAATATACAAGTAGTAGAGATGAGGATAGTAAAGATGACAAACATAAAGGCAAGAAGTCTTGCTACATTGTAGAAGAGGAAACCAAACATGGTGTAGGGCCCATTTACCGTTGCACCAAAAGCCATGACTATTAGTGAACATGGAACACCACATAATTAACCACCTGTGGGTAGGGGAGCGCGTCGCATCACCCAACAATCTCCCCCTCGACGCACATACCAGGTGCTTACGCGGGTCGGGAAGGCACCGAGGAGATTTGAACCCATGACTAGGCCAAAACCAGGCTCTGATACTAATTGTAGGGCCCATTTACCGTTGCACCAAAAGCCATGACTGTTAGTGAACATGGAACACCACATAATTAACCACCTGTGGGCAAGGGAGCGCGTCGCATCACCCAACACATGGATCTAATAATCATGATGATGAAGTGGTGTATGTTTTATTAAAGGATGAATATGATGAGGATGAGGCAATTGCACTGGTATCTTATCTGAACAAGAGTGAAAAATGGATCATTGATAGTGGGTTTTCACATCACATGACTAGATATAAAATTAAGTTCATTACCCTAAATTATTTGTTACAAATTCTTTAGAATAATTGAAAGGGGGGTGAATTAGTTATTCAAGGTCCAAATGTCCTAATAAAACTTTTTCACTAAATATAGTGAGCCCATTTAACTAATCATGCATCCAAGCTTAAACTTTCTTACTTAGCAAGTTACTATAAAATCAACCTGCAAGAATAACACATGAAGAATCAACACATAACATAGTGATTTACATGGAAACCCAATTTGGGAAAAACCACCAATAACATGCTACTCAATTCCCACTCTTCTGAAGTGATGCCTTGTGAAAGGACTGCCCTATTAAAGGCTACAACACACTATTAAATGTGACATGGTTAAAGGATTTTAACCACCCTATTAAAGTAGGCCTGGTTAGAGGACTTTAGAAAATTCACTTGGAATGCCACCATGTTAAAGGATTTATAAATGGTTGTTAAACCAACCTAAGTCCATAGGATTTTTACCCTAACTGACACAATTTTTAGAGAGTAACAATAAGGGCTTTTGACCTGATACAACTCACAACTTAACTTGCTAATTTTAGATCTCAGTTTAGCTCTCAAATTTTTTTGGCTTTCAGTCTCTATAGCTCTAACAGCTTGTCCTCCTTTCAAGCTTTGTATCCTTGAGTCTCCATGCTCAATATACTAGTGCAATCTCCTCTATGGTCACCTATCAAAGTAGAGTCTATGTACTCTATTCCTTCCTCTCTCTTGGTGCCTTCACCTTGACATCCTACCAACCACTTTTTCAACAACTCTTGCTTCTTGACCTGTAACTCCTTAAATAGAAGTCTAGAATGCTTTTCTCACTCTTAATCTTCTTGCTTTAATTATAGTTTGAATGGATTAGGTAAGATTCAATGAATCTACCCCTTACATCATGAAGAATCCACCTGTATTTGTCCAAAAATGGTTTATCTAAAATTTTGTGCCACCAGCTCATCATCCTTATCCTAAATCTAGTTCACACAAGGTAACAAACTTGTCGACTCAAATCTAGCAAATATTTTACTTTTCAAATAATGCATCAGCTCGACACTATTAAAATTTTGATGCTTGATACATACTGTGTTACTTGGCACCTACTGTGTTTTACTGATGCTCAGCACCTACTGTGGATTCACTCGGCATCAACTAAATTTTACTGATACTTGGCATCTATTACATGCTCGGCACTTGAAGTTCCTTGGCTCCTTCTATTTTACTCAGCACACACTAGATTATGCACTTACTAGGCACTTATTGATAATCTACTCAACATGAACTAGCTTTCTTGGCACCCACTAATGAACTTAGTCAAGCTTTGTAGATAGCTTTGTTACAACTTATTTTTCCAAAGTTTCTAATTGTAGCCAACATCTGTATCTTCAAGTATACTATCAATTCATCATTTTATCATTGTCTTAATTGATCCTTGTACTTCATTACAAATCCATAACTCAACCTTTCCCTTAGTTACTTTTGTTACATCTTATTGATTAAATCCTCTTCATCAATCAACTAAGTGATAGTACTTGGATCTTATAAGCAATTTTCATTCCAAAAAATAGTAGGTTTTTCATCAGTGAAAAAAAAATGATCGAAAACATTCTTTATCAACAATCTCCCTCTTTACAAACAATCTCTCTTCTTCAATAGTGATCTTTTCAATCAAATTCCAACATTATTATGATGGAAATAGTGTAAGATTTGATAATTATGCACCTTGTTTGATAAATGAAAAGGATATATCAAACTCACAGAAAAGATTTTGTGTGACAATGCTTATTATGTTGAAGGACTTAACTATAATTTTTTTAGTGTGTCACAACTGACTAGTTCAAGTTGCAAGGTTGAGTTTGAAAACAAGATAGCTAAGATATATGATACTGATGGGAAACTAATTGGGAAAGGTGATCAAACTAAAGGTAATATATTTTAGCTTGATATGAATTATGCTACTTGTCTTGTTATAGAATTTGATGATGTGCAGTTATGGCACAAGAGGTTATGTCATGTTAATTTTGATAACTTTGTTAGTATCAGTAACATGAGGAGAGTTAGAGGTTTGCCTAAATTGAAGAAACCTAACAATATAGTTTGCAAACAATGTCAGTTAGGCAAGCTAGAAAAATCTAATTTTAAGAGTAAGACTCACACCTCTAAAGAAATTTTTGAGATTGTTCATACTAATTTGTGTGGACCAACTGAAGTGCAAAATTACAAGGGTGACAAGTATATTATGTTATTTGTTAATGATAATTCTAGGATGATAACAGTTAAGTTTATGAGATAGAAATCTAATACTTTCCAAATGTTTAAGTGGCACTTAGAAAGAGTTGGGAAGGAAATAGGTAAAAGCCTAAAATGTTTGAGATCTGACAAAGGTGGATAATTTACATCAAATGAGTTCGAGATGTTTTGTAATGACAAAAGAATCAAAAGGCAGACATCTACACCTAAGACCCCTCCACCAAATGAAATTATTGAAAGGGGGAATAGGGGGAATAGATCTATAATGGATTGTGCTAGGACACTCATGATGGAGAAGAATGTTGCTTTGAAATACTATAGAGAAGTTGTAAGCATAGTTTTCTATGCCTTGAACCATGTGCAAGTCAAGAAAGGTACTCATTCAACACCTTTTTCATTATGGTATTGATACTCAATCAATTAAAATATTTTAAGGTATTTGGAAGCAAGTGCTATATTCTTAAAGATTTTAGGAAAGGTAAATTAGATGCTAAAAGTGAAGAAGGTATATTCCTTGGCTATTCTATAAGAAGTAAAGCTTACAAGTGTTTAAATATTATCACTAACAAAGTTATTCAAAGTTCAAATGTGAAGTTTGATGAATATATAGAGGTACATGAGGCTAAACCTATGAAGGAACCAGAGGAATACAAATCTTTTGTATACTTTTATAAAGGTATGCATGTTGATGAAGATGTTGTAAACCAAGTTGAAAATCAACAGCAAGTTTTAGTGATTTCTGAGTCACATACAAGGAATGTTGAGTTGCATTCAGGAACCAAGCTACAATCAAGTGTCGAGTTGTAGATTGAAGTTGAGCCACATTCTAATTCTAAGATTAGTGTACATGAAAGAAATGTTGAGTTACCTAATAGATACATACATAGTGATTCAAAAGTTGATAGACCTAATGAGGAAAGTAGAGAAAAACCAAGATTGTCGAAGTATGTCAAGAGACATCATCCTGCTGAACAAATTATTGGAGATAGAGATGCTAGATGCATGACAAGGAATAAACTAAAAAGTAATGCATTTTTTCTAAGAATGCATGAACCTAAGTCTTTGAAATATGCCTTAGACAATATGGAATGGATTAAATCCATGAAAGAAGAGATTAAACAAAGATAGAAGAACAAGACATGGACTCTAGTTTCTAGACCAAAAGAAAAAAATGTGATTGGAACCAAGTGGGTGTACAGAAAAAAGTTGGATGAAAATGGTGAAGACACAATAAATAAGGTAAGATTAGTTTGCAAAGGGTATGCACAAGAAGAAGGGATAGACTATGGAGAAAAAATTTCCTCTATTACAAGATTGGAAGGAGTAAGAACTCTACTTGTTTACTCTGCATACAAACGTTTCAAAGTTTATCAAATAGATGTGAAATCTACATTTTTGAATGGCATATTAGAAGAAGAGGATTACATTGAGTAGCCCAAAATATTTGTTGGTGCTAAGAATAAGAACTTGGTATGTAGACTACACAAATTTTTATATGGTTTAAACCAAGCACCTCTTTAGAGCATGGTATGAAAGGCTTCACAACTATCTTGTGAATATTGGATTTGATAGGACTGATGATAATAGCAATCTACACATGAAGATAAAAGTGGGTAAAGGTATTTTACTAGCTGAAAAAAAATTTCATGATATCATATTTGGAGGTCAAGATAGATTATGTAATGCATTTTCAAATAAAATGAAGAAAGAATTTGAGATGTCTATGTTTGGAGAGATCAATTTATTTGTTGCTTTGCAAGTATATTAGATGAAATATGGTATATACAACACTCAGTCAAAGTATGTGAAGGAAATATTAAAAAAAATTGGATTGGAAGATTCAAAACCAGTTAGCACACCTATGGTGATAGGACACAAGTTGTCAAAGAATGATGATTCAGCTAATGTGAATCAAACATTATATAGGTCTATGATTGGAAAATTGTAATATGTAGTACATAGTAAACCTAATATTGCATTATCTATTGGGATAGTTGCAATATTCTCTACTAATCCTAAGGAGAATCATTTGATGGTTGTTAAGAGAATAATGAGATATCTGAAAGGAACAAAAGACTATGGTCTATGCTACAAGAAAAATGAGAAGTTTGAGTTGAGAGCCTACATTGATGTTGATTAGGTTGGAAAATTTGATGATAGAAATAGCACTAGTGGAGGAGCATTTTTCTTAGGAAAGAGGTTGATTACCTCAACCAGCAGGAAACAAAATTGCATATTTCAATCTACTGTTGAAGTAAGATATGTTGTTGCTATAGTAAATTGTACAAACATTGTATGGATCAAACTACTACTCAAAGATATGAAGGAAGAAATCATTGAACCTATGATACTTTATTGTGATAATATAAGTGCTATAAATATATCAAAGAACCGTGTGATGCATACAAAGCCTAAGTACTTTGTAATAAAGTATCATTACTTGAGAGAGATAGTTCAAGACGAAGAGGTGAAGATGAAATATGTGAATACAAAAGAGTAGATAGCCAATATCTTTGCAAAAGCATTACCTAACGATGCTTATGAGTATCTAAGAGGTAAACTAGGGGTGATACCCCTATCCAAAGCTGCTTGAGAAGCATGAGTAGAACTGAATGGTGTGTCTTACATATTGATGTAGTGTATATTACTTTAGGAGCTACCTAAAGTAATTAAAGTTCTGGAATAGAAGATCAGTCACAAGAAAGGTGACAGAGGGAGAAACTTAAAATGTTAACATTTGCATGTTAAGATGACAAGTCTTTGGAATTTTTGTCAAAGAGGGAAATAGTGTATACCAATCAAAGTGAGATAGAAAAAGGGAGAAACATGGAATATCTACTTAGAGGAGATAGTGTACCTGATGTTTACTAAAGAGGAACAAATAAGAAAAAGATATGCATATACCTAGTAAGAGGGAGATATAAGAATAGTGTAGAGATACCAGAATATCAGAAAGAGGAAGTGATCAAGAGGGAGTCATAAGGAAGAGTTAATTATATGTTTATCAAAATAGAATTTTGTAGCCTATACAGAAGATGAAAGCTGCTAATAGAGGGAGAGATTTCAATACAAGGAATTATTTTCTTTTTAGTATTGTTGTTGGTATGGTTTTCCATCAATGCTAAAGAGGGAGATTGTTGATATGATATTGTAATATTTCAATCATTTTGTAATCAATGATGTCAAGCTTTCTACTTGTTGGTAAGACAACTTCTTAGTTGATTTGAGTATTATCATCTGTTCTATTGATGAGGAGGTTTTGATCAAATGTCATAACAAGAGAACCTAGAGGAAAGGTTGAGTTATGGTATGAAATAGGAGTATGAAGGTCAGTTAAGATAGTGATGATATAGTATTAATTATCTACTTAAGGCTGCAAAGGATGGATTGACTGATTAAGACTAGAAGAATAGATATGAAGAATTGAGTCTGCCAAGCTTGACCGAGTGGATAGTAGGTACCAAGAAAATTTAGTGCAAGCTGAGAAGAAAATTAGTTGAAGCCAAGAAAATAAAAGTTTCAATGTATGGCAAGTGAACTTAGTGTAAGTCTAGTAAATTTTAAATGATGTCGAGCATGAGTAAACTTTAATGTTTGACAAGTTATCTAGTGGATGATGAGTGGAAGAACAATATGGAAGCCAAGTAATAGCATATTGATGTTGAGTTCCAATATTCATGTTAAATTATAAATTTGATGAATTTGAGATGAATATTTTATTTTCTTGAATTGTGTGAAGTGTGTGGAAGATAACTATGATGAACTAGTGGCTCAGAATTCAAGGTAAACCATTTTGTGGAAAATTCAAAGAGGGTTCAAGAAGAAGCTTCTAGAGGAACTAAATGGAAAAGTGGGTAGATTTATTGTATCCTACCTAATCCTAAAATAGATAATTGAGGTTGAAAAAAAAAATATCTTAAATCTATATTTATAGAGAGAGTTGGTTAGAAGAAAAGGTTGTCATGTGTGAGAGCCTAATAAAGACAAGGAATCTAGGGTATTGCTTCATTCAATGGCCAAACAAAAGAGACTTCTATTCGAAATCAAAGCAAGAAGGCTTAAGAGTATGAATGCTTGAAGGGTGAACAAACTATCAGAGCTAAAGTGTGTGAAAGCCAAGGAGAATGGAGAACTAAATAGAGATCTGTAATCTACAAGTGAGTTGTAAATTTTTATCAGATCAAGCCTTACTATTAATTTCTAATCATTGTATTTGTCTAAGGTAAATACTTTGGATTAAGGTTGACCTAACAATCAATTGTAAATCATTTAATTGGATGACATTCTAATTGAATGATCTAAAATCCTCTAATAAGGCTCACTCCTAATAGGGTGATTGAAATCCTTTAACTAGGTCATATTTAATAGTGTGTATTCTAACCTTTAACAGGGTTGGCCTTTCATAGGGCATCACTTCAGAAGAGTGAAAATTAGTAGCATGTTACTAGTGATTTTTCTAAAATTGGGATTCCATGTAAAATCCATGTGTCAAATATGTTGTTGTGTCTATTATGTTTCATATTTACATTTCTGCAAAGATGTTTTTACCTAGGACAATAACCTAAAAATTGTAAGCATTATATGACCTAATGGATGCATGCATAATAAGTTTTTATGGATATGGGTTCAATAAGTTGTGAAAATTTTTATTTCTACATCTAGACCTAGAATAACTTATTCACCTCCCCCCTCTTAGGTATTCTAAATAATTCCAACACATACCATATAAACTTCCACCATAAAAATTATCATCTATCATGGTTTGCATATATATCATAAGATATCCATCATAATAGATTAAGTTATTGAAATATTGCTAGCTTTCAATAATTTCTGCAAATACAAGTGATAATCATTTGGAATTTGTCACTTCCTCATGATATATACAAGTAGGCCCATATAGTTTAGAAGAATATTTAGGAATCACAATCATCTTGATTACTATAATTTATTGATTATTGGAGAATTCATCTTCAACATGGTCTACTCCCTCTTAATCAATACGACTAAGATCACTAAAGGTTGATAGAATCATCTCCTTTATCTATTCCCTCTCTTTCAAGGTTACATCTTTTTTTTTGGCTTCCTCTAAATCTTAATCTCCCTCTTATAGAAATAACTTGCTCAAGGAAAAGATCAAGGCACATAGCTCTTGAAAATAAAACAAGAGATGGAGAGAGAGAGAGAGAGAGAGAGAGAGTCTACAATAATATTGAAGGATAATATAAATAGTTTTGCATAATTATATAAAGATCATTCCAATAAAATTTAGATAAATATATACTTTAAATATATACTTTGAGTATATATACTTTGATGCAAGAGCATCCTGAGTGTAAGAGCAATCTTGCATCACCTAAAAATATTTTCTTTCAGTCTTTTCTATTTTAATAAGGATTAGTAGACAAGGTGGTTACTATTTTTTGTACGAGCTCAAAATGTTCTCATTTTCTACATGAGGGTTCATTTTAGACTTATAAGCCTACCATAAAACTCTCATTGCTCCAACTTAAATATCAGAGAAGTTATTGTGGATTTTCGATGGAAAAAATTGTAGAAAAATCTGCAGGCTCATCGTTGGAGGCCCTAGAGTGCCCGGATGAGGTTTGAAAACTTGATGGAAGGGCACTTGCACAATTTTGAGCTTCTAGATCAGGAGTTGGCATTTCCAAAAAGTGGTTATAATAGCCAATCAGGGCTACAGTTCAAGAGTTATGGCCTTTAGAAGTTGGGCTACCAAAATTTCTAAAATAATTTATCAAAGATGTATTTTAGCCAACTCTATATGTATTGTTAGGGTCTATCAGCCCTAGGTATTAAGTTTGAGCATCTAGAACCTTCCCAAGCGGCATAAAATTTCCTATTTAAGAAAGGCCCAAACATTATCTAGGATAGCTCTGGATGGTAGTTTGCAGTTTAGTCTTGTTAATTACTATAATGAAGGCACCCATGTGGGTTAGCATATTGTACTTGTGAATTTTGTAATTTTGCATTTGTGAGCCAAATAAGAAGTCCATTTTTTTTCTTGCATTTGTTGTTATTTCTTTGTTTCTATTACAGTTTATGGTATTAAGGGGAGCACCCTTCATCATACTTATATTCAATCCTCAATATATATATTTAATCTATATTTTAAAAATATTATTTGATGCTAATATCCAAATAAAATTTAAAAATAGCACATTAAATATCATACTTACCTTTCAAGAATCGGGCGCCACTTCATAATGCAAAATCACCTCCACCACTTCTTAATACTCAAATGGAGCAATAGTGATTGTACATTCAATTGATAAAGAAAAATTTTATTTTCAAAATGTTTCTCATTGTGTATGCCACATAGGAGAGTATGAGAGGTCTAGGGTTAATCAATCTTCAATGGTAGTGATAATTGACTATTCATATTCGGTGCCATCTACTATTTTTTGGTGGGTCCTCCATTTGTATTTGGTGATTATTATTTTGTTTGATATAATCTATAGTTATATTCAATCTCTAGATGAGTCCCAATGAAGTGTCACATGATTGAATGCCCCTTCGCAATTGCTCCTATTTGCATAATCTTATCTATGTAGGCCAATTTTCCATCCTTTATTTTTTTTAAGATCATGCCCTACCATCACACCAAGACTTCCTCCAAAATATTTTTCATGGGGCCGGACACTACCAAAACAAAATCTATCGATGAATCATTCCACTTTCCCATGGAATTCATCAGAGCTCATTGTGAGAAAATCTCTCCAACCATAATAGATTTTTGTAACAATATATGTCCACCACTTATCAAAGGAAGGATTATTCTAAAGTCACACACCATTGATGTATTGCAAGCTCTCACATGTCCAAATTTAGGCTGAAGGGTTTCTTGTTAACCAACACACCAGATTGCAGCAATTTCAGAATTTTTTTTTACTAATTGTCACTAATAAAAAATCACCCACTCCTCTGCACACAAGGTGACATTAAGTGTAATGCCCTGCCAAGGGATCCAAAGAATTAACCTAAAGTTTCACTAAGTTTGGCAGCATTTTTTTTTTTTTACAATGAAAGTTAAACTACAACATACATATAGTAATGGAAGCAATAACATTATTTAACTGAAAGTAATCATAAATAGACATAACAGGTTACATTCTTCATGGATCCCTTAATGTTGAATAACATCTAAATCAACTAGTACTAATGATTTCATCTAATACTACATCCACATGATATAATACTAAAACGTCCAACATTCTTAAATTACATTTTTGATTGCTCGATCATCCACTGTACATGCCATAGGGTATGAAAGGCTTAAAAGAATATACATCCATGTAAATAAGCTACATCATCATACTAACTCTAATCCATGATCCAATAACATAAATGAAACCACAAACCATACATGATACATCATCATAACCATAAATCATCAAACATAATTAACTAAGTGCATGGTTCCTCCCAACCATAAATAGCATCATTAGACCATCATGGATCCTATCCATCCCTCCATGCGTAACATTCCAAATCACCAAAGAGATGATCAGTATTAACATAGTAAGAATGTTACTCCTAAATTATACTATATCATATGCAGAAAGTAATCTAACATGCAAAGTAAAGGATAAGATAACATCATCTAACATATGCAAATCATCAATGTGAGGATACATGTCCACCATCATAATCCATGAAGATAGATGCCAACAAAGAATGCATCAGCCACGGCGTCTCAGAAAGATCTCAAATGGTAAGAGTGAAAAAGCACTACCACCTAACCGTGTGGAACCTAAATGGTCCACTCCCACCATGCTGAGGAGATAATCTCAAGTCCCAAACAGGTTATCAAAATCACATAGCGTAAATACTCTCTAAGTCTAGGAATCCTAAAAGTATACTAACTCAAAGGTTCCAATCACAAAATGACATCTAATCCTAGAAGCACACAAAAACATGTAGGAAACCTACTATGCAAGAAGGAAAGTGTCATCACATGAATCACACTAGAGTTACCCTAGCAGTCTCTCAATAGACCTCAACCCCCTAGTGATCCCTATGCAGCCACTAGTATCCTCTCATACAGATGAGGCATACTACAGAATACAAGGTTGCAACCAAGCGTTCTCTCTACTCCCATCCTAGTCTGTACTAGCACTCGAGGCATGGGCGAGAACATACAATTATTTTATTAGGTTCATTTAATCCCCATTTAGTGTAAATGTTTTTACTTATTAAAACAACTTACAATGAGTTACCTTGGCATCCACTTAGGGCCTTGGCCCCCATTGCAAGCCACTTCTTGACACTACACTTAGATAACCTACCCTAAGCTCATGGATCATAAATCACAAAATCACCACAATCCTGTACAAGCGACTGTAAAAATACCAAAAGATAATCCATAATAAAAGCATCAAATCTCCATGAGCAACTAAAAAGCATCCATTAATAATCATGACCACAACAGTTCTCTATTGGCAACTGAAGGTATCACTGATAATCACAATATCCATTGGTTCTCAACAAGCAACCAAAAAGTATCTCAAAGTAATATTGATCGAAGACTCCAAAATGGTCGACTCAAAACATGTCACAACATGACATCATCAAAATCAAAACAAACATTTCAGTCCCATCGAGGCAACTGGAAAGTAATCCAAGTATAATTGATCGATGACTCAAAAATGGTTAAGTCAAGTGTCTCAAATACATACACCTCAGCTTCACACAAGAAGACTGGAAAGCAATAACAATCAGTAAATACAAATATCTCATAGAAAATACCATCACATTACCATGGTTGGGTTTAGAAAGATCGAGATCAAATAACAACAGCATGAAATCACATCTCATAACCCCCAAGCCTTTGGTAGATGTCCTATAACTGGTCAACAATCTAGTCAACCCCAAAACCCCAAAACACAAATAGCATAGAGAACAAGATACAAACACATGTCTTGATTATTTTAGCCATTACATGGTGACGCTAAGTATAAGGTTTCAGTTTTGGTTTCAGGTATATCTCAAGTGTATAAAAGTAATCATTTGACCTACAAGTCAACCCGTTTTTTCCCTTGATAGCATTATCCTTCCATTATTTAAAATAGTATTCTACGAATAACTGAAGGATAAGTATTTATTCATTAAACTAATCTTCATTGACCCTTAATTAAATTATTCACTTTATTTTGCTAAGATCCATGTTACTAATTGAATAACTCTTCCTTAATGTTACTTCAACTTCTCATCATAATCAAAGGGTCATTATTCGTTAAATTATAAGAAAGCCAGATATCAATCTTTGAATAAGAAGATTATAACAACAAAATTAACTAGTCTTACTTTAAACGCCATGCTTTATTAATTGATCTTAATTAAATCATATAAATTAATTAATTAATAATGTATAGAGGTACAAAATCCATGACTCTTTAACATTCTAATAGTTCTTAATTAAAACTCAATTAAATATTACCAAAATTTAAGTCTCTAAATCATCACTGACAACCATTAAAATATCTAAGGTCATTATTCAAGTCATTAGAGTAAGACTTATCAACTTCGATGTAAATACTTTACAACTTGTTAAAAAGGATCATATCAATTAAAACTTCATTGTATAACTTAATAATCAATTAAATTTAATTAATTCTATAATTAATAATTACATAACTATACTAATAACTCAATAATTGTCAGATTCACTAAAGTTCTCGTATTCAGACAGAGACCAGTAGGTGTCTATCTAGAGTATAATAATTATTAGGATTTTTGAATCATAAAATTCCTCTAATATTGGTATACATCCTTTATATTTAAATTTGACTCATTTGGGGCAAAACCCGAGTTCCTCCAAAAATTGAGTGTCTTATCATGTCCCTCCTAGATTCATGAACATGATTAACTAGTAATTATCCATGTAATTAAATAATTGTTAACTAAGGATTAACAACTCCTTAGTAGCATAAAAGTAGTTTTCTAGCACCTCTACACATTATACAATTTTAAATCATTTATCATTTTTCAATATTTTTGATAAACTCTAAATTATCAATGACAATAATTGAATAATTTTTTAAAATTTCATTTATAACATGCTCTAATAATTAACCTTAATTAAATTATATTTAATTAAGTTAATTATTAAATTCAATATATAACACTATGCTAATATCCCTCCTCTATTGATAATAATTAACAAATTAATACTTCATTTTAAATATTGTCATTATAACAATATCACTAATATATAATAAGTATCAAATAATACATAACATATATTAATATGAATACATATATTATTAATACTTATTATAAAAAAACTATTAATAAAATTAAATTATAAAAATTAAATTACAAAATGGAATGACTAGCTATGTTTCATACTTAACATATATATACGTGGGACTGTATGCATCTACCATCAGTTTAAAGTAGTTGTGCGGCCCCTTAATTCACTGCCCCACGTCACAGGTACACTGTAATCGCAGGCCCACATGGGGATAGTCACGATCCGTAGGGTAAAAGGGGTAGGGGTGGGTGTAACCCTCCCCTCCCAAAATAAATTTAAAACTTGGTTTAATCTACCTCCATTGCATGAAGTCCTTAGGGGGTATGCGTCCATCCCTCCCCAAAATAATGAATTTTTATATTTATTTATTTTTAAACATTTTTACATTGAACATTTTCTCATTCGATTTTATTTTATAACAATAGACCTATTTCAAATGAATACTTTTTCTTTAATATGATTTTGTTTAATTTAAACAAAACTCCTCCTTCAACATTGAACGTTATATATATATATATATATATATATATATATATATATATATATATATATATATATATATATATATATATATATATATATATATATATATATATATATGTATATATATATGTATATATGTATATATATATGTATATATGTATATGTATATGTATATATGTATATATATATATATATATATATATATATACATATACATATACATATATACATATACATATACATATATACATATATATATATATATATATATATATGTATATATATATATATATGTATATATATATATATATGTATATGTATATATATATATATATATATATGTATATATATATATATATATATATGTATATGTATATATATATCATTTGAAAATATGATTTGATAGAAAGATTACATCTAACCATTCAAATTTTCAACTTAGAATTTCCATTTCAACCTTCTTTCCATTTTCAAATTCAAATCCTTGCCAATCTAATTTCACAATTTAAATTCGAACCCAAACCCAATTCAGAACTAATTTCTTTTCATGAATGGAAGTTGGGGTTTTCTAATTTTTTCTTCGCAACCAAATAAAAATTAACATACATATCTAGATTCCAATTTCAAGATTAAAGATTCGTTCATGGAGTATATTCAAACACATATAACAGACACAATAAAGACAGGAAGAGAAAGAGTGCAATTAGAATATGTGAAAATCACGAGTGGACCTAGATATTGATGCTAATTTGTTATGCCTCAAAAGTCCATAGAAAAATCCCTTCCTTCTCCAACATTTTCCATTCCTCCAAGAATCAAACCAACCAAAACCCCCAAGTGACTAGAAGTGCTTGTAGAAGCATATGAGCATGTAGAAGCATATGAGTTTCTTGAATGCATGTAAGCTTGTCCATACACACTAGGAGATTCTCTATTTAAAGCCCTCTAAGATGCATCTAGAATGTGTCTAGAAAGAACTAGGAGATAAGCATGACAACTAAGCATGTAACTTCCACAACAAGAAGATAGACATGACGAGGTCTCTAGAATGTTGTAGACACCATGTGCTCAAATAATGTGCTAACTCCTAAGTGTAGACAACACGTGCATAATTAGAGTGCAAACTCTTGTGTTGTCAACATGACAACTCCCAAGAGCTTGCATACTCCTATGTAAATGAATATTAAAATAATGCACATTAATTTATTTAATATTAACTTTACTCTTTCCAATTTAATTTATTAATTTTTATATCTCATGCACTCACTTTATTAAATCCACTTGTTTTATCTTAATATATTTTAATCACATGCATGCATCATGTGATCTAGAATCTTTTAATAATTTAAATATCTTTTCCACTTTTAAATTCATTTTCAAAACTTAATTGATAAATATTTATTAACTTAAATAAATATAATCACATTCCAACTTTAAAATTATAACTTTTATCTCCAAATTAATTCTTTTTATTTAATTAATTTTCTAATTAATTAAATAAAATAAATATTAAAATACCATATTAATTTTCCATTAAATTAAACCATTAATTAAATCTTTTAATTAGGCTTAATTAATAGAAAATACACCAAAGACTCGTAAAATAAAATACGAAAAACCCATTATAGCAAAACACTACAAAATCAAACCAAAAGAATTAATATCACGAATTACGTTATCTGACACATTTAGAGGGTACTCAACTCAGATACTTTTCTTAATTTGCAATTAGGAAAAATGGCTTATAGGGTTGGGATTTGGACTTGGGAATTTATCTCCCCTCTCTTACCATTGAGATAATGTGATAGGATACGTTCATCTTGGCAATTCAGGGAAGTTGATACCTGGTACCTACAACCTGCATAAAAAATCATGCATGTACATACTATATATATATATATATATATATATATATATGCTAAGCTAAACAGGCAATGGCAGGAAGTGGTGCATCGTGTAGATCTCGACTAGCAGGTGACTATGACTCCCTTCCTTAACCACATTAGAAATGTCATCCAAGAACAAACACACACACACCATACACATGCAAGTATGGGGTAAGTATCCATAAGAAAACTCATGTCATAATAAACCATCTAACTAATCAATAACTAAAAATAATGTAATAATCATCATGCATACATGAAATGTAGAGTCTAAGTAATCTGATCACATATCAACTGAATCCATAGCACAATATCTAATAGTCTCAAAACAATGCCGCTAACCATCAACATAAATGGTTATATATGTTATGATTACATAACACGTTAAATATATATAATTCATATACATATATTATATCTCAAACTTATATTTATAATTTAGATGTATATATTTATAATATAGTCTCATAGGTTTAACCAACTGAAGCTACCAAACATCAACATAAATCTCATCTCATGGAACAAAGACCACGTTAACAATGTTTTTGAAGAAAAAACAACTATCAAAAATGAGTTGGTTGATCTCAATGACATCATTATTAAAAAAGGGTATGGATAATGTTTTTTTTTTTAAAGAAAAATAATTACTTGAAAATTGGAAGTTCTTTCAAAAGAAGAATTTGTTCGCAAAAAAATCTAAGAAGACTTGGTTATCTGAGGGTGATAGAAATACTAAATTTTTTCACAATATCACTAAGATTAGAAGGGTTAATAATTGGATTTCCAAGATTAAAGATAGTAATGGTAAGGTTCTTGAAGAACTACAAAATATCTTAGATGAAATAGTTCACATCTTCACTAAAACATTCAATGTGAATATCCAGTCTAATATTGTAGCTCAAACTAAGATGTTGTCTTCCATTCCCAACTTTTTAGCCAAAGAAGACAATAAAATTTTAAATAAATTCATATATCTCAAAGAAGTTAGAATGATGATCTTTCAAATGAACCCAGATAAAGTGCTTGGCCCAAATGGTTTTAATCCTAATTTCTTTCAAAGATGTTGGGATATTATTGCAAATGCTCTGCATAAAGCCATTGAATCCTCTAGGAATGTTGGGTTCTTCCTAGTAGAAATTAACAATACTTTTGTTACCCTCATACTAAAGAAATTTGAATGCAAAAGCATGGGAGACTTTAGACCTATATCTTTATGTAATGTGATTTATAAGATTTTTTCTAAAATCTTCACTAATAGATTAAAACTATTTCTACCAAAGATAATCTCAAAAGAAAAAATTGGCTTTATACCCAATAGATCCCATCCTTGAAGGCATTATTATAGGACAATAAATAATACACTTGGCCTAAACAAACTTGGATCCATGTATGATGATTGAGTTGGATATTGAAAAAGCATATGATAAAGCGGATTGGAGATTCCTCTCTGAATATTTAGAGGCTTTTGGTTTTTCATAAACTTGGATTAATCTCATTTTTAATTGTATCCCTTCTCCCAAACTATCCATCCTAGTCAATGGTAGTCTGGTAGGTTTTTTTAGCATCTGAAACGGTATTTGCCAAGGTGATCGGTTATCTCCTTTTCAGAATCTTTAGGTCCATCCATTAGAAATTCACATAAAGAAGAATTTATTAAAAGAGTTCAAATTAAATAAAATATAGAGAACATTACATATCAATAGATTAATGATGATACCATCCTCTTGGGAGAAAGTACCTATGAAGAAGCAAAATAATTAAATATATCTTGGATAATTGTATGGAAGCATCTAGTCCAAAGCTTAATGCAGAAAAGTTAGAAATTTTCTTTATGAACACTGACCCTCAAATGATGAACAATATCTACAATACCTTGGGCTTCAAATTGAGTTCATTTCCATGTAAATATCTAGGTATTTCATTAGATAAAGGTTCTAGATGCAATAAACTCTAGGACGATATTCTCACTAAAATACACCAAAAAATGGATGGATAAAAAGGGAAGTGGCTATCCAACGTAGGTAGAGTCACAATGATCAAATATGCTATGACAGCTATCCATACTTATCAAATGTTTGTCCTTCCTCTTATTGCCTTGTAGGATAAATTAGGAGCCAAAATTAGGAAATTGTTTTGGCAAGTTTCATTTGATAATAAGAAGATAGCACTTACTAAATGGGAGAACATCTACAAACCCAAAAATGTCACCAACTTGATGGTGTGCAATTTAGTGGACACCACAAAAAATAAAACCAAAAATGTCAAATAACCCCATCAGGTTATTTGAAATTTCAAAAAGAGGATAGGCTTGTTTACCAAGCCTAGAAAAAATACATAAAAAATGATACCTGATTGGGTTTCTAGGATGAAAATTCTCTTCAAAACCTAATCAGATTTTGAAGAAATAAAAATAGGCTCCACTCCAAAAGCTATAACTTTCACATCTAGACTATGATTGACTCTGTTCAAAATGAGTTGGAAATCTATTGAGGTGATATGAAACATTATGCAACTAAAATAATAGTATGAAATCAATATTTTATTTTCCATCAATTAGAATCAATCATGGTCTAAACCAAGTAGTCATCATTTTCCAAACATGGAGAAAATAGGTAGGTAAGAGCATTATCATAGTTTGTATCTGTATCTCACCTCTCTCCCTCTCTCACTCACTTATTCACTCACTAACTCCTAATCTCTCTCTTACTAAATCTTAACATCTCTCATTCTCACACCAACTCCTAACCTCTCTCTCTCTAACTAACCTCAACCCCACTCTCTAACTAACTCTTAATATATGTCTCTCTTACCAACTCCTAACCTCTATCTAACTCATAATCGTTAAACCTCTCTCTCCAAGTAGACCCAACCCCACCCCCCCCCCCCCCCCTCTCTCTCTCTCTCTCCCTCTCATAAAAATAATTCCTAAGATTAATCTCTTACTAAATCTTAAAGCCTCTCTCTTCCATACACCCACATACTCATTAAATTCCAATATTTCTCTCTCATTGTCTCTTATTAATTCTGTTTTTCTTCTTTCTTTCTTTTTTGTGTGTGTGTGTGAGAGAGAGAGAGAGAGCAAGAGAAAGGCTTAGGGGTTACTCAAGGAGAGACAAATGTTAACGGTAAAATGTTAGAGAGAGAGAGAGAGAGGTTAGGAGTAGTAAGAGATATTTTTGTTTTTTGTTTTTTTATTTTTATCTTTTTTAAAATTTATTTATTGTGTGTGTGTGTGTGTGTGTGTGTGTGTGTGTGTGTGTGTGTGTGTGTGTGTGTGTGTGTGTGTGTGTGTGTGTGTGTGTGTGTGTGTGTGTTGTGTGTGTGTGTGTGAGTGAGTGAGTGAGTGTGTGTGTGTGTGTGTGTGTGTGTGTGTGTGTGTGTGTGTGTGTGTGTGTGTGTGTGTGTGTGTGTGTGTGTGTGTGTGTGTGTGTGTGTGTGTGTGTGTGTGTGTGTGAGAGAGAGAGAAAGAGAGAGAGAGAGATTATGGGTTAGTGAGAGAGGGGGTAGGGGTTACTCAGAGAAAGACATCACTGTGTGTGTGAGAGAGAGAGAGAGATTATGGGTTAGTGAGAGAGGGGGTAGGGGTTACTCAGAGAAAGACATCACTTAAGGGTAACAAGTTAGAGAGAGACGTTAGTATTTAGTGAGAGAATGCTAGAGATTGGGAATTTGGAAGAGAGATATCTTATGATTTATTTATTATGTTAGTGAGTGTTTGTTGTGTTTGTGTATTTTAGAGAGAGAGAATTAAAAATATGTTACCATTTATGTTTACCTACTGGTTGCATATTTGGGAAAAAATGAATACCTATTTTAGACCATAGTTAATTAAAATTGATGGAAAAAAAATTATATCATAGGATTAGTTTATCTATATCATTTTGTAGATCTCCTTAATATCTTTCCAATGCATTTTGAGCAGAGTCGGTCGCATTGTAATGCCTACCCCTAGTTGACTTTTTTGATTGTATTGTTAGATTCTTTTAGGCCTATTTTATGTTTATGTTTATGATTATTGGTATTTGGTTACCCAATTAGATTAAATATATTTCATATTCAATTGATATATGTGTTGAGTTAGTTATTTCATGTGTTTATTATTATTTTGATGATGGTACATGTATGTTCATTTAGTGATTTTTAGTTATTTCATGATGTTAGTAGATGAATTATTTATATGTAGTTCTATGGTTACTTAACCCATACTTGCATTTGTATGGCGTACTTGTCTATTTTACTTTATGATTGGCATTCCTAATGTGGTTGAGGTTGGGAGTTGTAGTCACCTGCAAGTTGGGATCTACATGATGCACCACTTCCCAACATTTCATGTTTAGTTTAGATTATATGTGTATGTACATGGATAGATATTATGCAGATTACAGGTATTGGGCATCGACTTCCCTAAATATCTAGGATGAGCATGCCCTATCACAGTATCTCATTGGTATAAGTGGGGAGATAATTCTTAATTATGAATCCTAAACCTAAGCCAATTATCCTAGAAAGTAGGACAAGTATTTGAGTTTTTTAGTCCTCTGAATTCATCGAGTGACATAAATTTGTGATTTTGACCCTGGAGTTTGATTATGTTCTTTGTCTTCAGTTGATTTGTTGTATTTAGTTTTGTGGGTCTAGTGTGATTTTTAGTTGTAATTACATCATATTAAAAGATGATTTAATTTAATGAAAATTTTATAAAGAAAATCCAATATTTAATTAATTAAGAAATTAATTAAATAAAAGAATTAAATTTAAAGATATATTTAAAGTTCTTATTTTAGCATAATTATATTTGTTGAATTTAATAATATTATTGGGAGTTTCATTTTAATAATAAACTCTAAATAATATTATTAGCTAAATTAATAAATATATTATTAAAAGTGTCTTGTGATTTAATTAAAGAAAGAAAGAAATTGATTTTGAAAAGTTATTTTATTTTAATGCAAAAAGCTTGCACAGAAAATTATAATATAATAAAGTAATTAAGGATAAATGGTTTTCACGTGATTACATGATCAAATCCCTAAATTGGGAGAGAACTCTTAATTAGAGATTTAGAGTTCATTATTATCAAGATTTGGAGGAGCAATTTCCAAGATTTTTAGAAGAAAGGGGATCACTTCTGTGCTCCATGTTTTTGTCGTATTAGCATCAGATTCTTATAGAATCTTGTGGGTTATATGCACAATAGTTTTTTGTTCTCTAAATTCATGTCTTCTTCATGTCTGCATAAATCTATTTTCAGAATTTCAAATTTGGTTGAAATCCTTGTGTTGAAATTTACTCTTCTATGTTCTTGAATACGTCTGAGAAAAAATTAATTATATTGAAACCCTTGTTTTGAATCTATTGTTTTCATTTGTAGAAACATCTATAATTGGATTAGAAAATTTGAAACCCTTATCTTGTAAATTTTAAGATATGTGTTCTTGACGTATTTCAATTTGGGATATGGTTTGGAAAGGAAAATGAAATTTAAAATGCAACATTTGATTGGTTAATCATGTTTCCTCTATCAGATCTTTTATGCTAAATTTGCTTTTTTTAATATATTTATTATAAAATTACCACAATAAAATAAAATTACTATGATAATTTTATACATTTAAACATGTACTTTGATATACCTAAAATGTAAGGATTTAGACTATTTTTATTGGGATGGGGGCTGGAAGATTTTTTTATTTAAAAATAATAATATTAACTTGGGAATGGAGGCAACCACATCCCTTGTCCCCCTCCCTTTTTTCTTCGACTGTCGATTGCAAAGGCAGCTAGGGCTACCGATAGTAGTCATAGCTATTGTGGCAGCCAAGGCTACCTAAGCAGCGGCATTGCCAAAGGGTAGCAAGCCAACGGGCCTAAAACGTATAGTATGTTTTATTTTTTTTAATATTTATTTTACTATTATATATTAAATAATACTTTTAAATAAATTTTTATAATTAAAATGTTTTACAATAAAGTTTTTTAATTATATTATATTAAATTAAGTTTTATAATATTATTTTATTTTTTATATTAATTATCAATAAATTTTATTAAATTATTATGAGAATAGATGATTATTTAAAACATATCTAGATAAATGAAGTGCAAGTTTTGGAAAATGATTATTTTAGTAAACTTGGGTTTTACTTGGCAAATTTTATACGAAAATAATTTATATTATTTTGGGAAATTGATTAGTCATCTTTTGATTATTTGAAAACTCTATCAACCGTTATACTTGGAAACAAAAACTGAAACCCTACTTGTATATCGAATCATGTATTTGATAATGAATTGAACTATGAAAAAAATGTTTAAACAACTTTTTATGAATTGTTGAGTGTTGAGACTCGTGTGGACCCGAGAACATTAGCAAATCTATAATACTTGAAAACAAAAATGAGAACTTGAAACCATAGTGAAAATTGAGCTTTTGTGTTTTCAAACCCTAATGAATTATGAAAGTTACTTTTGTATGTACTCTTTATGTGACGTGTGATTTACTACTGTGAGTTTCAGGTTTAACTTAGTGCTTTGACTAGTCAGGATTATTTACCAAAGGCTTGGTGAGTTTGTTCTATGATGATGTTATGTATTCGATCTTTTAAACCTGACCATTGTGATGTAGTCACATGTCTTCTTTAATGTGTTTAATCTATTGGTTTATATTACTTTCCAGTTTCTCTTGTGTAGAATTGAAGTGAATGGTGTGACTTTTCTTGTGTAACCTTTGAGTCCTCAATTAGTTATCTTTGGATTACTTTGCAGTTGCTTGTATAGGACCAAGGTGATTATGTGATTTATTTTTGGTGATATCATGTTATGTCATGGTTTGTTATATGTGTAGTTGATTTTGGATCAGTCCTATTAGGATGATTGTATTGGTGAGATCTGTGATTTTGATTAGTGATATTTCAACGCTTTCCAGTGGTTGGTTTAAGAAATGATGTGTGTTTTATGATCTTATGAAATCTTTTTCTTTTACTAAGCTTAGCATAAGCTATCTATATGTCATGTTGGGAAGTGGCTTTCAATGAAGGTTGGATCCCTAGAGAGGTTTCATGCGTAAAACATTGTAGATTATTTTAAGAAGTGATAACATTTTATTAAATGTGTTTTAAATGATTTAATAAGATATCAATGCCACATAAAGTCACTAGGCAGTTGAAGTCTTAAGAGATTACCAGGGTAATCTTAGAGTTGACTCATTAGTATGCCTTGTCTATATGAAAGGATATTGATGTCACATAGAGACACTATGGGGTCAGAGTCCAGAGAGGCTACCAGGGTAATCTTAGAGTTGGCTCATGTGATGACACTTGTTCACTTGCATAGTAGATATCCTATGTGTCTTGCTACCTCTAGGTTTAAATGGTACTTATGTCTTGGTACCCTTTGAGATAGTTTTCTTTCAAGTGATTCCTTGAATCTAGATGTTGGTTATGACTTATGGTTTGATACATGTATGGGCCTTGAGTTTATCTCCTTGGTGTGGTGGGAGTGGGCCATTTAGGTTCCACGAGGTCAGGTGGTAGTGCATTTTTTTTATACCATTGAGATCCTACTGTTGGATGTCATTGTTGGATGCACCTATGTAGTTGTACCTTTCTATCTGATCCTATATTTCTATTGGTGGTTATATTTTGTTGTTTTGTACTTGATTTATTAGAGATCTTATTGATGACATATTATATTTATGATGTATATTCTTTGATCTTTTCATACCCTGTGACTTGTACAGTGCATGATTAAACATTTTGATTATGCCAAGTGGCATCCTATATAATTGTATATTATTTAATTAGAATTCTACTTGTAATAATTCTATGATGTGGATTTTTTATATATTGGTTTCAATATTAATTTAAATTTAAATGTGATTCAACGTCATGGGACCCTTAAGAGATATAAGTTTGTTTTATGTGTTGCTCATGTATTTGAGTATGTTATTGCATCTGCTATATTATATCTATTGTTGTTTATTATCTTTCAAAAAAAATGTTTGACAAACTTAGTGAAACTTTAGGTTAATTTCTTTTGGGTTCCCTAGTAGGGAGTTACACGGATTCCATATGCAAAAGTTATGGCCCCCAAATGGGTTTTGAAGAAGTAAATCTTTTCTTTTTCAAAACCCAATTTGGTTTTGAATGTAATTTTTGATCTGCATAACTCAATTGGGTTATTTGAATCCTAGAAACCTAATCGGCTAATGATTTGGTAAAAGCCTAGGGAAATGACTCAAAGCCTTGGGAGACCATTTTCCCTCCATTTTTTCCCTTTAGGCATTTTTTCATCTTCTCAGATGAATTCTCATTTTTCCCTCCATTGGGCTTACTAATGGTAAAGTGGGTATTTTTAAAAATCACCACCATAATTTTACATGTCCTCTTAGCTTTCTAACCATATAATTTTTTCTATTTTTGGACAACATTATCATTGTAAACTTTAATTATTTTTACCAATGTCTTGATAGTCCTCACAGACATATGCCTACCTTTGTTTAAATAAGTTTTGATATAATTAACTAAATTTAAAATATATTACATATTATTGTTCTACACTTTATTTCATACACTTTTTTATTTAAAAAATCATTTTCAATTATTTTGATGCAAGTTATGCTCAAGTACCAAAATTTTAGGATGTGGTCAGTTCAATAATTCATTTAAAATAAATTACTCATCAAAAAATTACCAAAAAAAAATACAACTTCTAGATATCACTCTTAACTATCATCCTACCAAAGGGATTCTCAAAATACCGAATATAATATGTCTTTTGTGTTGCAGATGAAAACATCTATGTTGTGTTTTCTATAAAAGAAAACACAAACTTTTTTTCATATGTGCAAGGTTTGATCCACCTAATATTATTATTTTTTGCAAAAAATCTAGTAGTTTAGAAAGTATATTCATAGTAATAAAATTTATATATTTTACATATTTTGTCATTTTGAGTGGATCTGACACTCAAAAGTCTAGTCCAAGTTTAGGCTTACCTAATTCCATAAAAAAGGTGTCCACTTATACCACCCCCCCCCCCCCCCTTTTGTACACCATCTTGGTGCACTTACCCCATGATCTATATGCAAAGGATTATATCATAACTTGTGGAAGGTTGCTCCCTCTATAATTGTATAGAGATTATGGAAAGAAAGAAATTATCATATTTTCCAAGATAAAGAAATGTCGATCTTATCATTAGTAAATAAGATTGAAGCAAGTATTATAGAAACCACAAATAATAGAATCAAAAGAATTAACTATCAAGAAGCTAGCTTTACCATCATGGATGGAATCATTCATAAAAACTAGTTTGAACTAATTGCCCCTGCTTAACATGGGAAAGGAGGACTTAGTAGTAAGAATGAAAGAGCTAATTGTAGATGGTTTCCCCCAAGATCAATTTCAATTGTGCTTGTAGGTGAAATCCTAGGAAAGAAGGGATAGGGTGTAGTATCCAAGATCATAATGGAAATAACATTGCCAAAGTAATGAAACATTTAAAGGAAACTACAAATAATATATCAGGAGTACTAAAATTAGTAGAAGGATTAAGGCTTAGGATATCATTAGGCTTCCATGATTTGGAGATTGAAGGTGACTCCAAGATAATTATTAATTCTTTAAGGAAAGAGAAAAGTCTTAACTAGAAAATCCAATCATTTTTTGAGATAGCCATAGAACTATTACACTCCTTTAATAACATAGAATTGAAGTATATATATAGTTAGAATGGAACACAGAAGCAGACATTTTGAAGAACATGGGCACCAATAGCAGGAAAATCATAGAATAGAAAATCCCACAAAAGAATATGTCTATAATGGATAAAATATATCTCCACTAATTAAAAATATTTATCTACTCATACATATCATTAGGGAAACAAAATTTAAAGGTTTGTATATAAAAATTGTATTGCAATTTCCAATCACTACCCCTCAGTAGGTATTAGTCATCTTTTAAATGTTCTCATTCATATAAATATAATCAATAAGAAAAAATATACACAGTACTTAGATGGTATTTCTAATAAATATAATTTCATAAATTGGAAATAAGATACTTTAAATATCGATACTATCATTAAGAGAAAATCTTGAATAAATTATAAAGATGTTGCTAACCGATGAGGCAATACTAGGTATGATATAGGAGAGTCCCAATAAATTGGAAAGTAATAAAGGACCAAATCCATCAATTAACAAGCAAAAATGGAAGGATTAATTGAAACTAATGCTCTGATATTAATATAAATTTCATTAAAAGTCTATTAACACACTAGCAGAATTATCCCCTTCACTAACATTTGAATCTTATAAGAATGGATGTTTTTGGCATACATATTAAGTCAGGATGATATAATGGGAAATATTAGTAAAATTGGGTGATGTGTAAAGGACAAATTATATCAATTTACACTATAATAGATTTTTCTACTCTAGCATCATAGGATAACATATTAGGCTCTATTATTAATCTCATTTGATTCTCTCATTGGTCATCATTTATTTAATTTTAGAAAGCTTGAATTTAAGTCCTAAAGATTGACTATCTCACTCGAGTAGAATTCAACATTACTTAGTGTAATTTGCTTGATTAATTGAGGTCTTGATCTAACACATTACACATACATCATTAAACTATTTCCTATTTGTATCCCTTCTCCTATAGAGTGTATCTTTCATCATGGATGAATAGTACACTTGCCTTAATTATATGCATTTCAAACTATGAAGATAGCTCTAGCATGATCCTTTGGCACTATGAATGCTTTACATTTATTAAACCTTCTTTTTAGCTTCACCATACAATCTTCATCATAGGTGACCTAATGTTATCATTACTAGTCATCCCTCTTTATTTCTTTACCCACTACATTTCGTTTATGTCTAGTTTCAGTAAGATTTTCTATTGGTGTATTGTGAACCTAACCAGTATCCTTTAAGTCATATCATGGATACCACTATTTTCATTTTTCATCAACATGAAAATAGAAACATGGCCTTTTTAGACTTGGTGAAACCAAAAAGATGGGGAAGAATTCTTTAAGTATCAGATGACTTGATTTGGTTTCCAGTAGTAAGAGTGTTAGGGGAAAAGCATTTCAATTATAACGAAACTTGGAGGATGAACAATGAGATTATTGGTTTCTTCATTTATGTTGTTCTTAGGGAAGGGACAACACAATGGGACATGGTAAAGCTCTATGAATTTACCTTTGAATCTACTTGGATGAAATGCTTTCATCATGTGATTTTTAACATTTATTATAGGATGGAAATTCTATATGCAAAGGATTACATGGATTGGCCTATAGGTAGTATAAAATGGGCAAAAGTCCCTAAATGTCTAATTTTAACAATTAGGGACCGAGTAGTTTTTGATAAGGCATGGCCTGAAATTGACATAGGGAGGACGATTGATAACTAGAGCCAAAGACACACCCAGCTACAAAAGTCACCAACAAGAGTAAACACAATGGAAATTCAACACAAAGCATAGCAACCAAAGGAGATAGAAGAGAAAAACCACTTTATTTATTCATCAACATATATGCCTAGTTGCAAGGCCTTCTTGGTTACATCTAACATTACAATTCAAAATTCAATCTTCAATGATGATTTTTGTATTCTAACTCTCTTTCTTACTCTTCTTGAACATAGTAATCATGCCTTAGACTCTACCCCCTTTAAATACTTGCATAGCCACAAGTCAATCTATTACAATTATCAATTAAATAAACCCTTACATTAAATGCATAACCAAGCCACAAGTCAACTCTCAATAAATACTAAATATAAATCATGAAATTAATGTGCAAGGTCATCCCAAACTGGAACCAAACATAGACAGCTCAACCAAAGAAAGACTAGCACTCGGAAATGCTTGACACCTACATGAGCTTAGCACCAACACGAACTCAAAAACCAAAAAGAACTTAGCATCAACTATAAACTTGGCATCAACCATGAACTCAATATCAACCATGAACTTAGATTCAATACCTATTTAACCTCTTCAATCCACTTCTTAGGATTATCATCTAATATAAAAACTTCATCATCTGACTCATGGTACTTATATAAATCAGTAACATTGAATATAGGAGATATATTCATGTCATCAGCTAACTCAACTTCATAAGCATTACCACTATCAAACTTTTTCAATATCTTACAAGGTCCAAAGTTCTTCATCTTTATCTTATTGTGTGTTCCACTAGGAAATCTATCTTTCTCCAAATAAATCATCACCTAATCAGCAACTTCAAAAACATGATGTCTTGTAGACTTATCAACATTCTTCTTATACTTATGATTACTTTTCTTGAACCTACACTTCACTTCCTTATGCAAAGAATCCATAAAAATAGCAAATTCTACCCCTATAGTACTTCTCTTTTCTTCACTAGCAACATCCCTTAATTCAAATATCCCTCTAGATTGCATTCTAATAACAATCTTGAAAGGTGTTTTCCCTATACCCCTATTTATAGAATTATTATATGCAAACCTAGCTTTTGTCAATATTAACTCCCAATTATGTAGTTTATCTCCAACTAGACATCTCAACAAATTACCCAAGCTTCTATTCACAACCTCTATCTACCCATCTATCTCTTGATGGAATTTAGAACTAAACTTCAACTCAATACTCATCTTCTTCCACAAAGTATTCCAAAAATAACCAACAAACTTATTCTCTCTATCAGAATAATACTTCTTGGTAATCCATGCAATCTAACAATCTCTTTTAAAAAAATCTCAGCAATATGCTCGACATTTGATGTATTCTTACATGGTATGAAATGAGTCATCTTAGAAAATCTATCCACAACAATAAATATGGAATCATACCCCTTTGTTGTTTTAGGTAATCCAAGAACAAAATCCATACTAATGTCACTCCAAGGTTTCTCGGAAATAAATATAGGTGTATGCAAACCAATATTTTGACTTACTCTTTTTGCAACTTGACAAACTCCACAACTCTTCACAAATTTATGAATATCCTTATACATTTATAGCCAATAATACTTCCTCGGTAAGAAAAATACCTCCTCAATAAGAATCACCACCTTTCCACTCGGTCTTGCCTTTTTCATCATTCTTTCATTTAGATTTTCCCTTATCTTGAACAGAATTGTTAGATCTACCACCTTCTCCATAAGATCTACCTCTACCTCTCTTGAATCTACCACCTCTACCTCTTTGTCTTTGTTCATGCTTCTTTGCCAAGATCTCCTCAACTTTCAAGGCATATTGATATGCTTCCTCGACACTTTCTAATTTCAAAAAACTTATCTCATCCTAAATCCTAGATCTCAATCAAGTTATGTACCTTGTAATTTTCTCAACATCATCATCCACATGCCTAGATCTAGTATCCAATCTATAGAATTTGTCAGTATACTCCTTCACAATCATGTCTGTTTGTCTCAAATTTTGCATGTTTCTCAACAAGCTAACTTGGTAATCAGTAGGAAGGAACTTGTTCTTCACCTTGTTCATCATTTTCACTCAAGTCTTGATCTTCTCCTTTCCTCTCCTTTGTCTCTTAGTTTGCAAATTCTTCCACCACAGTGACGCATGACCCTTCAACCTATTAATTGCAATTTTCACCTTCCTATTATTAGGAGTGTTTTCATACTCAAAAAACTTCTCCATATCAGAGATCCAATCCAACATAGCATTGGTATCCAATTCCCATCATAACGAACAACTTCTATAGTAGGATTTGAATTTTCCCTAGACAATACTCTCAACAATCTTGCCTCATCTTGATCTTCTCTAGGTTTTGGATTAGGGTTTGGTGTTTTTGCTTCATCATCACTCACATCATCAATATGTGCTCCTCTCCTCTAGGTTGTCTCTACAACATCTAATCTAGTTTTAAATTGTCTCAATGTATCCAATATAACATTGGAAGCATTTCCTCTACCTCAAAACATCTTTACAATTAGGTTCTTGCAAGATCGTAACCCTCTGCAAGTTGTAGGTCAAATCCTTAGATCTGCTACCTAAAAAATAAATCAAATCAAGGTTATACATGATCCAATCTCCACAAGGATGAGCTACAACCTTAGATGCCACCTAATGTAGGGAGTACAATGGATAACTAGGGCCAAAGGCACACCCAGCTACCAAAGTCACCTGCAAGAGTAAACATAGTTGATACACAACATAAAGAATAGCAACTAAAGGACATAGAAGAGAAAACACTTTAATGATTCATCAAATCATCACCATACATGCCCAATTGTAAGGCCTTCTAGGTTATGGCCAAAATTACAATTCAAACTTCAATCCTCAATGGTGATCTTTGCATTCTAACCCTCTTTCTTACTCTTCCTAATCCTTTAAATCAAGCCTAAGACTCTACCTAAGACCCCTGTAAATACTTGCATGACCACAAGTTGGTCTATTATAATTACCAACTAAATAAATCGTTACATTAGATGCATAACCAAGCCACAAGTTAGCTCAAAATAAATATTAAATATAAATCACAAAATTAACATGCAAGGTTGGCCCAAACTAGAATTATAAACAAACAACTTAGCCAAAAAAAGACCAGAACAAATATTGGCACTCAGCAACACATGGAAAATGCATGAGCTTAGCACCAAAAAGCACTCAACACCAACATGAACTCGGTAACCACAGAGAACTTGGCATCAACTATGAATTTGGCATCAACCATGAACTTGGCATCAACTGAAAACTCAGCATCAACCATGAACTCGGCATCAACTACAAACTTGACAGTAATTACAAACTCAATACATTCATAGAATTTGGCAGTAATAGAGAACTCGACAAAAACTAAGAGCTTGCTTAGCAACAACTAAGAAAAGAAACATGTAGGATAGCAATGCAACCTAGGATGCTCTTGCATCAAAAATGGAAGCAAATGTTTACTTTCTCATGTGTTGGTACAATATAGTTAAGGAAAGAAATAATCATTGGTTGCCTCCACTTTTCAAAAAAGAAAGGATTAATACTCCTCCAGTATCTAGTGAAGAGGACCTCAATTATTTTATGTTCATTTTTTTGGTGTTTTAAAACGTCATGTTTTAGATATCCCAATAAGAATAGAATAGATCTAAGGGCAGCTACTTCCCATCTACAACATACCCTTTCAGACACAAGGCCAACTATAAGGCTAGACCCTTCTTCTACTTCAGGCTCTGTAAAACCTAGGCAAGTGGACCTATAGATTCTTCATATGGTACCAGAGTTAAAAGCATACAATTGAATCTAAACAAAATAGATAAAACCCTTATTTGTCCTATACTAACGCAATAACAAATATGTGCAGTAGAAAATTGCAATTCTATGAAATCCACAAGATGTGTGAGGGTATCCTTTCAGCTCTCAAATGGAAAGGGAAATGGATGATTATAAATTCAATTTTAGAAAATCCCCACATATGCAATAACAAGAACAAATTGATCATGTAGCTAATTAGTTCCTTATCTATTGAGAAGTTCCATAAATCACACACATCTATGATACCAGTGATATATTCCATAGATCAAGCTATCAAATCTATCTTATCACTTTGTGAATCAAAGATCAGTGTTCATAAAGACCTCATACTCATGCAGTATCCTTTTCAAATAACTAGCAACCCTGTCAAATATATCAAGCATTTACTTGTCTCTTTGCTCCTATAGCAAAACATACAAGACATACAACCTTAAGGGGATGCAAAAGGGTTTAAGTTCTTTGTCCCTAAACTATAAAACATTGCAAATTACAAAGATAGGAGACAAGAATTAGAATGAAACTAAGGAGTTTGTTGTTCATTCTATTCATTGCTTTGAAACTATACATTCAAGATGTATGTAAATAACTCATAGAAAAACTAAATAGATCATAATTATCTATATTAGCTTCATTATTGTTTTTCATACAAGAGAGAAATCTAAAGAATAGTGGAACCAACCCTAGTATCACAACAATGAGAAAATGTCTCCAAAACTGGAACCCCCACAATGAGAGAAAAAGAAAAAGATATAGGAAGGAAGAAGAAACCAGATCTGATCTCAAAGTGACACATGTCCACTTGAATCTCCATCCCTTACTATTCCAAAGCATCTCTCTTCTCTCCATAATCGACATTTGAAAGGAATCTCATCATTGTGTGTAACAAACTTGAAATATCTCTACCTAATGATGAGAAACCCTTGTTCTGATACAACTATCAGATATGCATTTTAAATTTTGATAAATCATTCATTAAACTAATTTAGAGGTGAAAAAATCATTAACAACTACATCCTTACTAACCCCTGGCGTTCATCTAGTTCACTATTTTTCCAAAAGTCAAATTTGAACTGCACTAACAGAAAGCGGTTGAAAAATAGGCACCTATTACAAAACCCTAAATAAATTGAATACATGGCTTCCTATGCAAAAAAAAAAAACCACAACTATAGAAATTTTATTCTCTCCTAATTCCAATGGTATATGATAGTATTATATCTACTTATCAAGATGCCCAAAATCTCAAATTTGAAAATTAGGTTCCTTGCATGACCCTCAGGACTGTATTTATTTTCCAAATATTTAACCTTATCCTAAAGTCCAAAATTTATTATAAGCCAAAGTTTAGTTAATACTACCCACATGCATTTTCAGAGGAAAATAAATTAAAATTACTTTTTTCTAGACTGTGAATTTTCCATCTATTTATGCATCAGGGTCAAATAGCTTTGACCACCTGTGACACATGTCACCACACTATTGGTCAAGTTTTGCATCATCACTACCACTTGGGCACCACATGGTACCCTCTAATTGGAGCCTTAAATTTTCACCTATTATCTGATACACTGTCATGTGTCACCATTCCATTGGCTCTTCTATGTATGGTCACTATGTCACGTCATCACCTACTAGGCACCCCACCATGTCACTACCACATGGTGCTTCCTGAATCATTGGATCTATCACACCTCCGAGTGGGCCCACCACCACATGTCAGTACGTCACTATGTTGTTATGACTATCTTCCTTGTAAATTTATTTTGTGACATAGCGAAGGCCGTCAATTTTTCACCACATGGTCAAATCATGTGCATCTGATTGAAACTGCCACCTCACTACCCCCGCCATGTGTCATGATGTCACTATGTCACTATCATAGTGAGCAACTATATGACGCTACCAACATTGCACCACACATTTCTCCTCGTCACATCACCACCTCAGAAAGTGCACCAAGCTTAGAAGCATATACCACATGTCACTCTGTGAGTTACTGCCTGGCTGCCACTTGTCAATCTCTGGTTGATCTGGTTGGTCCATGTCATTGTGCCACATCTGCATGCTTGTTTAAAATTTCATTGCATCCTCTAGCTGGCCTGGGCCCATGCGAGATGCTTGTGCTTCTTCAAAAGACCACATGTCTTTAATAAATTATCAATTAGTGTGGAGGTGTATTTAAATATCAAAAATGACCCTACACGAGCAATGTGGGATAAACATCTTCACTATTCCTCACACTTTCCTACACTATGCTTTTGCACCTTGCAACTAAAGATCAAAACCCTAATTTATATAATGGAAAACTAATTCTTAGAGAGTATTATGAACATAATCTTAACTACACAAGCCTTTGTGCCCTTGGTGCAATCAATATTTGATAATTTTGAGCCATTCCATTTTGCAAAACTACTCTCCCTCCACAATGGATGAAAGTGGAAATCAATACTTGCTAAGTCTTCATTCAAACATTTGAGTGCATACAGATGTACATGTTCTGATGTGAAACTCAAAAGGTAAACAACATAGCACAATGAACACTTCGCTCAACCCATCACTAGATCTGTCTACCATGCATATTCAATTTTTCTTTGACATGATTTGCCAACTCACTTACTTAATCATGTTCATGTATTTCCATTTACCTGCAAGCTTCTTCTATGAAAAAATTGTTCGAAGACATATGTACTTAAAACACATCCTCTCTATTGGATATATGTTTCCACATGGTTGTGATACACCCGACGCATCTCTCCCAAATTCAAAATTAGCAAAAGGTAAAAAAATGCCAAAGTCTAATTAGAAGCTAGAATTTTTTTTTCAAAATAAGCACTTGGATTAACAAGATGTTAAGTTCTAACTACTTATAGCAGGTAGAGACCTCCTTTTTGGCGATTACAAGGTTTGGTCAATACTAGCCTCAAAAGTTTCAACAGCTATGAAGCTTCTATGCAACTCTACCATGTTTATTATTCGCTTACAAGGAAAGTGGCTGACATATGAAAACTATACCTTGCTTACATCATACAGAGGTAGCCACTTGGAGGTCAATCTATCCAATTTTTATTAATTTATCTTCCACTTATATATATACATTGATCATGCCTTACCACCTCTTGCTAACATTAATAGCATCACTTGCAATGCTATAAATGCAAGCCATCAATAAAATGTGAGGCATAGGGTGCCCTTTAACTTATAACCAATTCAAACTTTAAATGTTTAGTGGATACATTATGCTACATGCCATCTGATATCCACTTGTAAAGTATCAATAGCACTTCAAACTTATTATTCAATCTCCACTGATGGATTCTTTTGTTTACTATGTGTGGTTAATGCACACTCTCTTAGCTTCGATTGACAGTATGTGCATTTTGAATGCTATTAGCATGTAAAGTTTCATGTAATACTTTTTAAAACCCCTTCATCATATCACCCTTTGAGATGATGTTGAATCCCATAATACTATCTCAGTAACTTGATGACAATCAATCGGGCCCCAAAGTGGGTCCAGCTAAAAAAAATTGAAATTGAAACACATAATTCCTCATCTAACCTTCTTGAATTAATTGTAGTGATTGAAAAAAAAATTGAACATTTATGGTACATTTTAAAACTCATTTTCACTTATTTCTACAACTTGTCAATTTCATACCAAGGGGTCCTCTGACTAGCCTTAAAAATTGCCCAAAACACCTAACTAAGCCCTAAAATCAGACATGATATTATTGTATGCAGCATTATTGCACCCTGTCAGATCTCATGTCATGATGACACCTAGGTCAAAAGATATAGACTGTCAATGTTGCCTTCTTGAAACTACCTACAAACAAACTTGTCAAAAAACAATAAACCATGTTCCATTTTGGCTTCAAAAATAGGTTAAATTGACACTTCAGAATAAAAAAACTAGAGTACTAGTTCACTATCATGAGGAAAGTATAAATCTATGATTTGCGTTCATGACAAATAATTGGGCACATTTGGCAAGCAGTCAAAGTGGGCTACTTGAATTTGTAGAACTCAGAACACTGGCAAAAAAAGTGATTTTTGCAAATGAAATGGACCTAGGAAAGTGTGTAGACAAATTCATCAAGATTTGAAAACTGGCATAATTAAAGAATTTTTAGAGTAGAACACAGTGGTATAATCCATTTGATTTATAAGATCATGGATTTAGAATCACAACATCCTAAACTGGGCTATCAATAAATATGCACTTTATGGTACCAGTAAAATTTTACAAATTGCATTTGGAATCGCATTTGAAAACTAGTCAAATAGATTCATTTCTCAGATCTAAAACACAACAATTCTCTAACCTCTAGAATGAAATGTAGAAGGAATATTCTCATTTTGGTCAACTGGGACAAAATTGTAACTTGTCAAATAGGGCCTCTCGAAATTTTGAACAATTAGCATCAACATGACAATAGTAAACAACCAATTTTGAGGGATTCAAAATCTAGTCAAAACATGTTAAAATGACTTGAAATCTGAAACATAGGTTCTATAATATGTGTACTAAATATTCCCAAAGCATTGAGTCATGAAACATTAATGGGTGCAGGATATTCAAATGCAAACTAGGCTTCCTATCATTGTTTGATATACACAAAAAATATGGATCTGAACATTGCTCAAAATGGAACTTCACAAAATGCCTCAAAATGGAAATTTGTCTTCATGGGATGCATGGAAATTCTGAATGCAAGGTGTTAGAAACATTGAACACCTCTTAGGCCTCAAAAGGATAGTCGAGTACATATGCATTAAATGCACTTATAAGGGCTCAAAATGACTCCAAAGTTTGGAACAACACTCAAATCAGGAATGCAATTTTGAGTCCCATCAATGGCTCTATCTAGGGATTCATGTCCCTTGTAGGCATGGAAAGGATTCAAACTCACTGGAAGAAGCAAACCACACACTTGACAGAAAATTCTTCTCTCAAACAGCTTATTGAAAGCAAGGAAATCTACTCCTAAACTATATAACTAATGGCCCCGAGCCACCAAACTTCAAAAAAACTTCTTACCTCTTTCATATACCTGATTTTAATTTGAATCTTCATGAGATAAGCTGAAAATATTGCTTCCATCATTTCACCAATCATATTACCCTTCTAAATCAATTCACTTGGCAAAACAAAATCTACGTCTTCACTATCATAATGCATTTAAAAACTAGAAACATCATCTACCACTTGCTCATTATGAAAGTATAGATCAGCATGCTCTTGGATTTCATAATCAAACTGAAATATATTTTTACTAAATGACTCATGCATGTTATCCCACAAAAACACAAAGGACTCGCACTCTTCTTGATTCAAGGAGTCAAATATGTCATGGATTTGAAACTCATCTTGTGTAACTAGATATGAAGGGAACATGAAATCTAATTTCTCCTCATTTGAAATCTATTTGACATCTGAACAAATTCAAAATAATCTAAAAATCCTTCACATTCTTCAAACAATAGATTAGTTACCAAGCTATAAAACTTGTCATGAAAGTGCTCACAAAAAACTTGTTGATTACTGTCACTATTTCTTTCCAAAAAATCATTGGAATGAATTTTAAATCTTTCAAACTCATCATCACTAGACTCATTAGCATAAAAGGGAAACTCGGGATCAGATTCACAACTTCTACCCTTTTCCTTTTCATCATATGAAACATCAAAACTCATTCCAACATTATCAACATGAAAAGAATTTGGATCAGCATTGAATCTTCCATTAGTGGTACTCTATGTATTGATGTTTGAACTAAGGTCACATACACCAAAAAGATCTAACACATAATATTTTAAATTTATATCATTTTCAGCATCAAACTTTGGGGAAAGGACTTATTCTTGAGAAGACATAAAATAAGGGAAAACTAGAACACCTTAGAAACATTTTCATACCTTTCACAATCATAAGCTAGTAGTTCTAAAATTTCATCAACATTTAACAATATTTCATCACAAGTTTGTTCTCCTAGGCTCTAATCATAAGCCAACTAATCTAAAATACTTACCACAGTAGTAACATCAGTAGAAGAATATAAAAAATTAGAATCCTTATCACAACTTGTTCCCTCTTCATTGCAAAATACCTCATCACTAGATGCATCATTATAATCACTTTCATTGTGGGAAGAGCCATCACTGTTGTTGCTAGAGTGTTCTTCTCTCTCATACATGTCATTGCATGATTCATTTTCAATTATGTATCCACTTTCCTCATGTTGATTGCAATCATCTAATTCACTAAAATTTGAATGCTTCTCTTCACAATCGGGAGACAAATTATCTTTCTCTACAGATTCATTATATTCATTCCAATTTTCAACACATTCACCATCATCATTGGAAGACTCAACATGAATTCAATTGTCATACAAATCACTTTCCATCTTCTTGATGTATTCTTTGATTTGCAAAAGCTTTTTTAATCTTAAATGTGTTGGTCAGTTAACTGAATCATGCATAAAAGCATCTATGAAAACAATAGGCTAGGAAGATTCCTTAGGTCTTTAATATAAAAATGCAACTCCATGAGTGCTGATTTGAACTTTACATAAATCTAATCATCTCCTAGACCTTGAAAATTTCTTACCAAATTCCTTATGAAACTAACAATCTGATTTTGGAGCTCTTTCCTTATCTCTACAATATCTTCAAGCACGTCTTCATGACTTGGTAAACTAATTTTAGATTTGAGATCTGATTCCATTGTGAAATAAAATTTATACCTCTTTATCCTAGTGTTTAAAGTCATTGAATAGAGACAACCATTTCTAACACTTGACTTCCATAAAAAAGATACATGAAAATCAAAATACCTCAAGTTTTGATGCATGAAAATTTGATTTGCTAATTTGGCATGGGTGCAAGCTTGAAATTCCTTCACACCACTGATCAAAACCATGTAGATTCACCAACTCCTTGAAGAGGATAGATGAATCACTTATTGTAATAGCAAATGCAATACAACAGTGAACACTTATCAAGAAACAATTCTTTTCCAAGAAACTATCAAAAGCTTTAAATCTTCCCATACAACTTGAAAGTCCTTCAAAATATTACAATGAAATCAACTAGGAAAATTTGGTACAAAGATTTAGAGTCACTACTCATACTTGCAAGAAATAAAACATAATTTGTCACTTGATGTGTCTGAACTAGACTTTCAGATGTAAGAAAAATGCAAATCATCAAACTACTCTTAGAGATCTACAAACTTGAAAAAGAAAACAAAACCTTGTTGTTCATTCTTGACTCTTGACTTTGACTTTACAACAACACTTTGAAAACAAAAAATATGGCTGAATTGATTGATGATAAAATCTCTTAGTAACAATACAATTTGCACTCAAACCTCAAAGCTACTACTAAACATGGATAAAAAATTACTGGGAGACATGAATCTTTAGTAAAGAAATGGGAAACACTTCATGACCTTTCTATTGTAACAAATTCATCCTACTGTATTGAATCCTTTTTTTAATAATTCTTAAGGTTTGTCTATCATATAGATTCTAAAAATGCAATTTATACCAAAGATTCTAGTACTTTATCTTGGAATAATCAAATAGGAAGAATACTTCTAGGTGGGGAGAATTAGAATATCACATTTTAACTTTTAAAAAAAAATTAACTGAAAATAAACTTCATGCATGTAAACATATCAAACAACCATAAAGTAAACGCATGCATCACAACACATAAGACCAAATTTCGTAACCCAGAAACCCTCCAAAATGAGAAGGTAAAACTGGGGTGGGAATGATACCCACAAAATCACTACAGCAATAATGTTTGACCACTTTTGATGGTTTTCCCTGTTAAAGGCTTGCCTTGTTAAAGGCTTTACACTGTATCAATAGTGACCTATCTAAAGGGTTTACAAAAACTTTACATGAAGTGTCACCCTGTTGAAGGATTTTATCACCTTGTTAAAGGTTCTACAACCTAGCTGTTAAGCTAACCTATCAACATAGGATTTTCTTTCTAATACAATTATTAGAGAGTATTAGATTAATAAATTTGATAGCTTACAATCCTTGATTGTTGAATCCAGGCACTTGATCTACTCTCTCTAATCTTGATCCTCTAAGATTAGATATCTATTTGATGCCCTTGCTATGTTCTAATCAAGTGAATATTGCAATGCTGCTCTATTCCTCTAAGTCTTTTCACACTTCCCTCTGAATTTTGCTATAATTTACCCATACACTGCTCTCATCCACACTTACAATAGGGTTTCATCCTCCTTTTAAGGATTTCAAAGACTTGGGGTTAGGTATGAGTTCGCGATCTATATTAAATCTTTAATTCTTGTTCATTCCTTGCACTTTTCTTATTGGTTGCATGCCTTCTCCATTTTTCTTATTGGTTACATGTTGATTGCATAGGAAATGTAAAAGATTCAATCTTATCTTTTAATCCCTTCATGATTCATCCAAAAATGGTTTACATCTAAGTTTGTGAAGGCACAAACTTGTATGTTAATTTTGTGTTACTCAGCACATACTAGATTACTGGTGCTCGACACCTATTGCATTCTGAGTTGCTCGGCATCAACCGTGACTGAGCACCTACATATCACTTAGCTCATATGGTTCACTTGGCTCCTAAAGTCACTCGGCACCTATATCATGCTTGGCACATGATGTCACTCAGCACCTATTTGAACTCTAGCTTGGCACATACTGTAGCTCGACATATATAGTGTACTCAGCTTCTATGTAAAAATTAGTTAAGTATGTTGACACTCAATTTTCAAAACTATTCTGAGACCAACAATCTCCCCCTTTGACATGAGTGTCAAAAACACTTAACTAAGCATTATACTTGGTCTTATGAGTACATTATCCAATTTGTTCAGCATATGTACAAAATTTGAAAAACTTGTTCAAAATTTGTAAAGAACAATATACCTCAAAATTATTATAACTCCCTCTAAGCTAATTATGCCATTTCCATTTGTGTAAACAAAATTCTTGTGCTAAATTTGTCTCATGCTGATGTATCTGATACTCTTTTCCTTTGCCCTATTTCTACTCTATTTCTGTGTCATGTTCTCTATATCTAAGCTACCTTCCATTTTTATTTACAACTCCCCAAAACATTATATCTCCCCCACATTATGTCTTAACTCCCCCTTTATTATATCTCCCATTTTATTATATCTCCCCCTTTTTGACACTAATGCCAAAGGGTGCTAAGGGTTAAGACCATATTTTGCCAAAAATGTACTATTTACCTCCATAATCATCTTAAGAGTTGCATCACAATTATCCAAAGCAATTTCCAATGACTTGTGTTGGATGTCAGTCTCTGTAGCAAGATGTACAAGTCCATCTAAAGTAGAAAGATTAGGATCTTTCTTGAGAAAATTCTCTATATAGGCTTGTTCTTTATAGATTACTTCCAAATGTGGGGTAATGGAAGATTGTATTTGCATCAATTTGGCCTTGATGTTGGCCTCTTTAGTTGTAAACATAGCTACTTCTTTTTGTGTATGAAGCATTTGAGAAAAATGCTTCTCACTCTGAGCTGGATCTTTTGGCAGTTGAGTGCTAGAAATCTTTAAATTTCTCTCCAAGCTCAGGATTCTTTGGCTTGTCTCCTGTGTGAAGTATGAAAAGTCACACAACTTTTTGTATAGTGACAATACATTCTCAAGTACCTTTTTCACTTTGTCAATCTTCTTTTCCAATTCAACCTATGAAAGTTCTATTTCACTTGATATTTTCTCATTTACTTTCCCTTGGAATTTCTTCTCAAACCATTCCATAAGTTTTACATTGGTTTCCTAGTCTTCATTTGTCACCTATTCTACAATTTTTGACAATTGTTCCATTATTGGCTTGGTCTCATTAGGTGACTGCAAGTTGAAGGCATCCAAAAAGATATCCTTGATCTCATGTAATGCTTGCTTTTGTTTATACTCCTTCCTTAGTATCTCTTGCCTTTTTCTCCTATTCAAGGCTTCCTACATCTCAGTAATTTGCTCAATGCTTATTGTTTTTTAGTCATAACTAGGTATGACTATCTCCTCATCTAACTCAAGGTCTCCATAGTGAATTACCCTTGTCACCTTGGTTAAGCTTGAGCCTAGTGCATAAATTTGTAATGGCATGACATCAGTGCTCGGCTTCTAGAGAACTTTTGTAGGAGTGCTAGTAGTTGGTAGTTCCACCAATTTATGTATGGTAGCTTGATACTCTTCCTTTGATGTTTCCTTATCTTCATCTAATCTCCCCTGATCAATTACAATTGGTTGGGGTGTACCTTGTGTTTGTACTATAGGATCAGATGTAGCAATCTATCTTGTTTTCCCTATTGTTGTTTCTTTATCTGCTTCTGAACTCGGCTTCTACTGCATGGTATCACCTATTCCAAATGTGTCAACTATTGGAAATGGTGGTGGAAGCATTAGGAGTTGGCCACTAGTAGCTGTAGTCATGTTAAAAAGTGGTTATGGTGGATTCACCTTGTTTCTATATCTGCTACTACTTTTTGTAACTCATCCACACTCACCAATATTAGATTTGTTCATAATTGTGCTTGTAGTGTTGATTGGTGAAGGATCTCCTTCAGATCCTCTACAATTAAAGGGTTGATGTTGTGTGCAGTAGTTTTAGGAAAATCCTTTACAGTGACTATAACTACAGATGTGGTGATGACATAAGGAGGGCTAGGAGGTGGCAATTTTATGTCTTGCAAACTCTGATCTGTTTGCTACTCATAGCTATTGCCATTTCATCTTGTTTCTCTATCTCCTCCTCTTCACCTTTTTCTTTCTCCTCTTCCTCTTTCTTCTCTTTTTCCCCTTTCTCTTCTTCTTTCTTCTCTTCTTCTCCTTTCTCACTGGCATCAACCTTATTTGGTTTTGCATCCTCCTCTTCTTCTCCATCCTTGTCATTTGTCAAGTTATATATTGACTTCCACGATCATGTGGACTTATTGACAACTTCTTCAATTTTATTTTGTAAAATGCTAAAGGCTCTATACTTTGGTGCAAACTTGCCTTCATGATTCTTATTTGCCTTTGCAATTTGAACTCTAGTCAATTCTGGCATCACTTGTGCCAATGTGGATCTCTTATTTATGTTCCATCTTCAAGCAATAATGGCACTTATTTTCAATAATTTCATATAAATCCTTGGGCATAGTGTTATCTAATTCAAAAGGTGTATTCTTGAATTCTGTCATCATGGCATATACTGATTCTTCTACCTTATTCTAATCTTCTCTACTCAATTTATTGAAATCAATACATTTCAAATTAGAGAAGTCTGCATTCTTAACATTTTCCCAAATTTTATCAATATGTGACTTGGGAGGATGACTTACCACTCTAAACTGGTTGATGTCCTTAGTTTCTATCTTCTCCTCATCATCAAACTCTGGTTGTGCAACATAGTTTCTTCTTGTTTTTTTTTTCACTTGACCAATCTGCTCAGTAGCCTTCTTCTTCTCTTTCACTTGCTCCTTGGCCTTTTGAGTTGAAGCCCTTGTAGTGGCTCTTGTCACTAGTATTGGCTTGGCTTGGGTTGTCTTGGCAACCTTCTTGGCTTTGGGTTGGGTTGTAGGCTAAGTTTTAACTCTTCTTTTCTTGAGCTCGGCTTGAGCTAGTGCTTCCTTGGCTTCTTCTTCCTTTGTGCCTTTTTCCTTTTCTTTATCCTCACCTAAGCCTTGTGTCAATTCCAGTGGGCCTTGCCCCTATTCATCTTCTTCACTCTCTTCTTCTTCTTCTTCTTCCTCAACTACCCCCTCAATTCCTTCACCAAATTTCTTCTTTATCTTCTTCACTAACTTATCCTTCTTCTTTATTACAGAGGTTGTCTTGAGCTCCATTTTCACTTTGGATTTCACAACATCAAATGTACCAAAAGGTTTGGCAGTCTTATCAATTTCCTTTGCAAGCAATGTTGTGATTGCTACTGAAGCTTCATCAACATCTAGCTCATAACCTTTTGGTCTTAGCCATCTAACCTTTGGAACTGCTGCTTGGATATAGGTGTGATCAATAACAACTAAGAAGAAGATATTATTGATGTGTTGTTCCACTAGGGAAACTGGTATCCTTAGTCTTTGTTTCATGGATTTCTTAAAATCCTCAAAATAACCTGTCATTTGAGCCTCAAAATTGTCACCCATTTTCTCAATGTACTCATTGATTTGTGTAATGGCTGACTTGTTTGATTTCCAGTTGACTTTACCAATTGAGGGAAATTCTTCCAGAACATAGAAGAATATGCAAACAAGAACTAATCCAAACTTACATTGAGCGATTTTAGATCTTTTGATTTCTCCTAGATTCTCCATGATTTGCTGCAACAACAATTTTGCTAGATCATATGTATGATCTTTCTTGATAAGTTTATATGCCACATCCATGGCAATACATGGTACACTATTCAATCTACTAGATTGATAAAACTTATGAGATATAATTCTTACAGCAAAGTCCAGAAGGGGACCTATGATTTATCAATGGTCATGCCCCTCTTATTCTATTTAGCCTTGATGTTCTTTCCAATAGCTTCCTTTGAATCACTTTGCAGGGTCTTGTGCTGATCTAGGGTTGGAAAACCTATAACCCTATGAACTATCCTCTTTTTTATCTTGATAGGTCCTCCTTCCAACTATAAACAACCATTATGTATTCTTCTTAGAATAATTCTTATCCATTTAGTTTTAAAAACTGTGGGGAAAACTAGGGCATGGATTAAGCCCTTCTTCTCAACTATTTCAAATTCTTCCTTAAGCACTCACTTTTCACATAGTTTATCATATACTTGAAAATTTTCCAAGTCTCCTATAGCTCTTACCTTGCAATTGTAACATTTCCTAACATCTTGCACCATTATGACTTTGGGTGGAATCATGGATAATGTATCAGCAGGGTCATTTTTATAAGCAACTTCTGGAATCAACCTAAAATTTGGTTGTTTGACCTCATTGCTAACTAACTGAACCTCAAAACCTTCCTTTTCCTTAGGGTTTTTAGAATTGGAATCCATTTTACAAATTTAGGGTTTCAAAAGATATCAAACTTTATAACTGCGCAACTCAGCACTTGAAGAATACCTTAGATTGATGAAAATGGTGCTTGATCTTTGTTGAAATCCATGAAAAAGCTTCAATGTTGTTCGTCAATCACTTCTACACTCTTCTCATTCTTGCTCTGCATTTGAATAATGAGAAATGATCAAAAATTTGACCTTATACTCTTTGTGAACCTAGCATTAAATGCTTAGTGCATATAAAGTTGTACACTCAGCTGTCAAAGATTTCAACATAACTCAGCTTCCATTGGTTTTCCATCACTTGGCTTAAACTAGATTTACTCTTCACTCAACTTCCATTGAAATTCCCCAACTTGGCATCAACTATCAACTCAATCGCAACTGACTACTCAGCATGCACTGGAACTTTACTCGGCATCTAAGGGAAACTCGGCATTATTTGCAAAAACTTCAAGTTTGAAACTCGGCATTTGATTAATCCCTTCTACAAAAAATCATGCACTTGCTTGTTAATTTCTTCATTCTCTATAGGTGTCAATCTATATGGTTCTTTGTTTGGCAAATTAGCTCTAGGAATTATGTCCATACAATGACTTATACTTCTTACTGGTAGTAAACCATCGGGAATATCTTCTTCAACAACAATATCCTTAAACTCATTCAGCAATCTTGCAATTTCTTTTGGTACTCAACCACCACTATCTAATGTTACTCAGTCATTACTAGCTTATATTGCTCAGTCATTACTACCAACACTTGGTCCTCTAAGAACTATATCAAAACAAACTTGATTCTTCTTTACTTCCTTTTCAAATTGCTTTCCAGTAACCATGCAAACTTTTATTGTAGTACAATTAACCTCATATGGACTTTCAATCAAAGGAAAAATTATTTGCTTATTCCTATTCACCCAAAGAGCATATTGATTCAATCTTCCATCATGCATAGCATATCTACATATTTCCAAGGTCTACCCAACAAAATATGACAACAATCCATAGGCATAATATCACACAAAACTTCATCAAAATAATGTCCAATCTTGAATTTCACAACACATTGTTCACTTACCAATATCTTATGCTCATCTTTGATCCATGAAACATGATAGGGTTTGGGATGCTTCAGCCTCTATAACTGCAACTTTGTAACCAGCTCTTCTAATGCCAAATTTGTTGAACATCCACTATCAATGATCACCTTGCAGCATTTTTCAGCCATCTTACATTTTTTCTTAAAAAGACTTCTTCTTAAAATAGGTTCCTCATCACTTCCCTTATTACATAAGGTTCTTATCACCATTAGATTTTATCCAGCCTTAGGTCCACTTGGTGAATTCTCAATGTCCTCTTGAATTATAGCATTTATATTATTTTGCCCACTTTAAAAAGATATATGTCCTTCTTTACCACATCTAGGATAAGAATTACCTCTTCCTCAGTAAGAACCAGTACCTCCTCAGTAAGAACTATCACCTTTCCACTTGGTCTTATCTTTGTCATCATTCTTCCATTCATATTTTCCTATATCTTGCACAAAACTGTCAGATCTGCCACCTTCTCCATAAGATCTACCTCTACCTCTCTAGAATCTACCACCTCTACCTCTTTGTCTTTGTTCATGCTTTGTTGTCAAGATCTCCTTAGCTTTCAAGGCATATTGATATGATTCTTCCACACTTTCCAATTTCACAAAACTTATCTCATCTTTAATTATAGATCTCAATCCATTTATGTACCTTGCAATTTTCTCAACATCATCATCCACATGTCCAAATCTAATATCCAATCTATAGAATTTATTAGTATACTTTTTCATAGTCATGTCTTTTTGCCCCAAATTTTGCATCTTTTTCAATAAGCTAACTTGGTAATCAGCAAGGAGGAATTTGTTCTTTACCTTGTTCATCATCTTTGGCCAAGTTCTAATCTTCTCCTTTCCTCTCCTTTGTCTATCATTTTGCAAATGCTCCCACCAAAGTGAAGCGTGGTCTTTCAACCTAGTAACTGCAATTTTCATCTTCCTATTATCATGAGTGTTTTCATACTCAAAGAACTTCTCCATATCTAAGATCCAATCTAGCACAGCATTGGTGTCCAACTTTCCATCATAAGGAACAACTTCTACAATAGGCTTTGAATGTGCCCTAGACAATACTCTCAACAATCTTTCTTCATCTTAATCTTCTTCAAGTTATGGTTTAGGGTTTGGTGCTACTGCTTCATCATCACTCACATCCTCAAGATGTGCTCCTCTCCTCTAGGTTGTCTCTACATCATCTAATCTAGCTGTAATTTGTCTTAATGCATCTAACACGACATTATCAACATTTTCTCTACCACGAACCACCTTTATAAATTAGGTTCCTACAAGATCGTAACCCTTTGCAAGTTATAGGTCAAATCTACAGATTTGCAACCCTACAACCAAATATGAATTAGGGTTCTACATAATCCAAGGTCCTAATACAAACTACCCCACACTTCAATGATCTGGTTGCACAATCAAGAACAGTTGTGCTCTGATACCACCTGACATAAGGAGGGCATAGAATAACTAGGGCCAAAGGCACACCCATCAATCCAAACCAACCTTGTAAACACAATGGAAGCAAACACACAAAGAGAATAGCACCACAGAGAGAGAGAGAGAGAGAGAGAGAGAGAGAGCAATATTCTTACATTGATTCATCAAATGATCAGCATACATTTCCAGGTGTAAGGCCTTCTGGGTTATGGATAGATACAAAATACATTCAAGATTTAAGATCTAGCTTCAAATTCGCACTTCCAAACACATATTCCACTAACTTTCCCAAAATCTCTAATCGTTGCTTAACTCTAAGCATAAACATCCTATTTATACTAGCCAAAATGACTTACAGATCATTCTAGAACATTACAAATAGAAAGGTCGACCAAAAAATGGTCTAGACACATCCCAAGAAAAGATCTTATCATAAGTTGTGATCAAAAATCTCGCAAGTTGGCTCACACCAAAAATGCAGAAATCATGTCCAAAATGTTGTCGCTTGGCATAAACAGGAAAACTCGGCATATGAAGGGTCACTCGGCATACACTAGGTAACTTAGCACATGAAGGATAGCTTGGCACACACTTTGGAACTCGGCACACATTGTAGAGTGAGATGGTATAACACGCTAACCTGAGTGTTAACATGATGTGGAAACTAGTACATTTGGGCTCATTTTTTGACCTTTATCAATCAAAATTTTGACCCATTTTTTGACCTTTATCAATCAAAATTTTGACCCATTTTTTGACCAATCTTTGACCAAATTCGACCAACAAATTGGTCGATAATTTTTTAGTCAAAAATTTGACGAACATACTGGATGGTCAAAATTTTGACCAATACATTGGTCAAAAAATATCCAAGTTGTTGAGCCATTTTCTGCCATTCATTGGTCGAACTTTCGACTATTGCTTGGTAGAAATCTATGGGGCATTGGTCAAAATTTTGACCAATGCATGGTGGAAAACTAGATGGCACTAGTTGAAAACTTTTTGGTCGAAAATTTGACCATCCAGTAGGTTGGTCGAAACTTCGACGAATATGGTGGTCGAAAAATGTTGGCGTTGTTAGCGCATTTTTTGCCATTCATTGGTCGAACTTTCGACCAATGCATGGTAGAAATATATAGGGCCCATATCATGGACAGCGATATCATGGACCCACTTCTCGTGTACTAGGTACGAAGATTTTTGATCGTGAGATCGAGCCAAGATCAAAGGGTGGCATTGACTCGCTATGAAGAAGTGCTCAAAAGTTAAGTATAGCGAGTTAGCGAGTGTGGCCCACTACTGTTGAAGTAAAATTGTTGTCCACAAGATCAAGTCTAGATCGACGACATTCATTGACTCGCTATAAAGAGATGTGCAAAAATTAAGTATACTGAGTTAACGAGCAATGGACCCACCATCATGTTCTTAAAGGTTGTTTCAATTTCCTACCACATGATTAAAGTAAGATCAGTGATCATCGCTAGCTCGCTGTGGAAAGGTGCTCGAGAATTATGTATAATGAGTTAGCGAGTTGATGACATGTGTGCATAGTCATGCATGGGCCCAGTTTGAAATGCCAACCTTGAAGGAAAGGTAGAGGTGGAGGTGTTTTATTGGCTTGACTGCCAATGTGTTAAGAAGAAAGCTGAGTCAGCTTAGTTGTAATTCCCAGATCGTAGGATTTTTCAAGGATCAACAGAAAAAGTTTAAAAAAGAAAGTGCGATGCCACTCTATTTTTCTATTTGGCACATTTATGATAAGTGAAAGCTTTGCATGTGGGAGAAATAGAGAATAGCACAGAGATTTTCATTAATTCTAGTCCAACACGAACAGAGATTGCAAATTTTTTGAGCACAAGAGCCTGATTGATTGTGTTGTGTTAATCCTGGTAAAGACGTGAAACTATTCTTCTATCATTCGAGAGAAATTTTAGAAGTTCAAAGAAGAACAAGTTTAGCAAGTCAAGTAAGTACTCATAGTATAACCTCTGTGGCATTCCAATTCTCTCAATATTATCAAAATGCCTCCTAAGAAACCATTCTCTGGGAAAATTAATTATATGGATAGGAATGTCCACGATGATTTATTAGAATTACTCCCAAAATCTATTGTATAGCCTGCACAAGTTAAAAAGTTAATTTCCTTAAACCCTAGGCTTAAAATTGGTGATGGCCTATATGACAAGGGGAACTGGGTTAGGGATGAAACAACTACTCAAACTGGCCTTATCTTGTTTAAAAAGTGGTTTTCGAAAAGAAAATTGTTTGCCCCGCATGCTAATGTCTAGAATTTTGATTTGGGAAAGTTAGTAGTCCCAAGCATTTTCATGGATTATGATTTTCTTGAAGCCATTGCTAAGAATTATGACCAAGCCATAGCGTTGTAAGAAGAAAGGATGGTGTGCCTCTGGTCTTGATTACTCCTGAAGAAATGAGAGAGGCTTTTCACCTGGAACCATTATCAGACTACCATGTGCAAATCAATCTGCTAGAATTAGAGAATGAATATAAAGCAAAGAAGGATGTAATTAGGGGAGGTGCACTAAGGGCACATATTGGTACAATAGGAACTTTGCCAGTAATTACTGTAGCCTCTAGATAGCCTTTTAAGAAGAGTCTTTTCACTTCTCGAGCTGTAGAGATATACAGGACCTTATGTCAAGTTTTTTGTGAAGATGAGCAAGAATTTATTCCCATTGGTTTCATGTACATGATGATTCAGATTGCTTCCTTCGGTGTAGATGTTATTTTTTATTTTGCTTCCTTTTTGGTTGAAGAAATTCACATTGGTTTAGTTGGGATTGCGAAGGGCAAGGTGGACAAAACTTTTGGTCACTACTCTCTATTAATGCATATGTTTTTATTCAAAGGAGTGACATATTTTGGTAATGAGATGGAACTAAACAGAGAGGAGAATGGGGAAATACTACCAGTCCAGTTGTGGAGTGCAGATATGACTTGGGATGCAAGTAATGCTAGTTTTGTCAGATTTGATAGATATTTTGCTGCTAAATTGAGATGCCTCATATTGAGTGACAATCCCAGAATCCCTAGGGTACTAATGAGTCTCATTAGGCTGATGGATAACCCCCATGACTTGAAATTTTCACATAATTGGGGAGATATCATCCCCTACCTTGTTTCTACTATTTTTAGAATCTATGGTTTCAAGGGGAACCCTCATGTTTTGCCTTACCAAGTTCCTTTGAAGGTGGGAATGGCTGAAGTTTTATGGCAGTTAGGGGGAGTGGAAGAAATATTTTTGTTGAAAAGGTAATTAGGGTCAATTTTCCCTACCTGCAAAGTGGCCCATCAGTTTGTGATTACAAAAGGGGGATGGATCTTTTTGCATAAAATTTTGGAGCAGTATATGATGGTTGTCTCTCATCCCCATTTTTGTGATTCTGAGGGATTTTTTAATCAGATGTTGAGGCATAGAATCAAGTTGGGACCGATCAAGCATGATTCTTATTATCTAGAGGATATTATAAGGAATGAATTCTTATTGCAGGAGCAGGAAACTAAAAAGGAAAAACAAAGAGTTTATTCTCGGGTCTTAGAATTCATTCATTATTTTGATAATAAATATGATCCTTTGGATAATGCTATTATAGAGGCTAACAAAATAAGTAAGCTCATGAATACCTGCCCTGAAATAATGGAGGTCATGAATGAAAAGAAAAAAAATTTTATTGATTCATATCCTGATAAGGCCAGAGAGGTCATGAGGAGGTTGGCTTTCACTCCAAATGTGAGAATTGATAAGATAATTGTACAAAATAGGCATGGATATACTATAATTCAGAATAAAAGGGTTCCTATAGACAAGGGCAAACAAATAATAGGATCTACCAGTATAGCCCAAGAGGAGAGACCTGAAGAGCCTAGTCCTAAGAGGCAAAAGGTAATGACAGAAGAAAGGCCTCAAGATGAGGAATATTCACCCACCCAGTCCCCTTTGAGGATTGGAGAAGAGCAGCTCACTAGTGAACAGGTTGAACAAATGGGATCACACGAAGATATTTTTATTACTCAAGCAAAATTAGATGAGTGTAACCCTCCAGAAATTCCTCTCCCAAGTTTGGATCTAACAATAGCTGATTATAGAGGCAAAGAGTTGGACCCTATATTAGAGCAAGCAAGTCATCAATTTTTGACTAATGACAGTTTTGTGAAATCAAGGGCTTTTCAACAGTTTGCATGGAGGACAAACATGAAAGTTTTCGAGGAGAAATGTAAAAAGATGAAAACAGAGCATCCAGAAATGGATGAAACTTCCATGCAAAACCAAATTAAAGAAGAAATGATGAAGGAATTGCAGAATATAAGCCCTGAGGAGGGGACGAAAATGATAAAGGCATCTAACATTTTATTATTGCCCAATTGGGATATTGTAGATGCATTAATTTTCAATTCTGTTTCAAGTAGAGTGGAGTTGCAAGACCCAAGTAGAAGAGACTTCCAAGGCACTTCATTCATTGAAGATCAAGCTGCATTGGTTAGTTGGTCATTGAGAAAGGGATCTAGAGCCACACCATCACAATCAGATGAGTCTGGGTTGATGGGAAATATACGTGTAAGAAGGGTTGCTGACACTTCACATGTACAGGCAGCATATTGGAATGTGGATTCTTCTAAGTTTGTGTTGGCCACTACTAAGAAGGAGGAATAGGTTATGTCTGAGTTACAGAATAAATATGAAACACTTCTTGAGGCCTATAATAGGGAGGTAAAAAGGAGAATTAAACTTGAAAACAAGGCAATGGGAAAATCCACAAGGCCAAGAATGACATACCCCTGTCCTCCAGTGGAACCTTTTAAATCCACCCCCCTTGTAGAGATACTAGACACACCTCAAAGGCCTAAATATTATACAATCGAGGAATTTGAAGAAGAGAAGAGCAAACTATGGGCCTTACATGTAGAGCTAAATACGCAATATGAGGATAAGCTTAGAAAGGCTCTAATGTATTTAGTGGACAAAATTGAGTGGCCCTTATTCTTTGATCAGTTGGTAAAAGTAATAGATATATGGGAGGAATTGAAAACTCATGATGATACCCTGAAGCCTATTGCTAATAAATGGGGAAGAAGGGAAAAGGAAATCACCCTTCTATGTTATTCAGTTATAAAGTCTTCCCATGACCATGTTGAAAAATTGTATGATATTGCTAATGACCTATCAGATTTTGATAATAGGAGAGTTGCTCTGCAACTGAAAATTTTTTCTTATTTGAATAATTAAAAGAATAAAAATTTTGATCTATTTCCTTGTGCCTTGGGTAGAAAGAAGAAATTGAAAAATAAGGAAGAGTGGAGTAAAGAATTGGATGACCTTTTCTGCACAAGGATAAATAAAGTTATTAATGAAAAGGGGCATGCCTGGTGGGCCACCATGATAGAAGAATTGGTTAAAGTCCAATTATTTTTTGATTCTTTGAAGTAAGAATTTGTTGGTTTTGAAAAGGAGGCTGGTTATATTTTAAAAAGGAAAAATGATATCCTACAGTTCAGCTGGCCAGATGATATACAATTTGACACTTGGATGGCAAATCTTATGTTGAACAAGCAGTTAGAGGAGGACAGTTCAGATGATGATGAGAAACTAGAAGGCGAGGTGTAGGTTATTGACACCTCTGCACCAGAACTTAAAAAAGAAGGGGAAAAGGTAATAATGCCTGCTCAGGGTGAAAGCAGTGAGAACCCGCAGGAGAAAACCGATTTGGAGGTATCACAAGATCATCCTTCTTTGGCCAGCTTGGTAGCCACATATTCTGAGGAGCCAAAATAATGAGAGATAAATTAGAAGTTGATGATTCACAATAGAAATTGGAATGGGCCTACCTAAAGGAATATTTGATATGCATGGCATTCAGTTGTGATTGTTTTTGTCTTTTGTATGATGCTTTGTTCCTTGGACACTTGTCAAATCACAATTGCCCTTTGCTTGTTGCAACTCATGCTATATAAATGAGTTTTCAAGGCATTGTGATGGTCTGAGACTTGTGCAATTTTTTGTTTCTTTCAAGAAGAGTACATATTCAGTCGGTCCAATAGTATGCAGAGGTTTTGATTTTGCCTCCATTGTACTTTTTGATAAACAAATTGAAATGACAGAAATGGCAATCTATTCTGGGCATTCAATTGGTTTTCTATTGGTTATTGTATTAGTCATATGAAAAGGATAATACAAAGGGGTATTTACACTATATCTGTGGATCATCAATTTTTGTCTCCAGTTTATGGGTTTGTTTACTTTGAAGTCATTTAAATAAGGTTTATTTGGCTGAATGTAGTCTGGATGGGTTGTATGCTAGTTTTATTGTTGCTTTTAATTCAAGAAATTATATAAATGCTTCAGTAAATCAGTAGGTTTTATGAGTTCATAAAAGGGATATTGCATAAGAATGGAGATGGGTGATTGCAGTTGATTAATTCTTATACAAGTTATTTGAATTAGATCTCCTGCCAATAGTCAATTTCTTGTCCAATGGATAAGACACTAGTCCTATAAATTAGAAGTAAACAAGGATGAATTCTACTGCTGCATATCAAATCATCTTAAAAAATCAAAATTATTTTCAATCATGTTCAAGAATTATAAATGCTGGTCTCAACTCATTTATATCTAATTCCTGAGTCTTAGGTAGCTGCTATTTCCAAGATTATTTGTAAATTTTAGGAGAATTATGACCAGACCTGCTAATAAGGGATGTGTATAAGTTTAAGAGCATTGAAGAATTGAAGTGAGATGTGTATGTATGTGAGGCTAACAGAGGAGAATCAGAATGAAACTAAGATAATTTCATTTTTGAATTCTACTGCACGGTGCACTTGAACAGATCATTTCTTGTTCCTCTTTGTGCCCACCACTTAGCCCACATTATTGAGTGTCCTATACAAGAAATTCTTATAGCAAGCAATTTATCCAAGATTCTTGGAGTTGTTCCACTATAAGATATGATGAAATCATGAACTAATTGCCTATTATTTAAGAAAATGAGAAACACTATAAGACACTTTGTAGTGCTACAATAATAGCCAAATCACCAAAGTAGGCATGCTTTTTGGATCATATTCTCTCTCAGACACAGATGTAACATGCATTTTGGTTGTAGGTGATTTCTAGGAGCTTGGGGTTCACTATCAATTCCAACACCTTCGACTAAAATTTTTGAACAAGTCAAAAGTTGTTCCACTAAAATAATTACTAATAAACTTTATCATTGTTCAAGTCAAAAGTTTATCATTAGCAAAAATGGTAGATAATTTTGTTCATGGTCTCAAGGAAATCAAAGACTACTTGACAATAGCAAGAAACAACACAGATGAATTAGAAATAGTCTATCACAATGAAAGACATATTTTTCCCACCATAACACTAGCAGTGCTCTACTATCTCATTTTTGGTAATAGAGACACCCCCCAAACATGAAGGATTCACCCCCCAAACATCTTCAAACATGAAATGATCCACTATCTATTAGACTGGTGTCTAATCCAGGCTAAACCTCCATCAGCAATTACCATCCAACACTACACTTGCACCAAGTTTTCCCACTCTCCTGCATTAATATAGTACAAATAAATTATCACAACCTCATTTTCTCCCACCAATAATAGTGACTACAGGTGGTAGGAGAGAATCTACATTGGAAACTTCAGAATAAGTACAGTTGACTGTGCCTGACTAGTCACTGGTTTGAATGCACCAGTCTATTATTCCTTACTCAACCCGCAATGAAAATTAAAAGAATGCATGGACAAGATAAAAATAATAATAAAATGTTCTCACATTAAATATTAGTCAAAATGCATTTGATACATCATAGGAACTCACTATTCCATGGGACAAAGACTGAATTGCAGAGAACGGGATTATTTTATTGATTATAATTTTTTTGCAATGCCTTGTCTCACCACCCCAACTCTACTTCTCCCCCAAACACTCGACAAATCCCTTCTAAATAACCAAACAACAGTAAACAACCACTGGTGTCTAACTATCTGACTGTTACCAGTTAGTTATAAACTGAAATTTGTTGTCTAGTTGACACAAAGTGTCAACTTTGACAACTTACAATCATATATGCCTTTAATATATTTCACTAACATTTTCAAAGGTTTTATAACTTCACTAACCCTTCCAAATACACCTAAAACCCTTACGAGTTGTACTAGGCCTAAAGACACCTAAAACCCTTAAAAGCTTTTCTTTGCATTTTTTTTACATTTGATACTTTTCTTATAGGTGGACATGTCTATCACAAACATCCAATATGTCTGTCCTTAGACTTCATGGCAAAAACCCTACAAACAACACAAAAAAAATAAGGACATGAACCATCCAACATCGCTAATAGCTTGTGGATATCCCAAAGATGCATAAGTTCATGACTTGTGAAAACCAAAAAGATAAGACTAACTTGTATAACAAGCGAATAACAAAAATGATTTTATGTCTGTGTTATGTTTGACAATGACAATGATATTTGGATTCAAGTATGAGGAAATTTGTATCAATCAATTCATTAAATATCATTTGAATACAAAGAAGATTTTAAGAGATTCAAGAGCATAATTATAAGCCAAATTTGTGAAAGACCAAAATCAGACCTAAGTGAACAGACATGTGAAGGCTTATTTTGAATATGATGAGCAAATCTAAGGCATAATTTTTATGAAGGTATATTCCAAGTTTAGAGCATTTATTGAAAAACAATATTTCAAATCTTGGTGGATTATTCATAAGTACAAGGCAGATTTGTTGAAGACCTCGAAGGAGATCTAAGGCAAATCTACCTACATTATAAACACTTTGCATTTCAAAGGTCAGTTCCTTCTACATTGCAAGATTTGAGGTTGGTGTCCCTTGCTAATTGAGTCTATACATTTGTTTGAAGTTATATACATGCATACATCTGTGTGTGTGTGTGTGTGTGTGTGTGTGTGTGTGTGTTTCTGTGTGTGTGTGTACATACAAACACAATTCACCTACAAGGATTTCCATGCTAAATAGTATATGCATCTTGTCTTCTTTTGTTAGACATCAACTATGTGAATGCTTTCTACATTGCTTTCAATTGACTAAATATATATAATAAAATATGCAGGTTTCTATGCCAAACTAACTCCAATGTGGACAAATATCTAATCATTGGGATTTAAACTAAGCAAGAACTATATGTTAAAGGAACCAAAAGATTACTACAATGAGACTATTACAAGCGAAAAAACTTCAGTCTCATTAAAGAGAATTGGGATGTGTGTTTGAAGACTTAACAAATTTGAGCTTCACTTGGTTTCAAGAATACTATAATATTCTCTACTTAACAAGGCCAACCATGTGAAGGTGGAAGCTCATCTGGCCTCACCCCCCTCCCCCTAACATCAATCTAAAGTACCCATTATCATCTAATTACATACTTCATTCATTAATTCATCCATTTATGAACTATAACATTCAATCAATACAATCACATAACATTCATTAATATGATATAAAAATCATTAATACACAATACTAATCAAAACTTCATTAACACATAACAATATTCATTAACATAAAATAAAAATATGTATTAATACGCATCATTCATACATAATTACTTAAAACAAAGTTCTTTCATTATCCAACAAGGTTTATCAAAGAAGATTTTTAAAACATCATTTCTTTTTTTTGTTTTTTTGAGCTCTCTTAAGAAAAGTGCTCATAGGGACATCTCTATCTGCTTCATTCTCCTCCTCTTTTGGCACGTGTAATGTCAAATTACGATGGCTCCTTCTCTTTGGAGGAGCAGGAGGTTGCTGCAATAAAGCGGGCTCTGTTGCAAGAACAAGTGAATGCAATAAATTGGCATACTCTTTTTCTTTTTCTAACTATTACAAGTTTGTAATTAAGTACGAGTACAACATAAAATGCATTTTTCTTACCTAACAATGCCACATCATCTACATTAACATTTTGATCTGCCACCGCGTCAACGTGTTGAACACTTGGAACATGGTCCAGTCCTTCAGCATGATGTTCAACATGCTCTGAAATATTCAAAAAAAGGATACATGTCAAATTCCAATTGAAGATGTTAAATTGTATTCATAATTGCATAATTAATTTCCAATAGCAAATTAATACCTCCACCACTATAATGCACATCATGGCCTTCGTCGGGAGCAGGTTCTGTCATAGGATATGAAGGCTACAGTAAAATGTTATGCACATTGTTATGTAGTCAACTTACGTTTAAAACTAATACCAAAAAAGAATCTTCTCAACTATTTAATTTCATTTACTTTTCATCTAACCAATTTACCTGTGAGATATCATTTGGTGCACTGAATTCTTGGGCAAGGCTTACAGATTCTTCACGTAGGCGTGCAACCACAACTTTATAGCCTTCCTTCAAGGCATTTTTTCTATCTTCATTTGTGACCTCCACATTGAAATCTATGCCCTATGGTTTTTGCTTGATAACGTCAGTTTTCCATGTATGGTTTCATTAAACAAAATTGTTTGCAACATTATATTTTTAAAAAAAACAAAATTCATTGCTCTACTTACAAGTGGAGACTGCAGATTCATATAGCCACCAGAGCCAAGTTTGTGTTGGCCAACCTTTTCTATTCTCACTTTTGTAGCCATGAATGTGTCCTACAATCTATGAAAAATTTCAAACATCTTAGATTATATATTTACAAATATCAATAATTAGTGCATGCTTACAATGTACTTAATACTATAATGACATACCTCTTTTTGCCCTGTGCTGCTTCATTATCTCTATCTTCACATAGCCTTTTCTCCTTTGCATCTTCTATTATTTCATTCCACTCCACTGCTGGAATCATAGGAGGATGGTCGTACTTTGGGTTATCCTTAAGACCCCTTCTATATTGATCCCTCACAGTCTTTATATGCTTTGCTGCTCTTTTCAAAAGTAGGCCAGTGTCAAAAATGTTTTTTTCAAATTTCTCCTCAATGGATGCAATCAGCTGATTTTTTAATTCCCCAGTTTATAAATTCCACCTTTTTAAAAAAAAATAGATTTTTAGATCAATAACTTTAATATATTACAATAAATAGAATAAAATAAAAATTATGTAGCAATGATATGAAACTACATACCTTTTTTGTATTGTGGGTCCAAACAGTCTCAATGTCATATGAAAAAGATGTTCAAAGAAAGCATTATTACCTACAAAAACATAAAGGATTTATCAGTCCAAAATGAGTAATGTAAAAGTAAACTAAATTTACACTTTAAAAAATATCAATTTTAAAGCACCTAGAAGCTTTCGTTCTCTTAATGGAAACATAGTTTTCTTATTCAGCAACAATGTCCCTTCATACAAACCAGTACTAATCACACGAAGTGCTCCAAGAAATGGATCAGCTTCAGTAGTACTACTCTCTGTTGCTCTATCAACTGAAACATCATAACAATTAAATGACAATTTTAGTACTGCTCTCTGTTGGTCTACCTCCTTGCCTGTGTCCATGTCTCTCTATGTGTGGCTATATATATATATATATATATATATATATATATATATATATATATATATATATATATATATATATATATATATACATATATATATATATATATACATATATATATATATATATACATATATATATATATATATATGTATATATGTATATATGTATATATGTATGTATATATATGTATATATATATATGTATATATATATATATATGTATGTATATATATATATATGTATGTATATATATATATATGTATGTATATATATATATATATATATATATGTATGTATATATATATATATATGTATGTATATATATATATATATGTATGTATACATATATATATATATGTATACATATATATATATATATGTATGTATGTATACATATATATATGTATAGTATACATATGTATATATATACATATATATATACATATGTATATATATACATATATACATATGTATATATATACATATGTATATATATATGTATATATATACATATGTATATATATATGTATATATATACATATATGTATATTATATATATATATATATATGTATATTATATATATATATATATGTATATTATATACATATATGTATATATATACATATGTATATATATACATATATATATATAATATACATATATGTATATATATATATGTATATACATATATATGTATATACATATATATGTATATACATATATATATATGTATATATATATGTGTGTGTGTATATATATATATGTATGTATATATATATATATATATGTATATATATATGTATATGTATATATATATATATGTATATGTATATATATATATATATGTATATATATATATATATGTATGTATATATATATGCATGTATATATATATATGTATGTATATATGTGTGTATGTATGTATGTATGTATGTATGTGTGGTGTGTGTATGCATGTGTTTGTGTGTATGCAAGCTTCTGTAGACATCATTTAAGCACTAATGTGCTACTTCGTTGTTCATCAACTTGTAGAAAGACATTACAAAATATAGCAAAACAAGGTTTTACCAGTTCTACTGGGCATAGATGATAATGTTTGCATGGTCCTTGTTGTCGACAATGCAGCAGACAATACTGGATCGCCAACTAAAGGAGGAGTCTGCACTTCATCATGAGCTGAAGAATAGAATATTGTTAGCAAAGACATTTGTAATGGATAAATATCAAATGGGATACTAGCGAGAAACGTTGACAAAAAAAAAGGTAAGTGTTATAATGTTGATCAAAACAAACAAAGTGTTACTTACACGAAGGTACTGTGAAACAACCCTGACCATGTTTAGCATGTGATGTCGCAATTGGCACATATGTCTATATAAGAACACATAAAATCAAAGATCATGATCCATAAGATACTATAAAATATTAATATCTATTGAACTTCTATTACTGCTTTAGTCAAATTATTGCTTACTTTCAAAGATTGGATTCTACAGTCCAATTCTATTCTCAGTGCCTCTTTCTCCTCACTTCTGTCATCCTTGATGATAATTTTAACAAGCTCATCAGTGTATCTTTGTGTAATTTTTTGGGTGATGAATACAAGGTCAGTACTAAGGCCAATGTCATGTAGATATGATGCCCGTATTTCAGATTGCATTTGATCAGCGATCATTGTAGCTTTTTCCTATCAGTTGTGACATCAAATATTCGTCTACTTTCATCAAAATAACTCCAAATCCATAAAGAAAAGAACATAATAATAGGACATTTGTTTCTATATTAACATTAAAATTTACAATAATTAATGTTTACCTCTACTGAAGGTGTCTGACATGGTGCATCCATATCGCCCTGTGAAAAAAATTAGTAAGTCTTAAAAATTAGCAGTGAAATTAAAGTAATAGACTTACCAAAAAAATATTAATAATAAAGTAGATTGTATATGTAAATCATTTGTCTTAAGTTAAAAATTTAGCGTAACTAATGTTTATATCTAAAACAATATTTGGCATGTTCTACTTAATGTTTATATGTGCACATATGGTTTGGAGAGAAATATTTGGTCATACAAGACCCCATCATAGTTGACATTGATCGGACCTGAAGATTTCATTGATCATCATGATCATCATCCATGTCATCATCATCATCATCACCATCATCGTACTCGTCACTTTTTTCGTCGTCGTCACCACCACCATCTTCATCACCATCATCATCCTCTTGATCACTATCATCATCATGACCATCATCACCATGATCATCACCATTTTCATCACCATGATCATGATTGTCATCAGAATCATCATCATCATTATCACCATTATTGTTAGCATGACCAAAATCATCACCATCTTCTTCTTCTTCATCACTGGGTAACTGTTGTTCTTGATAATCATTTACTTCCTCTTGTGCTTCTTCAATATCTTCTTCTTCGATCACATTATACTTTACGGGCCTTCCTCTTGGCTCATGTCTAACAAAAAATGACCAACTTGGTTTGTCTGAAACACCAAAGTAAAACACTTGCTCGCATTGACTTGGAAGAACGTAGGGCTCATCTCCGACTAGCTCAAATGACCTTGTATTAATCATAGTAAATCCACTGTCGTGTTCAATAACAGTCCTATCAGGATCACTTTGATTCAGTTGTAACCTAAACCATTTGATGACAACTAGAACTATTTTGAATGAATTAAAGTCGCACTCAAGTATATCATCCAAAATGCCATAGTATCAATTTTCAGATTGTTGAGGATATATGTCAGTTCTAGATGAAATATTGGTGACCGCAAAGACAGCACTTATCTCGGATTCACACGTTTTCTTAGTTTCATCTAACTTTTTTGTGCAAAATTTATAGTCATGGTAGTACATAGCTTTGTGCTCTTTGACCTAAAATTATTCAAACATGTCAAGAATCTTCGCATTGATCTGTGAGTTGATATTAAACTTATGTCTCATGATTAGTAATCTTATGCATACCTTTGTATCTCTTAAGCCATATATTAGATCAAGTACCATTGGCATAACATTGGGATCTCCATTACAATGAGCTTCTTTAATCAATGATGCAACACCATCCCATGTTAATGAGCGACCATTTTCTTGAGACTGTTCAATCCACACTGTCATCCAATCAAGATTGTTTGCAATATACAAGTGTAGTGCATCCCACTCACGACCAACTATAAAGAAGACAATTACACCAGTTAGAAACAACTTATATATATTGATGATGGATAAGAATTGTTAAATTACAAAAAAAAATTATAATTACCTCTCACCCTCCTCAATCTACCTTTCCCCGTCAGGTACTCCCCTTTGAATTTGTCATTACAGTTGGGATCCCAAATACGATCTAGATGGATACCTGCTGCAAACTTTGGAAGATATTCACTGATATACACCATGGTTTGGTATATCATATATCCCTCTATCATAGAACCCTCAGGATGTGCTCTTTGTCGAACCAAGCCCTTCATAAATTTCAAATGCCTCTCAACCATCCACATTGATCGAGCTTGTACGGGTCCACACAATTCAATCTCCTCAACTTGATGTATGAGGTAGTGTTCTTGAGCATTGAAAAATGTTGGAGGTAAACACTTTTGCATTTCACACATAAGCTGTGGAATTTTTCTCTTCCAATATTTTATATCTTTTTTATCAATTTTTTTAGATGATAACCACCTAAATGAGATTCAACATGCAAAAACACATAGAGGAGATTTCAAATAAAATTATACAATAGAATTCAGATAAAAAGCTACAAATCTAAGAAAAAACACTCTTCTAACCTCATGTATTTTCCAAGATCATATATAACTTGTTTAATACCGTTGTCAAACTTTTGTGGAAGGGATAGAGGTAGGATGAACTACAATCATTAAAAAATGATCATTTCAATATATTATTAAATAATGCAACTGGTACTACATTCAATCTTACAAATATATTGTAAATAGAAAACATGACTTACCTTAAAGAATGTATGCCAATCATGTGTCTTCAACCTTGGCCCAAAATCACCCTTCTTTGATAGAAGAGTGCTTATATTTGCAGCAAATCCTATTGGAAATCTTGTTTTTTTTATGACTTCTTTTAATGCATCACTTTGCTGCTCCGTTAATAACCAAGGAAGGGCACTTGTATTTATGAGATCTCCATTCCTATTTGATTCAATGAAAACTTTTAGTGCATGATTAGATTCATGAATGTCAGTACAAATTTTAGCAATTTTTTCTCTATCATGCCTTCCATCCAACATTTTCCATAGTGTCTCTGTTACATTCTTTCCAATATGCATAGCATCAAACAAATGCACGATTGGGAGATCCTTGTAGTATAGTAACCTACTAAATTGAGTAGGATAACTTTTCATTCCTCTAGGAATTTTGTCATTGATGCCTTGACGACCTTCACGAGCATCAGTTACAGCATTAGTAAATATAAGACAATATTGAAATACAAATTGTAAACTTTGGATGACAAATTGGACATTACTTCAACGATTTAGTTGATTGTATTCCAAATTCCATAAATGAGGTGTCATTCTTCGTGGCCTTGATGATGTCTTTTCTTTTCCATTGAAAAGATGTTTTTCGGCAATTCGACACCTATGATTATTGTGGAGAAATTGTCTAAACTCATCAAACACCTACTTTCCTAAACTTCTCAAATGATGACATTTCATCTTTGGACCACAAATTGGACATGCAAATTTTCCCTTTGTCTAAAAATCTAAAAGATCATGTATAATTGGATCATGTACAATTATCATGTGCAACTTAAGCATTTGATAGTAATGTGTAAGCACTATAATAGACCAAAAATATGTGATCTTAACAATATAACATATCGCAAAAATGAGTTAGCCCAAGGGCATCATGTATTGTCCATACAAGCATTGCATGGAATTGAAATTGTCGATGTCCTATCAATCTAGAGGTGTCATACATAGTGATGTCATTCTGTAACTTCAACAACTCATCAATTAGGGGCTCAATATACACGTTCATATCTTTAACTTGGTATTTACCTAGCAATTGAATGAACATAAACATTATGTAATTATTATAACCATTTTCATGCATTATTTATAAATTAATTTAGATAACTATAAAAAAAATACCTGGCACAATCATTGACAACATTATGTGCTCCCTCTTTATGGACATCCAAGGAGGAATGTTATTGTTAATAACAAAAATAGGCCATACTGAGTAAACAGATCTCATATCCCCATATGGATTGACACCATCCTCTGCCAATGAAAGTTTTAGATTATGAGGTTCTTCTTTAAAGTGTGACCATGTTTCTTCTATCTCTTTAAATGCAGAACCATCGGCAGGCATTCACATAATGTCATCCTGACTTCTATTGCGTGCATGGTAATCCATAAATTGTGCCAAGCTAGCGCACTTGAATAACTGTTGCAAACATCGAATAATGAGAATGTACCGAAGAACCTTGTGAGGCACTTTTTTTGTTATTTGATCTTACCGATATCTACTAACATGAAAATTAGGACATTCTGTTGCAAATTCATGTTGTTTATGATATAGAATGTGATCATTGGGACATGCATGTATTGTCTGATACTTCATTCCAATCTGATCCATAATGTTAGATAATTCTCGGTACGAACGAGGCAAAATATTTGATGGTGGTAACAAAAACTCACTAATCAACCTACAACAACAAATATGCATTGTTAATATAATAAATAGTAATTGTATACTAACCTTGAAGATGACAAAAATGAGATACCTTAGCATACATGACACTGCTACATTGGATATGCTATTCATAACCTTTAAGTTTACCAACAACACTATAGCCGACAGTAGAGTTGTTTGGGAGCCTAGGTATAAGGGCTCGTGTGCCTTCTCAAGTAAAGGTATATCAAGACCATCTTCATCATTAATATTAGATTCACTAGTACCATCATTGTGAGCCTCTTCATCACTTGCTCCAATACCGTCTTCTTCAATCATGTCCTCTGGCACATTATCATCCTCTTCGATGGCAGTGTTATCCTCAACTTGGATATTCACACCTCCATGTTCCTCCAGTAGGAAATCCAAATTCAGCAATGGATGAAAATCATGGCACCCTTCAACATGACCATATTGCCTACAATGACTCTGGGCTGTTGTGATTAGAATTCTTCGATTCTTTAAACCCTTACACTTTTTGCAAGGACAATAACATTTATCAAGTTTTCTTCGGAATTGAGCCTACAATGCAGCCATTGTCTCATTATTTTTTCCTAGATTCATATTGTCAGACGTGGTCTTTCTTCACAGGAAAATATACCTACAAATAAATTGGACATGTTTTGATTAATGTTTATATCTACACATATGGTTTTTGTTAATTAATGTTTTCAAATGTAACTAAAATGATTACAAACATATCAAAAAGGACCTTCACAAGGTCTTATTACATCAACTGTTCTAACATGGTCATGTTGGTTATCTTGAGACCTTAATGTCTTCTCATGCCTTCAACCTTGACCTTGATGCTCCTGCATCATTCTCCCAAGGATCGAGGAAAGTTGGATCATCATGGAATTGAGTAGGCAGACCTTCTAGGAAGTTGCAATACTTCAACCTTGTAAGTGTCATGTCAATGCAATGGGTACTAAACAAACAATTTAAGTTGATGAGAAATGGTTGTTATGAATTCAAATTGTAAGCATCACCTCAATGCATTGGGTATTAAACAAACAATTCAAGCTAATGAGTATGGGTTTTTATGAACCACAACTCATGAAATATGTATTAAGTCCATACCCACTGTTTACAATGAGTATGAGTTTTTTTTCTAAGAACATACCTGTTGTTTACAGTCAGTAAGTTTCTATATCCTCTAACAAATTTGAAGCAATGAGCCAAAGTCACACGGTTGAAGATGATCATTGTCCCCTCAAAGCGCCATCGTTTGATAAATTGTTGCATTGAAATATGATCTAGAAAGGGCCTTTCCACATAGTATGTTGGCACTATTTGGCAATGATCGATCATGTGGTTATTGCAAAAAGGCTAAGGACCAAACATGGAATCATGGAGATAGTGCACAGATGTACAAGGAAAATTTGTTGCTCTTTAGCTACTAATCTTGCTTTGTGCTTGTCAATTAAAAAATTATTTTTAAACTTGATCTTAATACTTTTTATAATCAATGGCTTTCTTTCCAATGTCTATCTCTCGACTCAACACATTTTTTCATTTTTCTTTCCTTCTTGCTTCATCATAAATACTTGGTTCGCAAGCACTTATGGTGTTCTTCTTGCTAAGATTATGAAGTGGACAATGAATTTCAATCTAGATAATCAAATGTTTGGCTCAACTTTTTTGGGTAAGTGTGATGTATGCAGTGCACTATAAATTTTATCTTCAATGAAAGGATTAGCACCTCTAATTTTCAAATGGCAATCAACCAAAACTAGCTAACAATCTAACCTAAAAAATACATTTTATGCCAAATTCCAATCACAGTTAAAGAAATTTAGCTATTGGAAAATGGCAAGATTATGTCTTATTTCAGATATGCAATAAAATGGGCAAGAAATGTGGAAGAACGTTAAGTTTTTATCCACCAAAACATGAGTAAAATTGTATAAACTGAATGTATTTTTAAAAATAATGTCAATTTCATTCAAAAGAAATATTTTGCATGCAACTTGCTGAAGATATTTCAAGTTCAGCAACTCTTTAATCACAGGATCCACAATAGTTGGAAGCTTTGACCTGTCTGTCAGCTGTGGCTTGGCTTGCAGCAACAAAAAATTCTTAGTATATGCATCTCAACATTTAAAAAATACATCAAGCAATTCAGGTCAGTTACAGTCTATAGATTAACTGGCATTTGTTTCTTCTTTAACATACTCGACAATCAAGTAAAATTAATAGGAATACAAGACAAAACTTGGAATTCTACTAATGTCATCAATGTTAATCTTGGGTACTAGCACAAAGCCAGTAAGAAATCTGCAGTTGTACCAACCAAGATATTTACAAGACTTGATCACAAAAGGTTCATTTAGCACAAAACAACTTCAAAAATATTGTATATATACACTCTTTGATGTTGTCAAAGGGAACAATTATTTTAATGATGTTTTACATAAGAATTGCTAGAGGAAATTATAAGCATGAAATATATTCAAGTTTTGACACTAAGGAATTGAAACATCCGCACTCAAGAATTGCCTAGAGTATTTAAAGTGTGTGTATCCCACAAATGAAATTGGTATAAATGTTACAACCACCAAATTTGGAGGGCATGAAAATTTAGTCATCACTATCCTATGTAGTACACTTAATTTCATATGTTGGAATCATTTTGTGACTTGTACACATGATAGTCCAATAGTTTTTAATGTCATCTTCATCACAATTTTTCTATGATAGTCTAATAGTTGCAGGTGGCATCTTCGTCACAATATTTTCATGATAGTTTTGTTGGTCTGAATTTTTGCATAATCGAATTCCTTTATCCAAGGTATAGAAGAATTCAGATTGGGATCCACCTATGATGAATAGGGTTTCTAGCCAAGTCATATTTTGTAGGTCTTTGAAGCAATTTTTTGTTGAAACCCTAGGTCTTGTTTTCTTTTAAATTTTTTGGGCGTGAAACTAAAAATATGTGAAGATTCCCATCCTTTTCGAAATTTTCACACCCTAAGTCACATCTTTTCTTTTGTGTTTTTGACCGCCTGATCCCTAAAAGATCTACGGCAATCGCTATCTTGCTATGAAAAGATACAAGTATTTTACCCTTAGCAACATAGCAACCACTGCTAAGTTGAAAAGTGGTACTATCAAGTGGAAATACGATGATCGGAGATTGTATTGTTTCAGAGATATTTCATCATGTTTACAACAGACATGTCAAAACTTGAAAAGGAATTACAACATTGAGGTACAAAAGGTGTCAACAGAAATCTTAGCTTTTTCGATTAGTCGCTTTGTAGCTATCGAAGAAATTGGGCACTTTTCCGTTAGCGACATGACGCCTTCACCAAAAATAATGGCCGGCAGTCACTTTTAAATTTTTTGATGATCATAAGTTTTTTTAGGTTGTGTGGTGTACGTGTTGTTTTATTATGTGTCAGATGCATTAACGAGGGTAGTTATGACTTCACTTGCCTTTATCTTTTCGACCCTAAATTTTGATGAGTCACCAAAAATCGCTATGTCGCTATCGAAGAATTGGTGTCTCTCGTCGTTAGCAACATAGCACCCAGACGAAAAGTAGCACTGCAAAAACTTTTCAGAGTAAGTGGGTCCCAAAAAGTACTCCATCAGATATCAATTATAAAGCTTTGGAACACGCTGGCATCTAATGGGCTACACGTATACGCTGGGAAAATCAAAGACACCGGGATTCGCTATGTCACTATCGAGAACTTGTTCTTCTTTCCATTAGCAACATAGTGCCCGGCCGAGAAATAAACAAATATGGGCCCCAAGAAATAGGTAATATAGCCAGGATTTCATCACATCATCAATGATTGCACCCACACCCTATTCACAAAATATATGAAAGACTGATCATCAGATCTATCTCAAATCCATGATCATCGCTATCTAGCTATGGCGAGTTGCACGAAGGTTATGAATAGCGACATGGCGACAAGGGGCCCACCATATTTCTTTTGAGCAATGCATAAAATGTCATCTGCATGATCAAATCAGGATCAATGACGGGCGCTATCTCGCTATGGCAAGGTGCTCACTCTTTATGTATAGCGAGATAGCGCCTAAGTGATACGTGTCCTCAGATTTTTGTGGGTCCAGTTTAGAGGCGCCAACAATGAAGGAAAGGTACACATGGAAAAATTTTATTGGGTTGACTGCTAGCTTGTCAAGAGGAACATGAGTCATCTTTGCTTGCATCCCTGGATCGTAGGATTTTTCATAAATCCACGGTGTAAATTTGAATATAGAAGGTGATGCCACCCTGTGCATTTATGAGAGATGAAAGCTTCGTGTGTGAAGAAAAATAGAGTATAACATAGAAGATTTTCTTAATTCCACCGTACTCGAACAAAGATTTAGAGCATTTCTAAGCAGAAATGGTTGCTGAGAAGATCATGCTGGATTCAGTAAGATTGTGAAGCAATTTGTTCGCAGAAAGATTACAGTAACACTGAGAAGAACTAGAAAGAAATTCAAAGTAAGTACTTGCATTATAATCCTCCTCCTGTTTCAATTCCTTTGAGAGTTAATTAAAATGGCTCCAAAATATAAAGCATTTTTTGGTCAAGAGAACTATTTGGATAGGAATGTCCACGATGATTTGCTTGAACTGCTCCCTTCTTCCACTATTGAAACTATAGAAGTTAAGAGGCTAACTTCATTAAACCCTAGGCCGAAAATAGAAGATGGGCTATATGACAAAGGAAACTGGGTTAGGGATGCAACAACTTCACAGACTGGTCTTGTTTTATTCAAAAAATGGTTTTCAAAGAGGAACCTTTTTGCCCCACATGCCAACATCTGGAATTTTGGTCTAGGGAAAATGGTGGTTCCTAGTGTTTTCATGGATTATGATCTTTTGGAAGTTGTAGCTAAGAATTATGACCAAGCCCTTAGGCTAGTGAGGAGAATTGATGGTGAAATCTTGATTACAATCAACGCAGAGGAGATTAGGGAAGTGTTCAGTTTAGGGCCTATCACTGATTATCATGTTCCCATTGATTTGAAAGGGTTAGAAAATGAGTATATGTCTAAGAGAGATGCAGTTAGGCAAGGATCGTTGAGCACACACAGGTAGAATTGGAACACTGCCAGCAATAACAGCATCCTTCAGGGAGCCTTTCAAAAGGGCGTACTTCAATTCTAGGGCTATAGAAATATATAGGTCCTTGTGTAAAGTTTTTGGGAGAGATGAAGAAGAGTTCATGCCTGTGGATTTTATGTATATGATTACTCAGATTTCCTCTTTTGGTGTGGATATAATTTTTGATTTTGCTTCTTACTTAGCTGAGGAGATTCACATTGGACTGATTGGAATTGCTAAGGGTAAGGTGGAAAAAATTGTTTTGTCAGGTTTGATAGATATTTCGCTTCAAATCTGAGATGCCTCCTATTAAGGGACAATCCCAAAATCCCCAAAGCATTAATGAATCTCATTAGGCCTATGGACAACCCAAGTGGTTTGAAAGTTTCACATAATTGGGGAGATTTCATTCCATATTCTGTTTCTACTGTATTTAGAATATATGGTTTTAAAGGAAGCCCTCACGTACTACCCTACCAAGTGCCTTTGAAGGTAGGAGTTGCTGAGATATTGTGGCAGCTAGGAGGAGCAGAGGAAGCCCTTCTATTGAAAAGAAAAAAGGGGTCAATTTTTTCTACTTGCACAGTGGCTCATCATTTTGTAATCACAAAAGGAGGTTGGCTTTCTCTGCACAAGATTTTGAATCCTTATAAGATGGCCACTTCCCATCCTCATTTTTGTGATTCTGAAGGATTTTATCATTTGGCTCTGAGGCAGAGAATTAAGCTTGGTAAAATTGAGCATGAATTTTATTTTCCTGAAGACTTAATAAGGAATGAGTACTCCTTGCAGGAGCAAGAGACTAGGAAAGAAAAGTGGAAAGTCTTTTCTAAAATTTTGGATTTCATTCATTGTTTTGACCCAGATTATAGTCCTTTGGACGATGCAGTTACAAATGTAGATAAGATGAGAAAACTTATGAATAATTTTCCTAAAATAATAGAGGCAATGAATGAAAAGAAGCAATTCTTTATTAGGTTCTACCCGGATAAGGCCAGGGAAGTAATGGGAAGATTGGGTTTTACTCCCAATATAAGGGCAGGTCAATTAACTGTCCAAAAAAGGCCAAGAAATACTATTGTTCAAAATAAAAATAATACAGTGGACAAAGGCAAACAAATAATTGAGTCCACTAGTAGGGTTTTGGAAGAGAGGCCTACTGAGCCCTCCTCTAAGAGGAGAAAAATAATAAGAGAGGAGGATTCTCATGTTGAGGAGTATTCACCTTCACAGACCCCTTTGAGAACTAGGGAGGAGCAGCTCACTATTGAGCAAATTGAACAAATTGGATCACAAGGGAGAGTTTTTGTCACTCAAGCAGAGATCGATGAAGGGAATCACCAGGAACCTCCTGTGCCAAGCCTCGAGCTGACTGTAGCTGATTTTAAGGGAAGGGAATTGGACCCTATTTTGGAACAAGCCAACCAGCAATTTTTGTCAGATGACAGTTTTGTAAGGTCTAGGGCTTTCCATCAATTTTCTTGGAGGGCAAACATCCACAATTTTGAGGAAAGATGTAAGAACATGAAAACAGAGCATCCAAAAATGGATGAAGCCTCCATCCAAAACCAAATAAAGGAGAAAATGATGCAAGAATTCTAGAACATTACCCCTGAGGAGGGAAGGCAAATGGTAAAAACTTCTAGCATACTATTGTTGCCTAATTGGGATATTGCAGATGCATTGATTTTCAACTCTATTTCTAATAGACTGGAGTTACAAGACCCAAATAAAAAGGAATTTGCAGGGACTGCTTTTAGTGATGATCAAGCTGCTCTTGTTATGTGGTCATTAAGAAGAGGATCCAGGATTGTATCAGCACAGCCTGATGGTTCAGGACTGATAGGGAATATTATTGTGAGGAGAGTTGTTGATACCTCACACATACAGGCAGCCCACATGAATGTGGATTATTCTCATTTTTCCTTGGCTATTGCTAAAAGGGAGTAAAAGGAAATGTTTGAATTACAAAGTAAATATGAGACAGTTGTGGATGCCTACAATAAAGAGGTAAAAAGGAGAGTTGAGCTTGAGAACAAGCTACTGGGAAAATCCACCAGGCCTAAAATAACATACCCTCGCCCCCCTATTGAACCTTTCAAATCTACCCCCCTCATTGAAATACTAGACACACCCCAAGGGCCACATTATTACACTGCTGGAGATTTTGAAGAAGAAAAGAGTAAACTATGGGCCTTACATGTAGAGTTGGAATCTAAATATGAAGATAAACTAAGAACAGCTCTTACATATGTAGGAGACAAGGTTGAATGGCCACTAATCCATGATCGATTGGCCAGGGTGATTAACATCTGGGAGGAGTTAAAAGCAGATGATGAGGCTCTAAAGCCTATTGTGAACAAATGGGTGAGAAGCGAGAAAGCAATAACCTTATTGTGTCTATCTTTTATAAATAATTCTCGTGATCAGATTGATAAAACCTCTGCCATTGTTTTTGATCTTGCTGATTTTGATAGCAAAAGGATACATTTACAGACGATAATAATAGTCTACTTAGACAAATATAAGAGCCAAAAATTCAATTTATTTCCTCATGCCCTAGATAAGAAAAATAGTTTGAAAAGAAAAGAGGAATGGGCGAAGGAACTTGATGATTTATTTTGTTTAAGAATGAATCAAGTCATAAATGAAACAGGGCATGCACAGTGGGCCACCACAACAGAAGAAATGGTGAAAGCCAAAATATTCTTTGATTCTTTAAAACAGGAATTTGTTGATATTGATAATGAGGCTGATTATATAATAAAGAAACAGAAGGATATTTTGCAATTCAATTGGCCAGATGACACATTATTTGACAGGTGGATGGCAGAAATGCCTTCTAGTGAACAATTTGATGTAGATGAAACTGACAGTGATGAGGTGTAGGGTGAGGAAGTCCAAATCATTGATACCATCACTACTCAAACCCAATTAGAAGAAGAAGACAAGGAAAACCTATCACTTTCAGTTGCAGAACTGGGACCACAAGATGCCAATACAATTAAAGAAAAGGAAAAGGTAGAAGTTGTCCTTACCATGTAGAATGAAGGTGGTGGAAGCCTGCAGGTGGAGGTTAATGTGCACTCGTCAAAACAAGCTTCATCGTTGGATAATTTAGCAGTTACATATGAAGATGAATCAGATCAATAGCCAACTCAGCAACATTAGAACATGTAACTGAAGTTGACCCACCAAAAGGAATGATTTGATTTCGATATCTTCTGTTACCCATAGTTTTGTCATTTTGTGATAGGTGTATGTAGATATTCCTTGTAAAAGACACCTGTCAATTTCTCTTAGCCTGAAGCTTGTTGCATTTCACACCATATAAGTGAAATTCTAGGGCAAGAGAAAAGGTTCGAATTCTATTTGCTAAGTGATACACTTAGTCTGTTTTTGGTCCACCATTTTTGAGCAAAAATTCGTGATGTATTTTCTCTGTCAAATCTTGAGAATACATGAATATAGAATGATCTGTGTTTCTTTCTGAAGGTCATTCTAAGTCTATTGTAAATTGTATACAATTTTCAAGGAAAATGAATACAAATTATGAACTGTCCCCATATCAGTTCTTTCTGAACTTTGTCTCCTTTTGATTACTTGGTTATCTTGATGTTGTATAAGTAAAGGCTTATGAAATTGAATGCAGTTCAATTAGGTTGTATATCTGTTTATCATGGCTATTAATTCAATGGATTAAGTAAAAGCTTTGATGAATTTGATAAGGTTTTTGTAGTAGTGCAAAGGATTTTGAATGACGATTTCTGATAAGAATTGCTGATAAAAAAATTTGTAAGGCAACAAATTAGATCTAGAGATTTGTAGTAGACTTTGAATCCCAATGGATTAGGCACTGATCAAATTTAATCCAGCTGAAAGAGAAATGTGTTACACATGATTGTCAAAATGAAGAATTATAATCAACTTTACTTTTATTTCCTGTAGATCTTCAAAGTTGGCCTCTACTTGTTTGCATGGAATGTTTTAGCTTTAGTTAGCCATTATTGTTGAGAACATCTACAGACCTATAGAAGATTCTTGGCCATATCTGTTATATGGGATGTGTTTATTAAAGTATCAAGAATTGTACATGTATTGGAGAATTTGAGATGAGAATCAGAATGAAACTAAGATAATTCTCATACAGTTTTTCCAGTCTTGTATCATCCCTGGGTATACCCACCATGGTTTTGCAGAGCCAAAAGAGTAGAAAACCACCCTTGGTTTTGTAGAAGTTTGGCCCAAACAGTGTGCACATACAATTGATAATAAGAATTGGCTAGTCTTTAGACTATGTGAGTATTGTTATCTTGGCATTAAGCATTTTGTTGCTTAGTAGTTTTAAAACACCAACAAGTTTGTTATTCATCCAAATGGAAACCCTTGTAGGAAGACCTAATTGCAATGCAACAATTAAATGTAATGTTGAAATATAGGAGAGAGATTCTTTTGGTTGAACTAGAAGATAAATCATCTTCTAACAAAATGACAGAGACTTTTAGTTAAGGATCCAAAGTACATCAATTCAATTATAGTCTAGTAAATTTAGGTGTCATCTTCATCATAATTTTTTGAATATAGTCCAGTATTTGTAGGTGTCATCTTCATCAAAAAAATTTCATGATAGTCTATTAGTTTGAGGACTCATCTCCATCACAAGTTTTCCATGGCATACTTGTAGTTAGAGGTGTATTGAAGACCTTTTATCACTACATGAGCTAGTAGTAGATGGTGATTATTCATTATCATCATCATCATCTAACGTAGAATCACATGAATATCATGTTTTATAGCCCACATGGCCTAGGTATTGAGGGTACAACTCCAAGCACTAAACACACTAGATTTCAAATTATTATCTTTATGTGTTGATGTTTAAGTTGAATGTTCTAGAGTTGAAGAGAGAAACACACTCAATTTTTTTTTCTTTTTGTTCTTTTTTTGAATATGAAATTGTTGTCTAAATGATACAATATAATTATGTATCATTAAAACAAAAATACAAGAAAAATATGATACCAACACAACTATATTTATAAAACAAAAAATTTGTCATTATTATTTCTTCTAAGCTTTTACAACTATAGCTTCTGCATATACATTTCCTTTATTTTCTTTCATTACTATAACAAAAAGTATAATAGTTGTTACAATAGACCAACATTCCAAATGTGATGCAGGAGCATCTAGAGGTATAAGGGCAATCCTATGTCACCCAAAAAAAATGTACTTAGACTTAGTTTTTGTTTCATGTCTTTACATTTTTGGATACCCATTTGGGTCAAATAAAGGTCCCAACTCTCACAGTTCCACTATCAGTGTGTTTGAAAATCCCAAAAAAATAGGAGCATGCAATTTAGCCATCATTTTGGTGACCTAGAAGGTATGAATTGGCCAGATGAATGTAATCGTGATTTAGAGCATTCCAGAAAAAGAATCAGGTCAAAAGGCCCCACGGTTCGAAAGTTATTGCAATTTTTTGAGTTTTGGAGACCTCTTAAGAATGCTTCGAAGTCAGGTTAGGGGCATTAAATGACCTCGAAAAGGGCCAAAAATGGGGGACGAGCTAAGCTCGTCCATAGGACCATAGAGCACTTTGAGAGCTTTCCCAAAATGTAAACGGTTCGTCAATCGGAGCTATGGTTCAAAAGTTATGCCTCCCGGAAGTTTAGTTACCGTTTCTAGATTCTTCTAGATTTGCACTGACTTCTAATGCAGCTTTTGGAACCTTCTATTTGGTCGGTGAATGCCTACTAGAACTTTCTAGAATGTACTCCTAGTCCTTAACCCTTTGGGGTCTATTTAAGGAGATTTCTAGCATTGTAAAAGGCAGTTCGAAGCAGAGTTTGAGAGGAGGTGCTAAAAGGAGAAATTATCTCTAGATTTATGCTATTGTAAGCCCTTAGAGCATGTTCTAAAGTTTATTTTCTCTGTACTATTTGTACTCGCTTATTTTCTCAGTTAATATAATTTCCCTTTTCTGTTGTGTCCATTCTGTTCTTGGGTTGTGTCCCCATCAAGTGGTATCAGAGCGGGTTTTCCTGAGTGTGTAGACAGAGCGCCGACTGTGAGGCAGTTTGCACCAGGACTGTGTGGTTGTGGGTTCGAGTTAGAAGATGCCTCCATGAAGAGAGCATGGTGGAAGGGCCAGAGCTATTAATCCTGAGGAGGTTAGAGCCCTCCAGAGGCAGGTACAAGCATTGCAAGAGGAGCTTCGTAGAGGAGCAAATGTTGCTGCAGGTGACAACAGTGAGGATGACAATGAAGAAGAAGTAATGGGACCAGAAGAGGAAGTTGATGGGGAAGTTCTGAATCCTGTAGAGGAAAGGCTTTTTAGGGCCATTACTAAGTTTGGGAAAAGACCTATAATTGAAGTGGGTGTATTTTCAGGAAATCTGAAACCAGATGAGTTGATCGATTGGATCAATGAACTGGAAGAATACTTTGAGTATGAGGATATCAGGGACCCAGATAGGATTAAGTTTGTAAAGGCCAAACTGAAAGGCCATGCCAAAATCTGGTGGCAAGAGGTTCAATTGGAAAGAAATAGAAGAGGAAAGGAGAAGATCACAAGATGGGATCGCATGGTGGACAAATTGAAGAAGCAGTTCATTCCTGTACACTACGAGCTTGATCTGTTTAAGAAGATGCATGGGTTAAAGCAAGCAGGAAGATCAGTCCAAGAATATACAGAGGAGTTTTACCGACTCTTGATTAGAGTGAGGCATGCAGAAGCAAATAAGGAGAAGGTTTCTCGTTATATCAGTGGGTTGCGACCTAGCATCCAAGAGGAATTAAGTCTAGTAAGAATGACCAGCGTTGAAGAGGCATACCAGTTTGCCCTACAAGTTGAAGAGAAGTTGAATAAAAGGTTTGAAGGAAGACAAAGAGGGCAAGGTCAAGGAGGAAGGAAAGTGGTAGATCATCTGGAGGCCGCAATGAAACCCAAAAGAAAAATGAAGATGTGGGTACTAGCAGGAACCAGAGGAATGAGGGTTTCAACCGCTCCCATGATCAAGACTTTGGAAATCAAAGAGGAAGAGGTAGAGGACGTGGACAAGGAAGAGGAGGCTTTCGTGGTACCTGTTTCCATTGCAATGAAGAAGGTCATCGTGCCTTTGAATGCCCTTAATGACAAGGAAGGACAGATAGGAGAGCTGAGGGCCAAGCTAGGGTTGCTCATGGGGATGAGGATGCACAATCATCACATTCAGAGAATGCAGAAAGAGGAGAGACCTTGGTAAATGAAAGAGTCCTACTAAGTGGTGAGAATGAACCAGGACAATGGATGATTTTGTTCTGTACCAGATGCAAGTGTGAGGATAAATGTTGTGATGTGATCATTGATGGTGGTAGCACTGATAACTTGGTATCAGAAGAGATGGTCTCTAAGCTGAAGCTCAAGAGGGAGAAACATCCCCAGCCCTATCGGATTTATTGGGTAAAAGATGATCATAAGGTCCTGGTAAGTGAACAATGTTTAGTAAAATTCAAAATTGGGAGTTACCATGATGAAGTTCTCTATGATGTTATTTCGATGGATGTTTGCCATCTATTGTTGGGTAGACCATGGCAGTTTGATAGACATGCAATACATGACGGACATGCAAACACATACTCTCTGACAAAGGATGGAGTTCGCCACAAATTGAAGCCCATGAAAAAGGAAGGTGAAAAGGTATGTAGCAGTGCTAGGATTTGTCTTGTTGATGGAAGGAAGTTTTTAGATGGCATGAAACATCGGCATATGTGCTATGCTTTGATTCCTAGGAAAGATAAAGAAGGTAGTAGTGAAATACCATTTGAAGTTTCAGATTTAATAGGGGAATTTGGAGATATTATCTTTGATAATGTTCCAGATGGATTTTCACTAGTAAGGCAAATCAGTCATCAGATAGATCTAATTCCAGAAGCTAGTTTGCCTAACAAGGCTGCTCATAGGATGACTCCTACTGAAACAGAGGAGTTGAATAGACAGGTTCAGGAGCTATTGAGGAAGGGCTTGATTCAAGAGAGCCTGAGTCCATGTGCAGTACCTGCAGTACTCGCACCAAAGAAGGATGGAGGATGGAGAATGGAGGATGTGTACAGATTCTCAAACTATAAATAGGATAACCATCAAGTACCGGTTTCCTTTGCCAAGGATGGATGATCTTATGGACTGCTTAGTGGAGCTCAGTACTTCACAAAGATAGATCTGAAGAGTGGTTATCACCAGATACGGATTCGAGAAGGAGATGAGTGGAAAATAGCCTTCAAGACCAAGGAGGGTCTTTATGAGTGGTTAGTCATGCCCCTTGGATTGACGAACGCCCCAAGCACCTTCATGTGGCTCATGAATGAGGTACTTAAGAAGTTCTTGGGAAAATTTGTTATTGTCTATTTGGATGATATTTTAATTTTCAGTAAGACTTTGGAAGAACATTTACTGCATATTCGTAGTGTCCTTGAAAGGCTAAGGGAAGAGAAACTGTTAATTAATCTGAAGAAGTGTGTCTTTGCAAAAAGGGAGTTAGTCTATTTGGGGATTTTTATATCACCTGAAGGTCTCAAAATGGATCCAGAGAAGGTAAAAGCCATCTTGGAATGGCCTACTCCAAGGTCTGCTACTGAGGTAAGATCATTTCATAGTCTGGTTAGTTTTTACAGGAAGTTTATTAAGAATTTCAGTGGCATATGTGCACCCCTAACTGATACAATAAGAGGGGATAGAAAAGAGTTCAAATGGACTGCAGTAGTTGCGAGAAGTTTTGAATTGCTGAAGAAGAAGGTAACAGAACAGCCTGTGTTGGCACTTCCAGATTTTAGAAAGGTTTTCCAGGTGGATTGTGATGCTAGTGGCAGCGCTATTGGGGTTGTATTAAGCCAAGAAGGTAAGCCTATTGCATATTTTAGTGAAAAATTGAATGATGCAAAGAAGAAGTATTCTGTTTATGATCAAGAGTTCTATGCAATAGTTCAGGCCTTAAAGAAATGGAGGCATTATTTATTGCCAAAGGAATTTGTTTTGTATACTGATCATCAGGCATTACAGTACCTAAATAGCCAAGGTAAATTAAATCAGAGGCATATGAAGTGGGTAGAATTCTTGCAGAGTTATACATTTGTGTTGAAGCATAGAAGTGGAAAATCTAACAGGGTTGCAGATGCACTAAGTAGGAGACAGTCACTGCTTACAGTAATGCAGGTTGAAGTAGTTGGGTTTGATGAACTCAAGAATTTGTACCCCGAGGATCCTGATTTTGCTGAAGCATGGAAAGCTTGTAAAGAGCCTATTGCTATAGATAGAACCAAGTGGTTAGACTATTTGATTCAGGATGGCGTGTTGTTCAAAGGTAGTCAATTGTGCATTCCAAGGAGTTCCATGAGGGAAAATCTGATTAAGGAGAAACACAGTGGAGGGATGGAAGGACATTTTGGTCGAGATAAGACCATTGCCATTCTTAGAGAACATTATTTATGGCCTCAAATTTCACAGGATGTGAAGAAGTTTGTACAGAGTTGTCAAGTTTGTCAAGTTGCTAAGGGATTCAGCCATAATACTGGACTATATCAGCCATTGTCTGTTCCATCAAGTCCATGGGAGGACATGAGTATGGATTTTGTTCTTGGATTGCCAAGGACACAAAGGGGTAATGACTCAGTATTCGTGGTGGTTGATAGGTTCTCCAAATGGCACATTTCATTCCATGCCACAAAACTCATGATGTTGTCCATATTGCAGACTTGTTTTTCAAAGAGGTGGTAAGACTACATGGTCTTCCAAGGAGTATAGTTTCTGACAAAGACACTAAATTTGTGGGGTATTTTTGGAGGACATTGTGGAAAAAGTTGAGAACAAACTTGAAATTCAGTTCCACACATCACCCGCAAACTGATGGCCAAACAGAAGTGGTAAACAGAAGTCTAGGAAATTTGCTGAGATTTTTAGTTGGGGATAAGCCCAAGGGATGGGATTTGATTCTACCACAGGCAGAATTTGCTTATAATAACTCTATAAATAGGAGTACTAGAAAATCACCATTCCAAATTGTATATGGGAATAGCCCAAGGACTGCACCAGAATTGAGGAAGATAGAACAAGGGGAGAGGACAAGTGTTGAAGCTGAGGAATTTGATGAACATATCAAGCGTCTACATGAGGAGGTTCAAGCACACATTACCAAGATGAATCAAGAGTATAAAGCTAGGGCTGATCAAAGGAGAAGACATAAGGAATTCCAAGTAGGAGATTTAGTCATGGTGCACTTACGAAAAGAAAGATTTCCAGCCGGTACTTACAACAAGCTGAAAATGAAGAAATTTGGCCCCTACAAAATTTTGAAGAAACATGACTCAGGAAATGTATATGAAGTGGAGCTGCCAGATGGTATTCAAATTTCTCCCATTTTCAACATTGTAGATTTAACAGAGTATCATGATGATGGTGTAGATGAGGAGCTAGTGTTAGAGCCATGTCCAATTCCTGCTTCTAAGAAGGAGGAGATAGAAGACATTCTAGATCATCGTGTGGGTAGGAGTACCAGAAACAGGCAGTATGAAGAGTATTTGGTCAAATGGAAAGGACGGCCGATTGAGGACTCAACTTGGATTTCAGCAGCTGAGGTTTCCCATTTGGGATTTCCTCTACCATCTATAAAGTGACAGGGTCACTTTTCAATCTACCCTGGGTGTCTAATGCAGGAGCATTTTGAGGTATAAGGGCAATCCTGTGTCACCCAAAAAAAATGTACTTAGACTTAGTTTCTGTTTCATGTCTTTACATTTTTTGATACCCATTTGGGTCAAATAAAGGTCCCAACTCTCACAGTTCCACTATCAGTGTGTTTGAAAATCTCAAAAAAATAGGAGCATGCAATTTGGCCATCATTTTGGTGACCTAGAAGGTGTGAATTGGCCAGATGAATGTAATCATGATTTAGAGCATTCCAAAAAAAGAATCAGGTTAAAAGGCCCCACGGTTTGAAAGTTATTGCAATTTTTCGGGTTTTGGAGACCTCTTAAGAATGCTGTGAAGTCAGGTTAGGGGCATTAAATGACCTCAAAAAGGGTCAAAAAATGGGGGACGAGTAAATCTGGTCCATAGGGCCATAGAGCGCTTCGAGAGCTTTTCGAAAATGTAAACGGTTCGTCAATTGGAGCTACAGTTCTAAAGTTATGCCTCCCAGAAGTTCAGTTACCGTTTCTGGATTCTTCTAGATTTGCACCGACTTCTAACACAGCTTCTGGAACCTTCTATTTGGTCGGTGGATGCCTACTAGCACTTTCTAGAATGTACTCCTAGTCCTTAACCCTCTGGGGTCTATTTAAGGAGATTTCTAGCATTGTAAAAGGCAGTTCGGAGCGGAGTTTGAGAGGAGGTGCTAAAAGGAGAAATTATCTCTAGATTTACGCTATTGTAAGCCCTTAGGGCATGTTCTAAAGTTTATTTTCTCTGTACTATTTGTACTAGCTTATTTTCTCAGTTAATATAATTTCTCTTTTCTGTTGTGTCCATTCTGTTCTTGGGTTGTGTCCCCATCAAAATGATAAATCTACATCTACACACTTTCAATAAAATGAAACAACAAGTACATTACATTCTTTTTGCAACTAGACTCTTTTAACACTTATCATCAAAACATCACTGAGAAAAAAAACTTGAGCGGAGACTCTCCCATTTGTATTACACAACAATGGCTGAACTTTGGCATAAAAAATAATAATGATAGTAATAGTATTCACTTCCATCTTCAATATTATCATAAAAACCTACAACAAAAATACACATGTACCTATGGAAATATGCTCGAAGAGAAATCCCTCTCCTCAACCACCGGAGATGTAGGTGTGATTGGAGGTCGTGAGTGGAACAGCTTTTGAAGTCGAGCACATCAGGAAGAATGAAAGAAAGACAATATCGAGAGTTTCGAACTACTATTCTGCCCCCCCTATATTGATGCAAATGCAGGGCCCCCTTTCATATTATTCCTAGGGCTAGCAGGCGTCATTAATCAAGTGGGTGGAGAAAACCTGAAACAAAACTGGGCTCAGAGAAAACCATGCAAAAATGCAGAGATAACCATGCGAAAATGCTCCAAAAATGTCAAATGAAACCGGGTGCGAAAAACATAATTGGGCAAATGTTTTTTGAACTTTGCGGATGTATAAGCCCTATGTTGGTCAAAATTTCGACCAACACGGGTCTTATATGTAAAAAAACAAAAATTTTGCCTTTACATTTCGACCACCCTACATTTATTTAGTTGATGGTCGAAATTTTTGGTCAAAAAATGATGTTAAATGTAGTAATGGGAATAACCTCAACTCAACTTAAACTGCAAAATTATTGGCACTCGGTAATTGCTGCAACTCGGCAATGACTGAAACTCAGCAACGACTAGCAAAATGAACACAAATGAGCAGGATAACATGTCAACCCAAGATGCTCTTGCATCATGACACCAGTAAAACTTTACAAATTGCTTTTGGAATCACATTTGAAAACAAGTGAAACAGATTCTTCATAAGCTCAAATCTGAAACACAAGTAGTCTTTGAACTCTAGAATGCAATGTAGAAGGAATTTTCTCCTTTTGATTATCTAGGTCAAATTTATAACTAGTCAAGCAGGGCCTCCCCGAATTCTGAACAATTAGCATCAGCATGATAATAGTAAACAACCAACTTTAAGGGTTCAAAACCTAGTCAAAATATGTCAAAACGACTTAAAATCTAAAACATAGGTTCCCTAATATGTGTACTAAACATTTCCAAAGCAACAAGTCACAAAACATTAATGTTTGCAAGATATTCACATGCAAACTAGGCTTCCTATTGTTGTTTGACACTTACACAAAAAATGTAGATCTGAGTATTGCTCAAAATGGAACTTAACAGAATGACTCAAAATGGCAATTTATCTTCATGGGATGCATGGACATGTTGAATGCAAGGTGTTAGAAACATTAAACACCTCTTAAGCCTCAAAAGCACAACCGAGTACATATGCATTAAATGATCTTATAGGGGCTCAAAATGACTCAAAAGTTTGGAACGGCACTCAAATTGGGAATGCAATTTTTGAGTCCCATCACATTCTACAGAGACCGAAAGGGTTTAATAACTCTAATAAGGCTAAGGAATCTTCATTGAATGACCTTAGAACCATGGAGGATGGAGAAGATAGCAATGAAGAATTTATTGTTTGTTATAGTCCAAATATGTGAAGAGTACTTACAAATAAAACTAGATGGCTAATAGCTTGCAGGGTTAGATTTATCAATAACTTCATAGTTAATAAGCAACAACAATATAGAGTTTTGGTTTTAATTTAGGATGGTCAATAGTAGTTTTACTATGTTTTGGGAAGCAATGTTTCAAATTTGTTTATAGTTTTAAAGTTTATATTTATCTATAAAAACTCAATAACTATCGCAATCCAAGTTTGATACTTTACTTATAGTACATTAATATAAGACATATTTTCATATTAGATTAAGCTTAATCTCTTACATTTATTAAGGAATCTAGCATTTTCAAGTATTTTACCAATAGATGGAGTTAATTTTAGATGTTATTCTTGGTCTATGTAGATATGAATTCATGGGTTAAAGTGTATAATGGGAAACTAAATCTTTACTTTAAGGTTTGTTAGATTACCTAAAAATTTTGGAAATAGGATAGACTCGCTGATCAATACCAAATTGAGCATTCTAATTTTAAATTCTTTCAAGAAATTATCTAAATAGTTATTTATATTTAGATTACATTTTCTGTAGAGGTTGACATATTGTCAAATTTGAAGTCAATGTTTATTAATGTACAAGTCCTTTGGAGGAAGTAAGTATTTGTTTTCTAAAAATCTATAGTATTCACATAGTAATTTATTAATTTGGGATATAAGGAAGATTTAGACTAGAAACTACGGTGATAGTAAGTACTACTTACTAGTTTTTCAAGCAAAAATAGGCTTTATTAGTTTCTCTAAATCATCTACATTTAATATCTAGTTTTGTAATTTCAAATTAAATTCCATGAATACAATAAATAAATTCATATAAGACTCGATCTCTCAAATTAACAAACTTATTTTATACGATACTTGGTTAAGTTGATGATAATTGATTTGTTTCTATCTCCTACATTAGATACTTCTTTTTATGTCTGAATCCTTGTATCTACAATTAAGTTTATAAAATAAGGACTGGAATCTTTACTGGCCAAGATTATAACTAGTGATTTAGACTAGTAGTGGTTTTAACAAATAAAAAGTATATATATGTCATAAGTGATTCCAGCTTTTCATCCGCTTCATCATTTAGTTTTATTAACAGTTTTGTGGATAGGATAAAGTGGTGTAACATCAATACTTGGGTGTGTTGGGACAGTGAGACACCGGGACAAGTTTCTGGGATGGGGCGAAAATAGGCCTCATTTTTTGGATGACGAGGGGATGGCCAAGGGGCGGCAGGGCAGGGAGGAGTTTTGTATAGTATACATATAGAACTTGAAATGCTAGTTATGAAATGATGTTTCAATAGAACATACCAAATTAAAATACTTGAATATAGCAAAATTGAAACATAAACTAGAACCACTGAACATTCAACATAGTAACATATTTCATACCCAATAGTATCATTCATAAATCAAAATTCAAATAAAAATTCAGGGACCCATCCCAACAACAGCATGGTTGTGGAATGGTGGAGGTGGGGGTACTTGGGTACTCAAGTACCCAGTGAAAGGACATCTCAAGGACGAGTACTCCAAGGTTTGGGAGGAGGGTGTGATTCTCCATGTTATATTGGGATAAAGTTTTACAAATGTTAGTTTATTTAATGATGGTGGGAAAAGGTAGTATCCTAACTAAGGTCATTAAAGCTTTTCTAACACCTAATTCAATTGTTTTCTCTAGTTTCTGTTTTAATCAATGAGGGAATTCATTTGTTTCTAATTTTGAAATCAACGATTTAGAGAATCTAATCTATTACTGACAGAGGATGGTACAAATCTGACAAGAAATTATAAACATGGCATGTATCTACATAAACTCTCGCTCTTTACGAAGATTTTTTATCAATATGATTCTCCAAATATAGTTATTAGTTAGATGAATGATTAATTTCTATTATAGACCTATTTCATGTATTCAATAGAAAACATGTGGCTTAGGTTTCTAAGTTTATTGTGGACTTTCCTCCTTTAAAAAGGAAAAAAAATAGAACCCTAGACATTAGAATTAGGGGTAATCATTTCAAGTGACATTGTACGTTTGAGAACATTACTCCCAAACATAATAATATCCTCATAAATGATTGCCCCTTATATACTTTATGTTTTGACTTTGGTGTATGTCTCTTACAAAAGTTTGGTTTGATTAGAATTTTTAGCCTCCTTTTGATATAGATTACAATAGTTTGAGGATGAATTGTTTAAGAATCTAGGGATTGTTAAGTGTCGATCTCCAACCTATATGCTTGGTCCTTCCTTCATTTTGGACCATATTATACTGATGTTGAGAGATCTTTGAAGATTGTAGATGAATATGAAGGGATATGGGAATGGTACTTCCCATAATAGAAACTTTCCCCTTTTGTTGGTGTATCCTAGGGTGAAAACCCTCAATATACACTAGGATGAGAAAGCTTCTTCTTCCTTGTTTATCCACTCGCTTGTAGTCTTTTTTCTATAGATCATTTCTAAGTTCGTAGGTATGGTCATTGTTCATATTCATTAGTTAATCACTTAATATTTAGGAATTGATTCTAGTTTTTAATTGTTAGTTTGCCGTTTTGATTTACTATTGACTACTTCCTATATCACACTTGTCCTTTCGATTAAAAGTCATATCTTCCAAACAAATTCTTTGTCGCTCTCACCCTCTTGATTCTATGCCTTTATACATTCCTTGTGTTTCGGACTAAATACCTTTATATAGAACAATCTAGACATTTGCATATTACAAGCTCTTTTTTCATCAGCCTCAAATATGGAAACCATCATCAAGCTTTGCGGGCTTGTATTTCAAACAGCCTTCGATGGGTCTGTATTTGGAATCATTATCAAAGATATTTTGTTAACAACTCATTTTCAGGTCATCAAAGCAGTTTATCGAATATTGGGAAAAGAGATCATTTTCAATCTCGACAGATACATTGTTCAATGTTGTTGCAATGGCTCATATGGTGGAAGCCGAAAAATACGACATAGAACTTCTATGTAGGAGACTTCTCAAGAACATGTATTTAGGTGATCTTAAAAAGGTGCTACTAAATATAAATGAAAGTCATATGATTCCTAGGCCATGCAACTATGACATTAATATGATGGGAAGGAATACTATCCCTCTTTTTCCTACAATATTCATCGAAGATCGCAAGAGATTTAATAAATGAAAATTTGTCATAAGAAGAAATGAAAATTGGTCATAAGAAGAAATGTGGACTTCCTGATGTATTTTCATGTCAGATACTCTCATAGGTATGACTGGATTGATCAATTTATGGAGGATCAAGTTGGCTTATGTGAGGATATTGAAAGCATCAATCTCAAATTCATTAAGCCAAATGATCCTTCTGACAAAATATCTTATTCTAATACTCTTTTTCTGTAATTTGGCTTCGAGCCTTTTCTTTTATTTGTAAAGAAAATGATAGTTAATCAATCATTTCCTTAATGTCTATGCTTAAGATGAAAGGTTGTAAAATATATCTGATTTCATTAATAATTTTAGAAAGTTTAATATTAATGACATATTTAGAAATATTTATAATTTTCCTTTTGTACAATTTGACTTTAAAATATTAGCTAGGAGATAAATTTCTTTGTATTTCAAAACATACTTCTCTCTTTTTAACAACTTGATCATAGCCAAGTTTAATTTTTAGGTACTTTACAAGGATACCTAAAGAACAAAGCTATAAATTTTAAAAATCAAAAGCAGATGCTAAAATGGTTAAATGATTAAAAATTTTGAAAAGGCTATACCAAAGATAACTATCCATCTCTAATTTTTAGTGTCCAATTGAAATGGGCATTTAATTTACATCCAGTCTTCGGCCTCATGGCCTGTTACCTACCTAAAAAAACAAATTGATAGACAAATAACATTACATATTTTAATTTTTAAAGTTTTTGTGAATACCAAATGACATTTATTATATTGATTTTTGAAAATAAATTTTGTTTGTAGCTTACCAAATGGCATTAGATATTTTAACTTGATTTTTAACGTTTTTGTAAATGCCAAATGGCATTTGCTATTTTAAATTGATTTTTTTTTTTAATCATTAGCTTCCATCAAATTTATTTTATATATATATGTGTTTGTTAATAATTATGATTGCCAAATGGCATTACATGTTTTTATTTGGTTTTTAACATTTTGTGAATGTCAAATAGCATTTTTTATTTAAAATTGATTTTTAAAAATAAACTTTCTTTGCAACTCCCATTTTTAAAAAAATTCCATACACAAAATATTCTTTAGGCATATTTTCATGCTGGAAGTTGTTACTCACATTGTATATGTCTCTCGGCATAATTATATATATCTATGTCACATTATCCTATGTTTTCTATTTACTTCAGCTACAATTTACATTTTAGATGTGATGCATTTATCATTTATGTTTCTTGTTTATTTATGTTAACTTATATTTGATAATATTATAGTGCTTGCATGAAATAAGTTTTAAATTGTTAAATTCTCTAAATTTCAAGAATTTTATTTTTATTTTGTCAAATTGAAACCGAGTCAAGTCAGCCTTGCCAACTCCAAAGTTGAAAGACATGCAATCTACAGTGAGATCTGACCACAGTTGCATGTTTGTAATATGATAGTCATGTAATAGCTCATATATGATCTATTTGTAACTGTCCATATTTGATGTAAGACCTCTCATAAAACTCTCTTCTTAGCTGGAGACTATTCTTTGGTATTGATGCACTTGCATATTCCAATACAATGATGATGTAAATGCTTCTTGATGATGTAAATGCTTCTTAAATAATAATCAAAAGAAAAAACATATGATTGCCCCATGTATTTTAACTATCAACAAGACCTTGCGTTACTAAACATGAGATCTTTGTCCCAAAACAGGGGCTTAGATCTTATTTTGGCTAAACATTACGCTAATTGAAAGTGAACAAAAAGTTTCCAAAACTTCGACTGCCCACAATGCTTTTTCATGTCTAACAAGACAGATGAACTCTTACAAGACAGACGAACTAGTTGCATCTTACAAATTAAATAAAATGGCCAGTGTCCAATCACTCAGTTGGCTTCCTTACAAAAACCAAATGGTGGCATGGTGCATTGTTAACAGTAACAAAACCTCTTGTTGAAAGATTTCAATTTTCATATATAACTATGCTCGAATCAATGATTTTTTGAATTTTCATGCTCTACCATACTTGTTTTGATTTCTTTATATTTTGTTATGATTTCCTTTTTATTGGAGTTTACTACTTCAAAATTGTCACTGTTTATACCCAAAATGCTAAGATGGTATCATCACCTGCCATCCCCAAAATATGTCCTGCCAGCACTGCTGCCCAAGAAACACATTTCCGGAATACCTGCCATCTCCGGCCTGTGCTAAACATGTCATGGAATGTACTTTATAAGCCTTTACCTTGGTCTCATACCCCAACAATCTAGTTCAATATTATAACATCCTATCAATGATACACGTTGTTACTTAATCAATCACCACGTAGGCATTCCCAAACGTATGAATGGGCTGTGCCCTATAGGCTATTTCCCAGCCTCATGGACCTTAAAATCTCATCTATCTATCTATCATAATCGAGGGGTAACTAGTAGAGACAACAGAATTTGTAAGAAAATGATTATTTGAATGGAATGGGAAACTAAAGTCTTACATAAATTTGGTGAAAGTAGAAAAGTTTTATATGGAAGACTTCTTGTGCATTGACCAAAGTAATTCAGACAAGGAATATGGTGCATATTTCCAATAAAAGGGTAAAATGCAAGAGATGGGTATATATCAAATTCTTAACCTTGTTTGGGAAAGAAGAAAAACCCAACAGATTAAACATTCCGTGGTGCAGATATCTACTATGGCCAACATTGAACAGTTCCATCAAACAGCAAGTTAGTATAATACACAGGGAAATCCCGAATCGACAGACTGAAAACCATTTCAAACACGAGCAAACAATAGCCATATGGAGGAGCATTAAAAATCTTGTTGAAATTTTTGGCCAGGAGAAATAAATCCTAATTGCACAAACCAAATTTTCTCTTGAAATCCAAGATCTATGCTACTTAATCTTTGCACAAGCGTGTGAGAAGAATAATTTTGGGAAATCCAATTAGAATGCACTTATTTGCGTACAATAAAGGATCAACTTGTCTACAACCCATTTTTTAAATGCCCGAGGTAGCCTGTCTTTTGAACTCTAAATAAATGAGGAAGATCAATCCGCATTATTTGGTGGTTGTGGCATTTTATTGGCAATGGCACTGCACAAAGACTTCCATATTGGAACCAACATATCCAATGGCGGTTGCAGTTCCTGATGATCCACAATTTTTAGAACAGAAGATTAGATTAACCAAATCTATTATTTAAAAAAAACCATAGGTTTCATGGTGTGCTCACCTGAAAAACCAAAGCAAGCTTTCTTTCCTCTCTTACAATCAAAGCCAAGTACCAATAGCAAGTGAAGGGTGTTACAGCTTCATTTATAACTGCCGCTAGAATATTACCCATAGGCACGAAGCGTCGGAGAACTTTCCCACTGCAAAAGAACAGTAATCACAAGTCATCAAACACTTCTAATCAAAACACTAAATCCTAGATCGTCTTAACAAAATGAAAGATATGACAGAAAACTGTTGTTTTGAACAAATGATAAATGTCTGTATCAGCTATCAAGTTATATTTCTAATGCTTTAAAGCTAAATGCATTTTTCAAGTTCTCTGCTATATCACTCTAAATATGCAGTCAGCTAATAAAATGTATTTGAGATTGTTATTTATTTGATCAGATTTGTACAATATTTAAATCTCTGTTTAAATATTAGTTGGTAAATAATACTCAAATTGTGTTGCCAATAATTTCATAAACTCGTAAATAATTCCTTATAAATTTAACTTCAGTTCTTTATTGCATATACTTTATACTTATCTCCAGATAAAACTGGTCTTATCAAATACAGTTGAGCATTAAGCAAAACACGTGGAAGATTTTGCTAGTTATAACTTATATATATATGCTCGCCCATCGTATGGGGAGACACCCCCGTGAAAGGATGTGCCTCCCACACGGGAGACACGTTTGTTCACTGGATTGTGTCCCTTTTCTAAAGCTGCCGCGACCACTTTTAATATATGTGGTGATCCATAACTATAGTCGTCAGTCAAAGCAGAAGTTAAAAAAACGGATTATAACTCAACTATTATTTTTATTTTTTATTAATATGTGTATCATACATAATATATACAATAGTATTGACTTATAGGGTTTATCCAACTGAAACTATAATAACATTAACAGAGATGAAGAAATGTTATTATCTACGAATAGGATGAACTGAACTAACATTCAAGACAAGCATTTATGTGCAAAATGATGCAAAAAGTCTAGCTGATAACACTGTTGAATCCCAGCAATCTGTTTTTTAAAAAATCAACACAGGTAATTATTTGTTCAACGTTTATATGTATGTTCTAGGGTAAACTTTAAGAAAACCCCTCCAGAAAAGATATATAAATTATTGGTGAATCTTTTATTATTTTGAAAAACTAAATCATTTTTATGGGCGAATCTGTCATTTTTTTAATTTTAAATATTATTTATATTGGCGATTATTTTGAAATCATAATTTTTGAGTAGAGAATATTAGTGAATCTCAATAATAATAGGAAGTTTACTAATCGACGTGGAATATTACAAATCAAAATTAAACATGTTTTATCTTATGGAAATTATGAGGATAATTACATTATATTTTAAATCAATAGCGAAAACTAAATATTGGTAATATATCCTTAAAGTAACTAATAATTATGATAATTATTGGTGAATTAATTTTAATTTCTTCGGTAATATATAATATTTAGGTGAATCAAATCTAATCATGTATTGAATGTTGTGGCAAATCTTTGAGTTTAAATTTTTTAATAAAATAAATTATTGAGCGATTTTAAATATTTTAAGCAAAAAGAGAGGTAAAAATTTATTAAGACAGAAAGGAATACAACAAGGAGAGCTCAACAAGGAGCTCGATCCTAAGCAACAAGATCATCAAATTCTTGCACCATCTCAAAGGACAGTTGCCTCCTATCCCTAATATTCCAACACGGATCATGACTAGATGCCCATTTGGCTAAACAATCAGCAGTTCTATTCCATTCACGAGGAATATACGTGAACCTAATGAATTGAAAAGAGGAAGAGAAGAAAAGAATCTGCTTAACAACAGTGGCCAGCTGCCAACTAACATCCTCAAGCTCTTGTGAAGAAAGCATGTTCACCACCACCTGGGAATCAGACTCACAGATAATCTTACTCCATCCCCGCAAGCAACACTGTTCCACAACATATAAAATAGCCTGAGCTTCCATAAGATTGTTAGTATAATCACCCTTATGAACTGAGAAGAAAAATTTAACATCCCCAGAACTACAACGAGCCATTCCGCCAATACCAGCCGGACCAGGATTCCCACGGGAAGAACCATCAGTGTTAATTTTCAGAACTCCACAGGGAGGAGGAGTCCAGTGCCCATCCCGGTTAACCCGACCCTTCCTCTGATGGTGAAGCTGCCTGGACATAGAAGGAAACCTATGAGCTGCAGCCCCATCCTGCAAATGAAAATTGAGGCGATTACAGATAGCAAGATTAACCGGATCCATACCCCCATCAAGCTCACACTTCACAAAAATAGTTTCCTGAAGAGAATGTGATATTTTCCACCAAAGATGCAAAACACCAAGCCGAACATCTTGGAATATGCGACGATTCCTCTCCAACCAGTTATGCCAAAGCATGAAAGATGGGCCAGCAATCCAAGCAGCATGGAGAAAAGAAGACTTGGAGGGAGCAATACCCAAGCGGGCCTAGAACTCAGGCAAAGAGGAAGCATGCTGACAAGAGCAACCCCAAGCGCTCCACCAAAGGTGCCATATCTGAGTATTTTAGAACTAAATTATTTTTCAAATGTCACAATTTAGGTTACATTAAATCTTAAAATTATTAACCAAATTGCTAGCAAAAAATTTCTAAAATTTGCAAAATTACGAATATTCACCACTAAAAAACCACCCTTTATGTAACTCATATTTGGAAACTCAAACCCAATAAAAACTTGCCAAGCCCAATAAAACAACTTAAAAACTTGCTTAAATTTCATTAGAAAAACTTCTTTTTTAACAAAAATTAATGACAAGATGTATCCAATGAGTCTATAAATGAGTACAAGTGTTTTCTATTAAATTTGATTGATTTGAATAAGTACAAAATTGCAACATCATGTGAAACCCTATTATATGAGTTAGATGACAACAGTTATGAATTTAAGGTTATTGCCTAAACATCATCATGATTCAAAATAATCCATAGATCGTATTTACAGTATTTTACATATTCCTTTTTTCCTGTCTAGTAAATTTTAAACCAGAATGAATATCAATGCAATAAACTGAAATTCAAAACCCCAGAACGGAGGACACAATGACTTATCCTAGGAAAACTCTCCACTTGAGGGTGAAAAACCCATCCCACAAAATGATGAACCTAAATTGAGTCCTCAAAAACAAATACAGTGATTTCTCACTTACGATTGAAAATTCTAAACAGTCAATCAATAAGCCTAATTTATTTTTACAGATTGAGCACTTTGAGAATATATATATATAAACAAAGCACTAGTATCTCATAGATACAACTAATGATGGAAAAAGTCTCAACTAATGATGGAAAAAGTCTCACAAAATAAGTATCTCAATCATACACAAATTGTATCGCAATAACAATATTGCTCTAAACCAATACATCCAAGATTATCAGATGAACACCCACTACAGTTATCCACAATAATAATGCCTAGAAGAAGGAATTGTCGTGAGAGACCTTTCTGTTTTTCCATAGCTAGATGCATAGAAACATCACAGTAGCTGAAGAGACTCCCGCTAAATGCCAAGAAGCAACTGTTATAAACATAATGAAGACTCTTTAATAAATTACCAGTAATATGTTGCATTGAACCGATGGCAATACATGAACATTCTGACATATTCACAATGCCATGACATCTCATATATGGTGCCAGGTCATCCATTCCCAGCAGTTGAGAATGTGAATACAATAGGAATGATATATGAAAGAAAAGATTGATAAAGAAACAATTTGACCATGATAAGGAAGCCAACAAAATCTCTTAGCTGGACGGAACAATATGTGAAGAACACCCATATTCTTTGATAGATAACAAAGCTGCTCTCAATTAGTTACAATGAGTAGAATATAATAACATCTTCTCAGAAAAGAAACAGCTCCCATGAATACAAAACAAAGAATCAAGAATATAGAGGAGCATCACAGGTATGAATGGTCTCAGGTATACTCAATCATCACAGGTATGAATAATTTCTCACTTTTATCAGAACTTTAACTCTCCTCTTAGCAAGAGAGGGACTATCCATATACTATGGCATCTCTCAACATGACAAACACAAAAGTTCGCACACAAAATATGTCAATAACAAAGTCTCATCACAAGTTTTCCTCAAAATGATACTGTCATCTAAGCTTAACAATCACCATGGCTACTCCCGAGAATGAAAGAAACAGAAACGCTAAGTCATGGAATCTCATACATGACATCCACTATGGCTACTCCCAGAGAGTAGAACAAGGGCCTTTACCTTAAACTTCTCTTGTAGAGGAGAATGCATTAACAAGGGCTTGCACCTCATACTTCTCTTGCAGAGAAGAATATATTAAAAACACTGATCAACGTCATTGAAGTTGAGACTCTCTCAGCAAGAGCATCACCCTCCACAATACCAAGCTTATCTCAAAAATTGCATAATTTCACTCTAGGAAGTGGCTTGATGAGAATGTTGGTTGTTTCATCATCTGTGTAAATGTATTTGAGCTCAACTGCTTTCCTTTGTGTTACATCCCAAATTTTGACCTAATTAAAATAAGTTTATAGCCATTGCAATAATTAGTTAGAACTATCAGATGCATGATCATGTGAAAAGGGAAATTACAATTGACCGTTTATTTCATGTTAAATTGAAATGTTATAATCTGATGAACTTGAAATTGATCAACTGTTTACCATAAATACTTATTGTGATGGTAGTTATAATTAACCATTTACTTCATGTGGAAATGGTAGTTATAATGGAATCGGTTAACTATTATCATGTTTATTTGTAATGGTAGTTAATTGTTGATTTATCATGTTTACTTGTTCATTGATAATGGTAGTTAGCCATTGTTACAGTTATCAGTGATATATTCTAACGTTTGATTTAAATTGGAGGACTTGTTATTATTGTGGAAATGTTGCGTTGGTGGTTGTAGGAGCAAACGAAGAGGAGAAAGCATTGTTAAACAAGATTCAAGGAATGGGACATTATCATCGTCCATTGTTCGATTGCCAGGTATGACCTCTAACTACCTTGATAAGGATTTAGCGACTTCACAATAGAGTACACCACTAAACAGTCTTGAGCTACTTGGGCAAACATACAAAAAAATAACAGTAATCTAAAATTATTATTCAAAACCATTACCTTTGTTGTTTTATGATAATATTAAGATATTAAGATAATATATATAGTTCGTACTTATTAATATATGTATATATATACATGTACATATATCAAGAGGATATGATGTTAGAAATAAATCATATTTCTCTGAACTGCACACGTATGTAGATATATGTGTAATGTCCCCATTTTAGCAGTTGACCAAGTGTGTGTGCGTTAGCCTTGTTCTACATGGTCCCAAGGGCTAACGAAGGGTTTAATGGGATCCTGGAGTGTTTTGGCCTAGTCATTTCCAGTTTGAGCCAAAACGAAGTTGATTTACTCAGTTTCAGGCATACTTACTATTTTTAGTAAGTTGGCAGGACACAGTGCAGGTCAATTTTGGTGATTGGATTTGATACTCCTCGGTGAGAGCTTTCCGATGAGCTATCACTCGCATTATTCGAAGTCCGATTGCTAATACATTTTAATGCCTGAAGTTTTATTAAAGTAACGTCTAATTTAATTGTAAAATATTAAAGTGTTACTTTAATATTTATTTTATGGGGATGTGTACCCAAGGGAGACATAAGGGGTATTTTAATATATGTTTTATATATTACACATCTTTTATCCCACATTACCCATATGAGTTGAGCGGACCCTTGGAAATAGAATAAAAGGAGGCATTTGTGGCTTCATTAGACAGGTTGAATATGAGAAGAAATTGGTGTGTGAGTTACAGCTCTGTTCTTGGCATTTGAGGACATTTATCCTCTCTTGTAACATTTTAGACGTCATTCCCTTGGGGTTTGGCCTTTGGAATTTTTTGTTATCAGCTTCATTATCGGGCAGTTTAGTTGCATTTCCAGCTACAGGCAGATTTGGTATTTTGCTCATATCTTCTTCACTACTTGTCCGACGCTTATGTCGCTTTGAGGGAATCATATTACGAAGGTAGTGGACTGATTGAAGGACAAAGCACTGTAGCAGCAAGTTCGAAAGCATGGGCTGGAGTATTATGTCAATAATGCTGAAGTAATTAGTGAGTTGATAATCTGCCATGTATTTGGTTTTATGAATTCTGAAAATAACATTTTATTGGCAGCAGTTCATTTCCACTTTGCATATTATTGTAATTTCTTTCTTGGTTATGTTGTATTATACCAATTCCATGCACAAAACACAACAAACAAATAAACGTTTGATTTTCGGAGTTATAAGGGGTTTAAAACATTAAACGGAGAAATAAGAGGTTGAATGCAAACTGCTTGACATAATTCCTTTCAACAATTTGGTTTAGTTTTTTGGGACATTCAGGGGTGCCCATTACAGTGGTATCAGAGCTATAAGTCCTGCCATCCTGTGGAGATCTTCAACATTTATGTTTGAGCATGCGACAAAGGCCTTATAATTTCCGCGATACCAGAGCAAGACAAAATAGGATTTCAGACTTGCAAAGCAAACAGTCTAGTACATCCGTGCAGGTGGACATTGAATCCAGCCATATAGACACACAGGAGATATTCTTTGATCAGGACAACAATATGGATGATCGAGATCATAGATGGAAAACTCGCCGAGTACTCGGCGAGTTTCAAACACTCGCCGAGTTTTTCAGCTCGGCGAGTTTTTGGCCACTTAACTTGCCAAATCAAAAACTCGGCTGGAAGGTATTTACTCGCCGATTAATCACCGATTACTCGGCTAAAACTCAGCGAGTTTTAACTAAAAACTCGCGATTTCCTGGCCCGCGGACTGTGACGGCTAAAAAGGGCACAAAGTTATTTTTTTGCTCATTGTTTGTTGTATTTGCATTGTCTAGAGCCTTGAGGCATGGAGAGAAGAAGGTTTGGAGGCATTCTTAGCTGATTGCAAGTGATTCAAGACGGATTTGAGTGGATTTTAGAGGATTCTAACCGGTTTTCGAAGACAAATTTCTTTCTAGGTATGTTCATTTTATCATAGTTTGAAATTTTTTTATAGTTTTATAACAAATGTTCTTTTGTTTTTGTTGTTGTTTGTAAATGATTTCAAATCATTTTAAGTTTTAACTCTATGTTTGAACTTTGAATCATTTGAAACCCTAGCTTCTAAGTTTTAACTTTGTTTATTCATTTTTCTATAAATTTATGTGTAGGGCAGCGGTCAACTATTAAAAAAATGACAAACCCGCAAGAAGAGTGGCCACAAACACCATGCCCATCTGGATATATAGGCACTCGGCCTAAAAATGCAAGAGATAAGGCATGGCGGTATGCCTATGAAGCTCCAAATCCAAATGATATTGGGAAGGTGATATGCATTCCCTGTGAGAGAATTATTTCTGGAGGCATAAACCGCCTCAAATACCACCTTGCAGGCATAAAGAAACATGACTCAAATCCTTGTCTCAAGGTAACTGATGAAGAAAAAAGATTCATCCATGCCCTACTTGCAACTGCTGAAGAGAAAAAATTGAATAGGGAGAGGGCAAAATTAGCTATGAGGGCAGCCATAGCTGAATCAGAAGGAGCTCCTTTTGATATGCAAGAGGAAGAAGAAGCACTTGAGAACATACCAGGATCTCTTCGTGGCCCACGGATCCACAAACAAAATTTCTCATTTACCGGTTCCACTTCTTCTACATCTCCTACTTCTTCATCATCACCATCCGGATCCCCATCAAGGATAGGTGGTTATTTTGTGCCCAGGAACACACCTGGAGCACAGCCATCATTAGAGGGCACTGCATGGTTTAAGGAGGTGCATGAGCAAACTGATATTGCAGCAGCTGATTTTTGGTTTTTCAACAATATCTCAATGAATGCCGCTGATAGTCCCTATTGGGTCAATATGGTGACTGCAATGACAATATCAGGCAAAGGGTACAAGCCGCCTAATCGCAAGGATATGAATGGAAGGTTAGTATTTTACTATTTAGTAATTGTAAATAATTGTGATTCACTTTAGTTCATTGTTATATTTTAAATCTTAATTGTTATAACTTATTTCCTAATTTTTTACTAACACTTACACTTTATTTAATATACACCTAAATTTTGTAGGTTGCTTGACAAAGCGGTTGGTAGGGCAACATTGTTGATAAAAGACCAAAAGAAAAAGTGGAAGAAGTATGGCTGCACCATTTTATCTGATGGGTGGACAGATGGAAGAAGTAGAACCATTATTAACTTCTTGATTGCTTGCAAAGATGATGTGGTGTTTTGGAAATCTGTCGATGCCTCCAACAAAGTGAAAAATGCAGCCACATTGGCTTTAATGTTGGAGAATGTTGTCATGGAGGTGGGAATAGAGAATGTGGTGCAAATAATCACAAATAATGCAGCAGCATATGTGGCAGCAGGTAGATTTGATTTTTTATATTTGAATCAATATGAATTATGAATATAATGCTATGGAATCTGGATAATGGTATTATTCAATTTAGATTTGATGTTATTTGTAAATACTAAATATGGAAAGTTTGTTATTGATTATTGATTTTTTGCTAATCTTTTAGGTAGAATCCTCCAAGAGAGGCATCCCACACTTTTTTGGTCACCTTGTGCAGCACACGTCCTTGACCTTCTTTTGGAGGACATAGGAAAACTTGATTGGGTGAGTCCAATTGTGGAAGATGCTAGGCGAGTCACGAAATATATCTATAATCACCCATGGGTTCTCAGTTTGATGAGAAAAGCCACTAAAGGCAAAGATTTGATGAGACCTGCTATGACAAGGTTTGCAACGGCCTTCTTGACATTGCAAAGTATTCTTGACCACATATTGGCTTTGAAGCAAATGTTTGTGTGTGCTGATTGGGTTGCTTCACCTTACGCAAAGAAGCCCGAAGGAGAGGTTGTGGCACGAATAGTGTTTGATGATAGCTTTTTTGCAAAGGCTAAGGAGATTGTGGAGGTAACTTCATTATGTTTTTAGTGTATTCAAGTTTCATTATCAATTCATAACTTACTATGTTATTAACTAATTTGTATTTTTCAAATTTCAAATGCAGATGTCTCTACCCCTAGTTCTAGTCTTGCGCACATGTGATGGGCAGCAATCCCCAATGGGAGGTCTTTATGAGGCCATGGATAGGGCGAAAGAGGCTGTTAGAAGTTACTATCACGGGGATAGTCTCAAATTTGACCCCATTTGGGAAATAATTGATAGGAGGTGGAACAATATGCTCCACCAACCTATTCATGCAGCAGGCTACTTCCTCAATCCCAAATTCAGGTACTATGATAATTGATTGTCCTTGAAGTTGGGATTTTAATAAGTCTTTATTTTACTTTACTTTTTAAGGTTGTGTAGTAAGATTTGATATCATTTTCTATTTGTTTTAGGGCTGATGATTCCTACTCAGATCCTAATGGAGAGGTCATGGAAGGTCTCTCTAAATGCATTGAGAGAATGATATCAAGTGAAGAGGAGAGAGACCTTATTGTGACCGAACAACAAATCTATGTGGAATCAAGGGGTCCTTTGTTCTCTTCTATGCTAGCAAAGAGAGCAAGATCTACTCAAGCACCAGGTAAAGCGTCAAACTTTAAAATTTTTGCTAATTGATAAGTTGTGCTTCTGATTTTTTTTTTATTGCTTTATAACTTTTTTAATTTTGTTTTGCAGATGCTTGGTGGGCAAGTTGGGGTGGCAATACCCCCAATTTAAGGAAATTTGCTCTCAGAGTCCTATCCCAACCTTGTAGCTCATCCGATTGTGAGCGCAATTGGAGCTTATTTGAGTCCATCCATACAAAGAAAAGAAACAGATTGACTCAAAAACGGCTTAATGACCTTGTTTATGTGCACTATAATCTTAAGTTGCGCATAAAAAAGGCACAGCTCTTAGAACTACCTGGTCCGCTTGATCTAGATGAGATAGATCCTTATTCTGATTGGATAGCACAGGAGCCAAGTCCATTGTTTACACCAAATGAGATCGCTGATTTGGAGAGGCAGGCCATGGAGGGGGAGGCTAACGCTGATTTTCAGTTCACTATGGATGACATTGAGGATGAGGACGAGGATGATGATGATTCAGGCGAGGATCAGGCATTACCATTAGGAGGAGATGCATCCTCTTCTAGGACGCCGAGCCAGTCAGTAGGGACGTCGAGCGAGGGGGCACAGCCACAGAGTTCACAGTCACGCAGCTCACGCCCTATCCCAGTGCGGGGCACTTCTTCTAGGACTAGACCCCCTCGCTTTCCTGCTAGTGCAAGTGGAAAGAGAAAGATGTGATTGACATTGTCAAATTGTATTGATGTATTTAGACTTTTAGTATTTACTTCTAATTTGACAGATTGAAACTATTTAGTAATTTACTATTTTGCTTCCTACCATGAGCATTCTGCATGAGAATGCAATTTTGTACGCATTATACATTTATATATATCTAAACTTTCTTTCTTTCTTTTGTATTGTCTTTAATTAACTTATTAGATGCATCTTCTCATTAAATTTTGCAAAATAAATGTATTTTTAATTAAATTTCAGCGGTTTTTTAGGTTCCCGAGTTTTTTTTTTTAAATTGCCGAGTTTTTCCCGATTAAACTTTTGGGGGGCTTGGCGAGTTTTTGCATTTGGCAAATTTTCCAACTATGATCGAGATGACAGGAATACAAGATTAGGCGGAGGCGGGAATGCAGGTCCAAATCAAGAGGAGGTAATGTTCAGACATTTACTGGATACATTAGAGCAGGGGCAGCGTATGCAGCAGGACCAGAATAGGCGAATGGACATGATGTTGCAGCTCATGGCTAGACAGATGGGTGTCAATATTAATCCAAGTGATGCCAACAACAGAAACAATAACAATGAGGGAAACAATAACAATGGGGGAAACAATAACCATGGAGGCCAAGGCAACAACAATGGTTCTGAGAATAACATTAATGGTAATAATGGACACGGCAACAATGGGAATGAGGCTGATAACTTTAGACACGTTGCACGCCCAGCACGGACTGCGAGCTCGAGACCTCTTCTACCCACTTTCCCATCCAGAGATCCGATTCAACCAGTAAACGAACCGCAGATTACCGAATTACAGGATCAATTCAGGAGGGACTGGGAGGCTAGTGGACCGGAGTTTTAGGCGGATATTTCCCTCAGAGATTATATGGACTTGAGGATGAGACACATGCCTAGAGTAGGAGGGAGAAATCAAAACTTTGAGCTCAGAAAGAAAGTTGGAAAACTTTCTTTACCTTATTATGATGCTTCAGGGAAGATGACTGCACGAGCTTGGGTGCAGAAGGTAGATACATACTTGCAGCTAAATCCTATGCCTGAGGAGAAGGCTATCAAGTATGCGGCTATGCACTTGGATGGCATTGCACTTGGATGGCGTTGCACATGAATGGTGGCATCATGGCATGGTGACTTTGGGGCATAATCAGATTACATCCTATGAGGAATTCACCGAAACATTGATTGAGAGATTTGACACTAGGGATCCCAAGTTACATTTCAAGGAGCTAGCACAGTTAAAACAGTCAGGTTGTGTGGATAATTACATTGCCGAGTTTCAGCGCTTGTCTGTACTTGTTACTGATATCTCTCCTAGGAGATTGGTGGTGTTATTTTGTGATGGTTTTGCTGATCCATTACGAGGTTGGGTGAAGGGAAATGATCCACTCACCTTAGCTGAAGCAACTAAAAAGGCACGAGATTTAGCCCCTTCGGTATACAAAGGAAAAAACCATTCAACAGATTCTTCCTACAGCAAGGACAAAGACAAAAAACCGTTTCAGAAAGAGGATAGCAAACCCAAAGAAGGATCAAAAGGACTAGACAATGAAACCTTGAATGAACTTCGAAAGAAGAAGCTGTGCTACCATTGTAGAGAGCCTTGGGACTTATCTCATAAATGTTCTCTCAAGGCTAAGGCAAATCAAATGGAGTATTTTTCAGCAGAAGAGTCAGAGTCAGAGGGGGAGGATCGGCACTCCGATTCAGATGAGGGTAACACTATAGAGGAGAGTAGCATTCCTAAAGATGATAGATCGTTGGCACGCTTGACAGGGGCCCAAAAGGCAATCACATTTAAGGTCAGGGGTACTATCCAGGGGCAGAAAGTGATATCTCTTATTGACATTGGGGCCACACATAACTTCATAGATGCACAGTTGATAGCCAGGAGAGGGTTACAGACAGAGGAGCATAATGGGTTTAGAGTCATGGTGGCTAACGGTGATAAATTATTATGCACTCGGAAGATATCTAACCTTCGCATCAGATTTGGAGATGGCTACGAGTTGGAGGATGAGTTCTATGTTATGGACATGGGAGATTATGATGTCATCATCGGCATGACATGGATGGCCTCACTAGTTGAGTTCACACTCAACCTAGCGAAATTGGAGATGAGATTCCAGCATGAGGGCAGAACTGTGGTACTTAGAGGACTTTCAGATGGAGGTTGCAGAGTAGTGTCCTTGAGGAGAATGCAGACTTTTTCGTCATAATGACATAGAGTGGGCGGCAAAGTGCTACATTATGCCAACTTCACCAGAGCCACAAGAAAAGAGTCATCCACCAGATATCCAGAAGATACTTGATAGACACGCTAAAGTATTTAGCGATATTCCTCATGGGGTTCCTCCTGACAGAGGGATGGAACATGTTATTGAGCTCGAGGAGGGAGCCAAACCAATTATGATTACTCCCTATCGTCATCCTAAGAAACACAAGGATGATATAGAGAAGGCGATTAAGGATTTGTTGGAGATGGGGCATATCAGGCCCAGTAAGAGCCTCTTTGCTTCAGCAGTAGTATTGGTAAAGAAGAAGGATGGGATGATGCGCATGTGCATCGATTACAGGGCATTGAATAAGAAAACAATTAAAAACAGGTATCCCATTCCTAAGATTGATGAGCTGATTGATGAGTTGAATGGGGCATGCTTCTTCACCAAAATTGATTTGCGATCCGGATACCATCAGATCAGGATGAGAGCAAAGGACATTGAGAAAACAACCTTCCGATGTCACTATGGCCACTTTGAGTTCATGGTTATGCCATTTGGTCTAACCAATGCACCTACTACATTTCAGAGTTGTATGAACCAGGTATTCAGGAAGCAGCTGAGGAGATTTGTCTTGATCTTCTTTGATGACATCTTGGTCTTCAGTAAGACCTGGGAGCACTTACATCCTCTGGAGGAGGTGTTATCTATTCTGGAGAGAGAGTCATTGTATGCCAAGGAATCTAAAAGTGAGTTTGGCATGACTGAGCTCCTTTACCTTGGGCATATCATTAGTGCCGATGGCGTTCGGGTTGATCCCGAAAAGATTAGAGCTATTGTAGAGTGGCCTACTCCCACAAACATTACACAACTTAAGGGATTCTTTGGTTTATGTGGTTTTTATAGGAGGTTTGTTAAAGGATTCTCACAGATTGCTACACCCTTGACAGATCTTACCAAGAAAGGAGCCTTCATGTGGACAGGGGCAGCACAGAGGTGTTTTGAACATTTCAAGCAGGTAATGTCTTTATGTCCAGTTCTAGCTCTACCGGATTTCACGAAGCCTTTTGAGCTTCATTGTGATGCATCAGGTGATGGGATTGGAGCAATATTGATGCAGGAGAAGCATCCCATTGCATTCAAGAGTAGGAAGCTCCGAGGAGTTGAGAAGAGTTATTTTGTCTATGACCGGGAGATGTTGGCCATAATGCATGCATTGGTCAAATTTCGATCATATTTGGTAGGTGGACATTTTGTGATCAAGACTGATCACAACAGTATTAAATACTTCATGAGCCAGCGTGATCTTAATGACCGGCAACAAAAATGGGTGACTAAATTGCAAGTTTATGACTTTGACATAGAGTTTGTCAAAGGTAAGGAAAATGTGGTGGCTGATGCCTTATCTCGGAGACCTCACTTATGTGCTCTGGCAGAGATTTCAGGAGATCGGAGAGATCGGATTATCGCAGAGTATGTCGGAGATGCTTGGGCTTCTGGATTGATTTCAGGTACCATACAGGATGATCACTATGAGGTGATAGATGGATTGATCAGAGTTCAGGACAGGGTTTATTTGATTCCGTCATCACATTTGAGAGAGGCGATACTGAAGGCATTTCATGATACACCCACAACTGGACATCCGGGGGTCTTCAAGACCTACAGGCAGATCTGAGAGTGGTTTTCATGGAAAGGGCTCAAGAATGATGTTCAGAGGTATGTCAGGGAATGTGTAGTTTGTCAACAGAATAAGGGAGAGCACACATTTCCTGTAGGTTTATTACAGCCCTTGCCCATTCCTGATAGGAAATGGGAAAGTATTTCAATGGACTTCATCACTGGTTTACCACGAGTGCAAGGAAGGAATTGCATCTATGTGGTGGTGGACCGCTTGACGAAGTTTGCTCACTTCTTTGCTATTCCGTCCACTTACACAACAGCACAGATGGCAGATCTTTTCTTTAGAGAGATATTCAAGTTACATGGGCTGCCCAGATTCATTGTCAGCGACCGAGATAGTAAGTTTGAGTGTTTTCTGGCAAGAGTTGTTTAGGTTGTGTGGTACAGATCTTACACCTAGCACTAGTTATCATCCGCAAACAGATGGGTAAACAGAGATTGTGAATAAATGGGTGGAAGGATATTTGAGGAACTATGTAACTAAACAACAAAAGGCTTGGATCAGATGGTTGCATATGGGAGAGTATTGTTATAACACCACTTATCATATGTCCATCAAGATAACTCCTTTCATGGCATTGTATGGTTATGAAGCACCTAGCTTCATGGATTTAGTTTTGGGGGACAGTAGAGTGCCCAAAGCCAAAAACTTATTGCAGGATAGTCAGGACATCCTGAAAGTGCTCAAAGAGAATATACAACAGGCCCAGAATCAACAGAAATTGTATGCCGATCAGCATTGAATAGAGCGTAGCTTCGAGGTAGGGGATATGGTTTACTTGAGGCTACAACCATATAGACAGTCATCACTCAAGAAGAGCGGAGCTGAAAAGTTGAAACCTAAATTTTATGGTCCCTACAGGGTGATTCGCAAAGTGAGCAAAGTCGCCTATGAGCTTGAGCTTCCAGAGGGCAATCGAGTGCACAATGTGTTTCATGTGTCTAGGCTTAAGAAAGCCATTGGTCAAAGTGTAGTGCCTTCTGCAGATTTACCCCCTTTGGATGAGGAGGGGAAGCTTGTGTCAGTACCCGAGGCTATTCTGGACACCAGAGAGAGGAAGCTTAGAAATAGGATAGTGAAGGAGTATTTGGTCAAATGGAAAGACCTGCCAGAGGAAAATTCTACATGGGAGAGTGAGCAAGTTATTCAGCAGGCTGGACTGAGATTGTTTGAGGACAAGCAATTTCAAGGGGGGCGGACTGTAATGTCCCCATTTTAGCAGTTGACCAAGTGTGTGTGCGTTAGCCTTGTTCTACATGGTCCCAAGGGCTAACGAAGGGTTTAATGGGATCCTAGAGTGTTTTGGCCTAGTCATTTCCAGTTTGGGCCAAAACGAAGTTGATTTACTCAGTTTCAGGCATACTTACTATTTTTAGTAAGTCAACAGGACACAGTGCAAGTCAATTTTGGTGATTGGATTTGATACTCCTCGGTGAGAGCTTTCTGATGAGCTATCACTCGCATTATTTGAAGTTCGATTGCTAATACATTTTAATGCCTGAAATTTTATTAAAGTAACGTCTAATTTAATTGTAAAATATTAAAGTGTTACTTTAATATTTATTTTATGGGGATGTGTACCCAAGGGAGACATAAGGGGTATTTTAATATATGTTTTATATATTACACATCTTTTATCCCACATTGCCCATATGAGTTGAACAGACCCTTGGAAATAGAATAAAAGGAAGCATTTGTGGCTTCATTAGACAGGTTGACTATGAGAAGAAATTGGTGTGTGAGTTGCAGCTCTGTTCTTGGCATTTGAGGACGTTTATCCTCTCTTGTAACATTCTAGACGTCATTCCCTTGGGGTTTGACCTTTGGAATTCTTTGTTATCGGCTTCATTATCAGGCAGTTTAGTTGCATTTCCAGCTACAGGCAAATTTGGTATTTTGCTCATATCTTCTTCACTACTTGTCCGACGCTTATGCCGCTTTGAGGGAATGATATTACGAAGGTAGTGGACTGATTGAAGGACAAAGCACTGTAGCAGCAAGTTCGAAAGCATGGGCTAGAGTATTATGTCAATAATGTTGAAATAATTAGTGAGTTGATAATCTGTCATGTATTTGGTTTTATGAATTCTGAAAATAACATTTTATTGGCAGCAATTCATTTCCACTTTACATATTGTAGTTTCTTTCTTGTTTATGTTGTATGATACCAATTTCATTCACAAAACACAACAAACAAATAAACGTTTGATTTCCGGAGTTATAAGGGGTCTAAAACATTAAACGGAGAAATAAGAGGTTGAATGCAAATTGTTTGACATAATTCCTTTCAGCAATTTGGTTTAGTTTTTTGGAACATTCAAGAGTGCCCATTACAATATGTATACTTATAGGTGCGATTTTAGATACAATAATAGCATGATGAAATCACATATTTAAAATAATTATAACTTATATATATATATATATATGAATATGATTGAGAAAGGGGAGTTTTTAATAATTCAAAAACTTATAATCTCATCATGAGAGGCGACCGTGTACACTTGGCACCACCATTCAAAGTCAGTAACCTTGAAACTAATGATCTTGAAACTGTCATCTTGAACAAAGCGGCCAATTAAGGTCATGGCTTGCTTGAGCCAATGGAGGGGGGGAAGATATATTTATAACACTTCTGGCATCAAATGAGGGGCAAACTTCATCTCACTAGAACAAAAGTACATCTTATTCCCAAACTGCCTTGGTTTCATTTGAAATCTTTTTAGTAACCAACAAGAATTGGTAGTCAAGTCGTGCGGATTTGAGGCATCGGTCTTCTTGGTGCAATTGTTACCGACTAGGTTATGTTCTATAACCTTGCATTCAATTTCTCTATGGCTTCTTTTGTTTTGAATCTTGGCATTTTTTTTATCAAGTAATTATGGGCTCGTAGTGCAGAGAGCACGACCTTACTATTTATCTGTTTTCCTCTCTGTCATACGACTTCACTGTTCATCTACTTTCCTCTCTGTCACACGAATTTCATTCAAGAGAAATACTGCAATATAAGTCTGGTAATCAGAACAAAACACAGCATTGCATATTATTGGTGCCCGCGGTGCATTCGCCAATGGATTGCAATCCATGATCATAATGAAGTTTTATATCAGAACGAAATTACATTCTCCAAGGACTCACCCTGGCTGGTTTAGCCAATGAAAGAGGGTGGAGAGGAGGGAATCCCTACAAGGGAAAAGTAAAAGAAATCAGACCTTCAATATCTAAACATGGTAAACTATATAATGATTGCCAAAAGAACATCCAAGATAGCTCATGATTGTGCAATATGTACCCTGTTGTCAAGTCAAGCGGTGGTGATCAGTTATTAGAAACCCATCCAAATCCTTGGCCAAGGTTGTTTCGAGGCATGGCCACCTAATTTGATCACAAGATGTTGGTGGTGTCAATTAATCAGGCATACCCGCCTATTACTAAGCAAACATTCTAAACACCGGTATGCTCGGATAGCTAGAATATAGCGCCCCAAAGTCTAACCCAGGGTAGGGAGGGTCTTTCTTGTTAAAAGATCGTGTGGGGATTTATAAGGTCCGTGGTTGGGAGGTTAAGCTTATGTTAATGCTTCTCCTCTTACTAGAATGTCGAGGTTTGAATATAATCTTTAGATATTTCAGCTAGTTTTAGTATGTTTGTTGGATCTTTTCTTGCTAGTGTATTTATCTTACTTATTGTATAAATCGTACAATATTTGAAATGATTTAGATTCCTTTTTGAGATGTTATAGAAATCAGTTTGTTTAGTTTTTTCAGTTTTGAAAGTTAATTCAGTTATCATCACATCAAATGGCTTGTAATAGATGTCTACTTCAAAAATATAGTTTAGATGCATTGCTTCCTATCTACTTTACGTCTTTCAAGTTAACTATTCAAGTTATAAATTTTCTGTTCAAGTTATAAATTTTTTAATTAAGTACTTATTTTCAGTCTATTAAATTGGTGTGTTACACTTTGAACCATATCTCTTAAAAAATAGTAATTGATTTTCACATGCTTGGTTCTATCATGAAACACAGAATTAACCGAACGCTTCACAGAGCTTTGATCGTCATAAAGAATCACGGTAGGTTCCAAAGGTTGCCCAAACAGTCCTGCGAGAAGCTTACAGAGCCACATTGCTTCTCTTGCAGCCACACAAGCTACAACATATTCAGCTTCGGTTGTACTATGAGCCACACAATATTGTTTCCTGCTGCACCAGGAAATCATACATGAACCTACGCTGAAACAACAACCTAAAATCCTCTTTTTGTCAGGCACACATCCTACCCAATCTGAATTTTTTTTAAAAAAAAACCTGCAAGTTCAGACCTTCATAGGAAGAATATTTCAGACCATATCCCACTGTACCATTCACATATCTCAGAATACGTTTGGCTGCAACAAGATGAATCTATCTAGCTTCACACATTAATTGACTAAGAGAGTTAACAACATAACATATATCAGGCCTCGTATTAGCAAAATACATCAAAGATCCAATTAATTGCTTGTACATAGTGGGATCAACTAAATTTGAATTGGCTGCAACCTCATGTAGCTTTTTCACATTTGCATCCATAGAATTTGCCATGGACTTGCAGTATAACATGCCGAGTCTTTTCAAAATATTAATAGCATATTTCCCTTGATTCAAGAAAATCTCATTGGTCTTTGCCATAAGACCAAGGAAGCAGTGCATAAGACTCAGATCTTTCATCTCAAATTCAAAAGCCAACTCTTCTTACATTTAGCAATGAGATCATCCTCTCCAGTGTGAAACAAATCATCAACACAAAGTACTAAGATTAAAAATTTATCACTAATTACCTTGAAATAGAGATTTGTATCAGCATCATTTTTTAGGAAGCCCAAGTTCAATAAATAATGATCTATTCTCTCATACCATGCACGTGGAGCTTTCTTAAGCCCATACAAGGTCTTTTTCAATCTACACACATGTGATTCCTTCTCATAAATCACAAAACCCTTCGGTTGCTCAATGAATACATCCTCTTTAATTACTGCATTTAAGAATTTTACCTTCACATTCATTTCATAAAGCTTGTCCTTTAACTGCTGCAACAGCTAAGATAGTTTTGATAGATGTGTAACATGCTACGGGTACAGAAGTCTCCTCGTAATCTATATCTTCATTTTGAAAAAACTCTCTAGCTACAAATCTATCTTTAGATTTTTCAACACTCCCATCAGTTGCATGTTTGATTTTGAACAACCACTTAGAAGAAACAACAGATTCACCTTTCGACCTAGAAACAGTGTCTCAGACATCATCCTTGATGATGGATTTATATTCCTCCAACATCGCATTCCTCCACACTTGCTGATTTGAAGCCTGCTCAAAACTTAATGGCTCAAAATCAATAATGTGACTCATCAAAGAAAAATATACTACAAAGTTATGGCATCTCTTGCTTTCTCTAAAGGTGACGTGGGGCTGCATATTTTTCAACCTCCTGCATGGTATATCTGACCTACATAGTATATCTGACCCACAAAGATCTCTTCTTATCGAATGAAACATTACTTGGACTAGCAGTGGAATCTATAAGATCAACAAGATTGACCTAAGGAGAAAGTGATGAAGAACTCTGATGCAAGAGCATCCAGTAGTGTAAGGGCAATCTTGTATTACCAAAAAAATACTGAGTGTTAGTTTCTGTTTAATGTGTTTTTATTTCTGGATACCCATTTGTGTCAAATAGAGATTCCAACTCTCATAGTTCCACTATTGGTTTTCCGGGTTAGTGTTTTTTAGCACATTGGGATATGTGCCAATGCGGAAAATAGATTATTTTGTAATTGAGCCATAATTATGATGAGTTAGAGGGTGTAAGTTGGAGGGACAATTATACTTGTAATTTAAAGCAATCCAAAAAACGAATCAGGTCAAAAGGCTTTACGGTTTGAAAGTTATTGCAGTTTTAAATTGCTTGGAGACCCCCTAAGAACGCTTCAAAGTCAGATTTGAGGCACTAAACAGCCTCGTACAGGCCCGAAAAATGGGGGACAAGCGAAGTTGGTCCGTGGGGCCATAGAGCACTTGGAGAGCTTTCTAAAAATGTAAACGGTTCGTCAATCGAAGTCCCAGATCAAAAGTTATGCCTCCTGGAAGTTGAACTACCATTTCTAGATTCTTCTAATTTTGCACCTTTCAACATGTTTTCTAGAACCTTCTGTTTTGGCAGTGGATACCAAATGGCATATTCTAAAATGTATTCCTAACCCTAAACCTAATTCATGTTACTTAAGGTCATTTCTGGCATTGTAAACGCAATTTTTTGATGGAGTTTGGGAGAAGGTACTGTGAGGAGTGTTTTTCTCTAGAATCAGACAACATGTAAGCCCCTAGGGTCGTCATTGAGTCTATTTTCATTGTACTAAATGTAATAGCATATCACTTCTAATAATAATATTCCCCTTTTCCTATTGTGTTCATTTTGTCTTGGGTTGTGCCCTCATCAAGTGGTATCAGAGCAAGGTTTTCATGAGTGTGTAGACAAAGTGCCAACTATGAAGCAGTTTGCACCAAGATTGTGTGGTTGTGGGTTTTAAAATAGCAAGAAGATGCCTCCATGAAGGAAGCGTGGTGGAAGGGCCGTAGTTGTTCCTCTTGAGGTTAGCACCCTCCAGAGACAAGTTCAAGCATTGCAAGAGGAGATCCATAGAGGAATGAATATTGTCGTAGGTGACGAAAGTGAAGAGGAAAATGAAGAAGGAAATATTGTGCAGGAAGGGGAAGGAGACGGAGAAGTCCTAAACCAGGTGGAGGAGAAGCTATAGGGCCATTGCCAAGCTAGAAAAAAGACCTAAAATTGACGTTGGCATGTTTTCGAGAAATCTAAATCCAAATGAGTTGATCAACTGGATCAATGAGCTAGAGGAATATTTTAAGTATGAAGATATCGAGGACCCTGATAGGGTTAAGTTTGCAAAGGCCAAAATGAAAGGCCATGCCAAAATTTGGTGGCAAGAGGTTCAGTTGGAAAGAAATAAAAGAGAAGGAGAAAATCACAAGATGGGATCGCATGGTGTACAAACTAAAGAAGCAATAGATTCCTATTGATTACGAGCTTGATTTGTTCAAAAAGATGCAAGGGTTAAAGCAAGTGGGAAAATCTGTCCAGGAATACACAGAGGAGTTTTACCGAGTCCTTATTAGAGCAGGGCATGTGGAAGCAAACAAGGAGAAGGTTGCCTGTTACCTTAATGAGTTAAGACCTAGCATTCAGGAGGAGTTAAGTCTAATTAAAATGACTAGCATTGAAGAGGCATACCAGTTTGCCTTGTGAGTTGAGGAGAAGTTAAATAAAAAGTTTGATGGAAGGCAAAGAGGGCATAGTCAAGGAGGAAGGGCTGGTGGCAGGTCATTTGGAGGCCTAAATGAGAACCAAAACAAAAATAAAGATGTGGGTACCAGCCGAAACCAGAGGAACAAGGGTTTCAACTACTCTTGTGATCAAAACTTTGGAGATTGGAAAGGAAGAGGTAGAAGACGTGGACAAGGTTCAAGAAGAGAAGGCTTCTGTGGTACCTATTTTCATTGCAATGAAGAAGGTCATCGTCCCTACAAATGCCCTCAACGCCAAGGAAGGACAGATAGGAGAGTTGATGGTAGAGCAAGGGTTGCTCATGTGGATGATGATGCACAGTCATCAAATTCAGAGGATGCAGAAAGAGGAGAGGTTCTGGTTAATGAAAGGGTTTTGCTAAGCGGTGAGACTAAACCAAAACAAAAGAGGAGTTTGTTTCGTACGAGGTGCAAGTGTGAGGGTAAATGTTGTGATGTGATTGTTGATGGTGAGAGCACTAACAACTTGATGTCAAAAGAAATGGTCTCATCGCTAAAGCTTGAGAGGGAGAAACATCCCCATCCCTATTGGATTGCTTGGGTGCAGGATGATCATAAGGTCCTGGTTTGTGAGCAATGTTTGATAAAGTTCAAGATTGGAGTTACCATGACAAGGCTCTCTGTGACATCATCCCAATGGATGTCTGCCATTTATGTTGGGAAGGTCGTGGTAGTTTGATAGGCATGCTATACATGATGGTCATGCAAATACATACTCTCTAACAAAAGATGGAGTTTTCCACAAATTGAAGCCCTTGATAAAGGAGGTTGAAAAGGTATGCAACAGTGCTAGGGTATGTCTCGTCGATGGAAGAAAAATTTTAAATGGCATGAAACATCAACATGTGTTATGCCTTAATTCAAAGAAAGGATAAGGAAGGTAGTAGTGAAGATCCACTTGAAGTTTCAGGTCTATTAAGTGAGTATGGAGATGGCATCTCTGATAATGTTCCACGAGGGTTGCTACCAATAAGGCAAAACAGTCATCAAATAGATTTAGTCACTGGAGCTAGTTTGCCTAACAAGGCTGCTAATAGGATGACTCCTACTGAGACTAAGGAGCTAAACAGATAAGTTCAAGAGCTGTTGAGGAAAGGTTTGATTCGAGAGAGCCTCAGTGCTGGCACCAAAGAAGGATGGAGAGTGGAGAATGTGTACAGACTCTCAGGCTATAAATAAAATAACCATCAAGTACCGATTTCCTTTGCCAAGGATGGATGATCTTATGGACTGCTTGAGTGGAGCTTAGTACTTTACAAAGATAGATCTAAACAGTAGCTATCACCAGATATGGATACAAGAGGGAGATGACTAGAAGACTGCATTCAATACCAAGGAGGGTTTATATGAGTGGTTAGTCATGCCCTTTGGACTGACCAATGCGCCAAGCACCTTCATGCGGCTTATGAATGAGTTACTAAAGAAATTTTTTGGAAAATTTGTTATTGTCTATCTAAATGATATTTTGATTTTCAGCAAGTCTTTGGATGAACATTTATTGCACATTCGTAGAGTCCTTGAAAGGTTGAGGGAAGAAAAATTGTTGATTAATTTGAACAAGTGTAACTTTGTCAAAAGGGAGTTAGTCTATTTGGGGTTTGTTGTATCAACTTAAGGTCTCAAAATGGACCCAAAGAAGGTGATGGTCATCTTGGAATGGCCTACTCCAAGGTTTGCCACTGAGGTGAGGTCATTCCATGGTCTGGCTAGTTTTTACAGGAAGTTCATTAGCAATTTCAGTAGTATATGTGCACCCCTAATTGAAACAATGAGGGGGGATAGAAAAGAGTTCAAGTGGACTACACAAGCTGCATGGAGTTTTGAATAGTTGAAGAAGAAGGTCACAGAGCAACCTATGTTGGCACTTCTTAATTTCAACAAAGTGTTTCACATAGATTGTGATGCTAGTGGCAATGCTATTAGGGCTGTATTGAGCCAAAAAGGTAAACCTATTGCCTATTTTAGTGAAAAATCGAATGATGCAAAGAAGTATTCTATTTATGGTCAAGAGTTCTATGTAATAGTTCAGGCCTTAAAGAAATAGAGATATTATTTGTTGCCAAAAGAATTTGTCTTATATACTGATCATCTGGCATTACAATACCTAAATAGCCAAGGTAAATTGAATCAGACATTTAAAATGGGTAGAGTTCATGCAAAGCTATACATTTGTATTGAAACATAGAAGCGAAAGGTCTAATAGGGTTGCATATGCATTAAGTAGGAAATAGTTGTTGCTAACAAAAATGCAAGTTGAAGTGGTTGGGTTTGATAAACTCAAGAATTTGTACTCTGAGGACCCTAACTTTGCAAAGGCTTGGAAGGCTTGTAAAGAACCTGTTACTCTAGATAGGACCAAGTGGCTAGATTACATGATTCAGGATGGTATGTTGTTCAAGAGAAGTCAATTGTGTATTCCAAGGAGTTCCATGAGGGAGAACTTGATCAAGGAGAAACACGGTGGGGGGATGAAAGGACACTTTGGTTGAGATAAAACCATTACCATTATTAGTGAACATAATTTTTGGAATCAATTGTCACAGGATGTGAAGAAGTTTGTGTAGAGTTGTCGAGTATGTCAAACAGCCAAAGGATTTAGTTAACATATTGGACTCTATTAGCCATTGCTTGTTCTATTAAAGCCTTGGGAGGACATAAGTATGAATTTTGTTCTTGGATTGTCGAGGACACAAAGGGGTAATGACTCAGTATTTGTGGTGGTTGATAGGTTCTCCAAGATGGCACATTTCATTCCATGCCACAAGACTCATGATGCAGTGCATATTGCAGATTTGTTTTTCAAAGAGGTGGTGAGGCTACATGGTCTCCCAAAAAGTATTGTTTATGACAGAGACACTAAATTTGTAGGGCATTTCTAGAGGACTTTGTGGAAGAAGTTGAAGACAAAATTGAAGTTTAGTTCTACACATCATCCGCAAATTGATGGATAAACAGAAGTAGTGAATTGAAGTCTGGGCAATTTGCTGAGATGCTTAGTAGGAGATAAGCCCAAGGGATGGGATTTGATTCTACCACAAGCAGAATTTGCTTATAATAATTCTATGAATAGGAGTACTGGTAGATCACCATTCCAAATTGTGTATCAGAGTAGTCCAAGGACTACACCAGAGCTGAGGAAGATGGAGCAAGGAGAGAGGACAAGAGCTGCGGCAGAAGACTTTGTTAAATATATCAAGAACCTACATGATGAGGTATATGCCAAGATGAACCTACAGTATAAGGCTAGAGCAGATCAAAAGAGGAGATATAAGGAGTTCCAAGTTACAGATCTGGTTATGGTATACTTGAGGAAGGAATGATTTCCAGTGGGTACCTACAACAAGCTAAAGATGAAGAAATTTGGTCCCTGCAAAATTTTGAAGAAACATGATTCAGGAAATGCATATGAGGTGAAGTTGTCATATGGGATTCACATTTCTCCTATTTTCAATATTGCAAACTTATAGAATATCATGATGATGGTGCAGAGAAGTTGATGTTGGAGCCATGTCCAATTCTTACTTTTGAGAAGGAAGACATTGACGAAATTCTAGATAGTCATATTAGTTGGAGTACCAAAAACATGCAGTATGAAGAATACCTAGTGAAATTGAAAGGACGACTGGTGGAAGATTCAACTTAGATATCCGCGGTGGAGGTTGCCCATTTGGGTTTTCCTCTACCAGCTATAAAGTGACAGGGTCACTTTTCAATTTCACCTAGGTGTCTGATGCAGGAGCATCCAATGGTGTAAAGGCAATCCTGTATCACCCAAAAATATGCTTAGTGTTAGTTTCTGTTTAATGTGTTTTTATTTGAAGATACCCATTTGGGTCAAATAGAGATTCCAACTCTCATAGTTCCACTATTGGTTTTTTGGGTTAGTGTTTTTGAGCACCTTAGGATATGTGTCAATGCAAAAAATAGGTTATTTTGTAATTGAGCCATAATTATGATGAGTTAGAGGGTGTAAGTTAAAGGGATGCTTATACTTGTAATTTAAAGCACTCCAAAAAAAGATCAAGTCAAAAGGCTTTACAGTTTGAAAGTTATTGCAATTTTAAGTTGCCTAGAGACCCCTTAAGAGCATTTCCAAGTCAAATTTAAGGCACTAAATGACCTCGTACGGGCCCGAAAAATGGGCAACGAGCAAAGATGGTCAATAAGGCTATAGAGCGCTTAGAGGGCTTTCCGAAAATGTAAACGGTTCGTCAATCCGAGTCCCGCATCAAAAGTTATGCCTCCCGGAAGTTGGACTACCATTTCTGGATTCTTCTAATTTTGCACCGACTTCTGACATGTTTTCTAGAACCTTTTGTTTTGGCGGTGGATGCCAAATGGCATATTCTAAAATGTATTCCTAACTCTGAACCTAATTCAGGTTACTTAAGGTCATTTTTGGCATTGTAAACGCAATTTTCCAGTGGAGTTTGGGAGAAGGTACTGTGAGGAGTGTTTTTCTCCAGAATCAAACAACATTGTAAGCCCCTAGGGCTGTTATGGAGTCTATTTTCATTATATTGAATGTAATAGCATATCACTTCTGATAACAATATTCCCCTTTTCCTATTGTGTTCATTTTGTCTTGGGTTATGCCCTCATCAAACTCGGCAGGAGTGGTAATGGACTTAAGGTCGGATATTATAGAAGATGTGTAACACATTCCCAAATCAAACACCTTCTACAAGATTACACTGGAGAGTGCAAATGGGTGGTTCTGAGAAAACGCAAATGCAACTTTTATTCTAGTAACTGTGAAGCACTAGATTGAACTTGCTCCCAGGGCCAGACTTGATAAGATTGATATGAGCAAAGGCTACATGATCGATGGCATAGCATATGTATATTATTAAGCAAGATGATGGGTCTACCTTCTACAAGAGCATTCGAATTGTGGATGATCCACTTCATAGAGAAGATAAAGAGTCACAAGAACAAGATTGATTGGACTATTATCATAAGCGACTACATCCATAATCAGTTGCAAGGGGTAAAAAATGAACCTAAGGTCTATATGACTTCTAATAGGATCTTCTAACTCAAGAGTCTCCCTCTAAATCTCTAAAGGGGAATCAAGAGCAACAATATCCATATCTTGAGAAGGCTCAAGATCGTCTCCAACAATGTCCATATTGGTCTCTTTAGATCGTTTGCAAGCTACAACTTTAAAGGAAATATCTCTACTGATTTCAATCTGCTTTTAAGATGGAATGTATAAGTTTTTGATGATTCAATGTAGCCAACAAAAATACCTTTCTTTATTGAGGGTTCTAACTTTGTCGTTTTATCATTTGGAACATGTATGGAAACTAGACCCCCAAAGACCCTGAGATGACCAATATCTAGTTTAGGAATAATTAATCACGAGTCATATTGTCTAGAATCTGATGTGGACTACGATTATGAACATATACTGCTGTCCTACAAGCTTCAGCCTGATAAAAATGTTTGAAGGCCTTGATCATGGATCATGGCTTTTGTTGTCTCAAAAATAGACTTATTCTTCTTTTTTGCAACATTGTTTTGTTGTGGATTTTAAGGGACACAAACCTCCCTTTTAATCCTAGCTTCAATACAGAAATTTTGAAATATACCAAAAGTATATTCAACCCCACTATCAGACCTTAGGACGTTGACCTTATTGGCAAATTCTCTACAAGAGCTTTAAATTCTTCAAATATAGACAACATTTCATCAAACTCTTTAGATTGTAGAAAGAAAATCTATGACTTACAAGAGAAGTCATAAATAAAAGTAACATAATACAAAAAACCACTTAGAGAAGCAAAAGACATAGGACCACACAAGTCAGAATCATTGAGAGTTTTAGGTGACTCTACAACACCCCAAAGACCAAGATAACTTCCACAAGAGATTTGGTAAGAAAAATACATTAAGATGCAAGAGTATTATTTTTGTCATGGATTGATCTCAAAATGTAAATAATAGGCTCCTTATATAGGAAAAGTGAAAAGAGATAAAGATAAGCTATTACTTACACAAGGTGGAATCACATGTCCAACAAAGGTGGATCATCCTCCATTATACAATAAAGTATGTGCAATGATGAGGATGATAATGTGATATGTGCACTTAAGGTGGATCTCACACAAAGTGTTATGAGATAACAACTATCAACACTTAGAGTGGAATTCTCCAACACCATGTGCTTAATTGAGGTGCAAACTCCTCAATGTCTCAATGACAAACTACTATACAATGCATTATCCTAAGTAAGCTTAAGTAAAGTATAATTAGTGAATATTTAATTATACCAACAAGAATCAATCAGCTCTAGGATTTCCTTTGCTCTACTTTCACCATTATGAAAAGGATTTTAATGTTCTTACTTAGAGCACACACTTTGCAAACACCCGCATGATCTTTATTTAGCTTTGGAAGGCTAAAAACTATCTTCTCCATGGATGACAAAGTTCTGAAATTTAGATGAGTGAATATTTTATGCCAAGACTCACTAGTACTCATTGAAGCATGTGTTGAGACTTAAATAGGACAAGCTGAAAGTCTATATAGTTTGACATGACAAACATAAATATCACAAGTTGTCTTAATGCTAGTGTTCTTCTTCCATGCATGGACTTTGCCTTCAGAAAATGCTCCACGGTGACCTTTATCTTCCAATGCTGAAATAGAAATCCGATTCCTTTTGATTCCAAGAATTAACAGTACATCACTCATATGAAGAGGAATTCTTGAACCTAAATGAAAACATGTAGAACCAGCACCCTTTGTAGAATAGAAAGCGTTATCATCAATTAATAACTTGTAAGTAAGAATATGGTGTTATTGTATATGGTAATCTTTCTATGGTTGTTGCATCTACTGTTTAAACATTTTGGATTTAATAAGGATATTGAGAGTTGTTTTAATCTAATAACTGATTCATCTCCTCCCGCCCCCCCCCCCCCCCCCCCCCCACTCTCAGCTATCTTGGTGGCCTTCACTTTCTAACAAGAGGATCATTGAACAACAACAAAGAGCTGCCGAGCAATAGCCTATAGTACCCAAGCCACAAATCGAGTGCACCGAGTTGAGTGTTGAGCACTAACCGAACGTTAAAAATGTTGTACAACATAGAACCGAGTCCATTTTGGTGAAATATGTCAAAAGACACCATTCACAGAATCCGATTATTGGAGACAAGAGGGTTGGAGTCATTCCAAGTAGTAAATTAAGAGATACCACATGTTTGTTTCTGAGTTTGAACCTAGAACTGTAAAAGATGTACTTGAAGATGAAGATTGGATCAACCTGATGAATGAAGAGATAGATCAGATTGAGAACAATAATACAAAGAAACTGGTACCTAGACCCAAAGACAAGAATGTGATAGGGACACCTATGGTCACTAGATGTAAATTGTCAGAGGAAGACAACTCGATAGAAGTGAATGAGACATTGTACAAAGCTGTGATTGGAAAGTTGCAATATATAGTTTATAGAAGACCTGATATTACACGTATAGTTGGAATAGTAGCAAGGTTTTCAGCCAACCCTAAGGAGACGCATATGACTGTAGTTGATAGAATCTTCAGATATCTGAAGGGTACTGAAGATTATGGATTATGATACAAGAAAGATTTTCAGTTGAGAGTCTACATTGATGCTAATTGGGCAAGAAATGTTGATGATAGAAAGAGTACTAGTGGAGAAGTTTTCTTTTTAGGAGAAAGATTGGTGCCATGGATAAGTAAGAAGCAAAGTTCTATCTCTTAGTCCACTGTTGAAGTTGAGTATGTAGCTGCTGCAATCAATTGTTCAAATATTGTATGGATCAAACAATTGTTGGAAGGTATGCAATAAGAAGTCACAGAACCTATAACTATCTATCGTGGCAATACTAGTACAATTAACATATCAAAGAATCAGGTAATGTATGCAAAGACAAAGCACATATCTATCAAGTAAGACTACTTGAGAGAGCAAGTTCAAGAAAAAAAAGTCAGATTGGAGTATGTGAAGTCTAAGGCGCAGATAGCAAATATATTCACCAAGCCATTGCCTAAGAATGCTTTTGAGTATCTAACAGTTAAATTAAGGGTCCTTCCCTATCCATTGTTCACAGTAAAGATGCAAGATTGCATCAATTCATGGCTGATCAGAATATCTTTATGGAGTTGATGCATGAGTTCACTCTTTAGGAATTGTCCTAGAGTTGTCAATATGTTTGTAATGCACAAGATGTAACCTGTACATGCAAAGTACAAGGTATAATTACAAGGTTTTATAATTTTCTCACCGAAGCTTTTAGTTACCTTTGGCGTTGTTGTCGAAGGGGGAGTGATGTAAAGAATGGTCAAAAGGGGAGAAGTCAGAGTATGAAACAAGTTGTACAAAGGGGGAGATGATGTACTGAATGCATAGTTACACTGCCCTAAGGGACAGGGGGATGGGGGAACATGGGGACAAGTTTCCAGGACAAGTGGACAGGGGGCCCTTAGTTTGGGGACAGCAAGGGGATGGTGGGGGGAGCGGCGGCAAGGGACTAGGGGGTTGTATATACTATACATATGGTACTTAAAATTCTAATTATAAAACAATGTATTGCAATAAAAGCTATAAATATGTAAAAGGGTAAATACTTGAACATTGCATTGAATTGGAACATTGAACATTGAACATAAATAGTCAAATCAGCAAATAGTTAACAGCGAGACATCCCCACATCCTTGACAAAGGTGGTGGAATCTAGTGGCGCCACTGGGGATGGGGGAACGGAGTCCCCAAGTCCCTTTTGTGTCCTCATCACCGGTGCGTGGGGTAGGGGGGGGATGCGTCCCTGTGTTACTATGACTAAATGAGAGATGAATCAAAGTGAAGAGAATGCACATGAAACATGTTGCAGATTGGAGTGATGAAGAGGTTGTATGAAGAGATGCTACAAGTTGTTGAATACTAAAGTATATCCTAAGGTAGTTGTAGACCGACAAAAGAACCTAATACAGAGAAACTGATGAAGTCAGAGCTGAAAATGTTGGTTTGATGGTTTGTTTCACAATGTAATAATTTGTAAAAATGTGTTGCCATCAATGCAAAAGCGGGAGATTATTAGCCCCAACTGATAATGATGACGATAAGAGAGATAATGTGTGTGAAAGAGTCATATCAATTGTTATGTTGTTATTGATGTCAAGCTTGAATTTGCTAGACATTATGCTAATTCAGATGAGTGCCAAATCATTTGATTAATGAAGAGGATTTGATTGATAAAGAGGATTTGAAAACAATGGAGTGGAAGAAAGTATTGATAAGTATAAAGAATTTCAATGGGTACTTGATGAGTTAGACTTTGAGAGTATAATGTTGATTTGATAGTTTTTACATGATTTGATTTATTGTTGAGTTCATGTATAAGCAACTTATGAAGTCATGAAGTGGAAGACAAAGGAAGGGTAAGTTGCACCAAGCTAGTCAGTTTGGACGATAAATGGAGTAGTGGTCATCGAGTTATTACAGCTGTCACCGAGCGTATGTGAAGAGAATGAAGAACGAATACTATTAACCAAGCAAGAACAGTGCTAACCGAGCTTGGTATTGATCGAGTGAGTGTAGTGTTCACCGAGCAAGGGAAAGATTTACCAATTTTGAGAAGACTCAATTTGAAGGCCAACATTTGATGAAAATATGGATTGATCGAGAAGTTTTTAAGATAAGGGTGAAGTTTGTTATAAGATCTACAGCTGGAGAAATTCAAAGAAGATCTGATGATGGAGATTTAATGATTTGAAATGGAACTCAAAGTTCAAGGAGAAAGTGTGATACTCAAGTGTTTAGATTCAATGTATCTTAACTGGATGAAGATCAGACAATTGTGATTAAGCGGCAATAAGTTGTCTATTTAAAGGATGAACGTCATGTTCATTGCTGCTGATCAAGTTATTTGTGAAGAAGAAGATTGAAGGTGAAACCTAAAAGAGCAGCATTGTGAGATCTAGCAAGTGAAGTGCGAAATTGATGTGTATGTGAATGGATCAGACAAAAAGAAGAAAGAGGAAGAACAAAGGACAACGAATGAGCAAAATGGAGATCTAAAACAACTAAGGTTGGCTCCCAACAAAGCTCACTTCAGAAGAGTGAAATTTTATTTTGGGTTGTCGGTTTCCAAGTGGTTTTTCCCTCAATAGGTTTTCCACATTACAATACTTGTACCAAAATGTGTGGATGTTGATTTTGTTGCATGTTATTTCATGTTTATTGTTTCATGCTACACCTCGGTATATTCATAAGGTTAATGAAGTTTTCTCTGATACTCGGCATATATAAGTTAATAGTTTTACTACAAAGATTGAAGAAGATATTATTGTGAAGTTTGATCTATTTACCAAGCTTGTTGATTAAAAGTTAAAGTTGTTGAGTTTCTGGAAAAGTGTATAAGGACCTGAGGATCACTGATTCACCCCCCGTCTCAGTTCTCTAACACTTGAAGTGTGCAGTCAATGGACTGAGTTAATGACTCGAAGCAATTCTTCAAAGAGGAGTAAATAACCATGGTTACTTGGAGACCCGTCTCCCCCCTAAAAGACACATCACAGAGATGGAGATGCATCTTTGGAGACCTCAAAAAAGGTTGGAGACTTCATGACGAAGTTATCATGAAGTCTTCCAGTCTCCTAATCCAAAAAGTTAAGTCTACCTGAAGTCTCCTAATAAAAAATAAATGTAAAATCTAATATTAAATTATTTTATGTATTTTAGCCCTCATTTTAATGTTTTTTAATGCAAAAATTAAGACCAATGACAATTTAAATGGTTTTGAGAGCATGATAGCTGAAGACCTTGAGATGGATGATTACAACCTTGTGGAGTAGATGATGGTACCATCAACATACTAGCATTAGATAGATTTCAGGTTTTTGTTTACTATACTAAGTTTGTTCTTCTTTGTTTGCATATCGGCAATTTAGCATCAAACTATACTTTTTTGAATTTAAAATTTTTAAAATGTAATGATAATCTCGGTGATTATCAATCTAATATGATGACGATCATATGCAGCAATCAGAAAAAAAAATGACTATTTGTAAAAACCCTGCTTGGTTATAGCTTCAAATAACATCAACTTTCTTCACTATTTAATAGTTTGACAATTCATCAAACACTTGGCTTTCATGTGCTGAAACTTTCTCATGTTATAAAATATAAATTTGCTTGTCTCAATTAGTAAACTGTTCATGTATTTTCAGATAACCATCATTTACATTCCAAATTCCTTACACAAATCAAATCTTCTAGCTAAGTCATTCTAGTGCTAAAACAACAAACTCCAATTTCTCTTACCATTCACAAAATCTATCAGCTAGTCATTTTAAATTAATTTATTTCCATATACACTCCACTATGTTTGTATAATCCAGTAAGAGAATCATTGACAATACCAACCTACAAATGTTTGAGTTGCAGATCTCAGTGAAACAAACCTCCAAAATCCCATATGTGAGCCCTATTTTATAAATCGTAGGCCCACAAATCTGGTCGCAGCCACTAATGGACAGATTGAAGGCTATTAAAGTCTGATCGCAGCTCTCTTTTGGTGATCGTTGGGCCAATAAAATGCTTCTCCCAGCTTCTATGATGGCCTACGATGCTTCCAAAATGCTGCCCCTATATTGCAGTCACTAAAACGCTGCTAATGATAATGGCAAACAAGAACACAGCAGATCACACCTTCAGATTGAAACGCAAGTTTGCAATGGATCACTAATTCCTCTCCAAAATATATCACTTGTTATCAGTAAAACACTCTCCTTAGACACAGTGGAAAACAGTAGGAGATAAGCAAAATGCTATATAACAGCAGCAAATTGCAAGCCAACCTTCAACCAATTCTCAGATCTGAATCTACAATACTTCAGCTATATAGATCCAATAGAACAACTCAGAATTCGAACCCTTATACTTTAGCAAGGGCACAAAATCAAGAATCTCAAAAAAAGCCACAAAGGCAACAAAAGCAAATAATATCCAAGCATGTTTTTCCCCCATGAAAAGAGCTCTCATTTATAAGCTTTTTGTTGGCAAACATTTACTTAAAATTCCACTTCAGAAAACATGGAAGTTTCTCAAAAGAACTCAACACTAGAAACTTTCCAACTTGCTTTCTAGATAAGATAAGATAATAATATTAATGTCCACGAGAAACCAACAAGGTTTATGGGACTGAGCATACAAACAAAAGAGCCAGCCAAGCAAAAGCACCAAATGGTGACTAAGAAGAAACAAAAGCAAGAAACAAAATAAGAAAGAAGAAAAGGTAAGGAACTAAGGGTCCTTCCTTGTTACAAAAAAATTAGTAAGAGCGGGGTAAACCCGTGGACGCTCCATAGTCTTAGAATGTCGTGTAGAGTCGTTGTAGGATTGTCACTGTCTGGAGAGACTGGTACAGGTGTCTAACCGATCTGGAATGAGAAGTATTGGAAGGCCTTTTCAAACCCCGTGGAGGAGACAAGGGAGAGAAAAAGGCTATAATGAGCTGATCTGAAATACGCCTCTGAGGTAAAAAAGACTGCAGAGTAATCCCACAAAGGTGTGTGGCCTCCTACAAATGAAGTGCAAGACACCGCTGATCAATATAGTTGAAGCAAATCAAAAGAGAAGAACAGTCTCTGAAAAGGCAGTAAAATCTCCCTCTGATCTCATAGTAAAGAGGACATCAAAAAATGAAGTGGATCTTAATCTCAACCTCTGCCAAAGTACATAGCTGACAAACCCGATCAGCCCGATCCATATGGTAATCAATCCGGGCCCTGAGGCGGTGAGAACCGACTCTGAATGAGCCTAAAGAAAACCATAAGGCATGATTCCAGCGTCGATAGAGATAAGCAAGGCGAACAATAATACCATCCTGAATCTCAAAAAAATGCTCAACATAAAAGGCCATCCTCAATCGCAGACCTCTCGGGGGACTCATCCAAGTAGTCCTAATGTACTATCTATAAATATCCTGTCTGACATGCTCGTTCAATTCCTAATGCGAGCAGAGAAGATGAACAGGAGCATCAAGTGAAAACTGGTAAGGAGGAAGACAATCAATATCAATACCAATCAAACCCAACAAAGAGGTGGCCTAGACATACCAACAACGAGATCTAGTAGAGGTGTCAGATCACATAATCTCAACAGAGGAACAGTATGCTAGATAAGAGTATTTGTGCCAGCCAACACTCGACTCAATTAAACCACGAAGTTGATGAAGAAACCAAATCAAATCAAAAATAGTGGCAAGTTTGAGAGGATGAGCTCCAAACTCAACTATGACAATGTTGTGAGGGGTGAGTCTCTGACATCTTATGATACGTCGTAACATTAACGTCTGAACCCACTCAATAGAAGCCCAATCAAAAGGAATAAGAGAAGGCTCCCAAACAACCAAACCATAGAGAACTGTCGGACAAACCAAAGAGTCCAAAAGGGGCAACTTGGATGAAGTATCCTAGAAATGATGCCTGAAGCATTATCTTTCCAACAACACTAGGGAACCCATACCCTACTGACTCTGAACTGAATAGCTGGTCTCAAGCTGAAGCACGGCCCCGAGAACTTCACACTAAGATACATATAAAAGGGAGTAATCTCAATCTCCTAGCCCTGAAAGAAGAAATGAAGATGAGAGGTCTTTAAACAGTTGAAGACCATAAGCCGAGTCTTAGACAAATTGACCACCAATTGCCGCCGATTACAAAAGGAAGCTAGACCATCAAGAAGTTTCTCTAAACTATCAAGAGAAGAGGCCAAGAGAACCACATCATTAGCAAAAAGGAGAATGGAGATCAAGACCTGATGCAAATAGCACCCATCTCCCAGTTGAGAAGATTTCACAAGGAAATCCTCCAACTCATCAATATATGAACCAAACAATGTAGGAGAAAGAGGGCAGTCCTGCTTCACCCCAATGGTGCTCTGAATCGGAACAAAAAAGCCCTCCGGAGTCCTGAGCCTACTAGTTACCTTCTCATAAAGTCTCATAATAGCAGTTTGCAATATATCTAAGATCCCAATCTCCTATAGTCTCTAAAAGAAGGCCAATCTAGGAATAGAATCGAAAGCCTTACGGAAGTCCACAAAACAACTATAGACCTTCTGTAAGCAGTGCTTAGCCTCCTCAATAATAGCCCATAGTGTGAATACATGATCCATAGTCTGATAATTTACACGAAAACCAGCTTGCCCTTTAGCTCTACGACCTCTTCTACCAAGCTTAGTAGATAACATGGTGTTTAGAGCAGTGGCATAAAGTTTGGCAAAAGTATGTCCGATCATAATAGTCTTGTAGTTACCCGGATCAGAAGCAGGCCCTGAATTGTGAATAGAGTAAACCACATGTCTAGACCAAGACTCAGGAAACCCAGTGCAAACCACTTTATGAAGGTAAGATCCAAGAACCGAAGCACCAAGCTTGAAAAGTTCTACCTAGAAACCCTCTTCATCTACTACTTTGCTGCATCTTAGAGATTTGATGTCCTCAATAATACTGGAGTAGGTGAACAAATGGCTGTAAGGAGGTGGAGTGGAGTGAAGAGGTGGTTGTCCAGGAATGTCGTAAAGCGTAATGATATGGGAGGTCAAAGAATGGTAGTTGAGAGTGGAGGATAGGGGGAAGCACCGAGGGAAAAGGGTATGCCAAAAGATCTGGGGATTCTGAATAAGCATGGAGCGAAGGGTTCTACAGTGAAAAGAACAAAAGAACATTTCCTAAGGCACAGAAAATGGAGGTACAAAAGGCTCAGATGGGTGAAGGCAGGAGACTCAATCTCAAAGGCAACGCGAAAAGAGCAATGGAAAGCTTTGCAATCAATATCAAACCATTTATTCATAGGACAAGTATTCCGACATAGGACAAGTATTCCGACGCTTAGCTCTGAGAGAGGGAGGGGAACGGTGAGGAATAGAAAGGAGAATAGAATCCCAAATGGCAGAGGCAAGTGAATCAAACCTGTCAGAGGCAGCAAGCAACTCGCTAAAACTGACCAATGTCAAAAGTCTCCTAAGGTGGTAAATGAAGAGCTCATCGTCGCTCTCGAGGTAATTAAAACAAGCAGGAAGGGAGACGGTATCATCCGAGCCGTGAGAAAGCTGGGAGGAGTGCGACGAGTGGGGTGAAACGCAAATAGAAATGCTAAGAAGAGCATGATTAGCCAAGGGAGACACGAAATGGTGACACTGCAAATCGAAAAAATGAAGGGAGAGGAGATGACATAGTCCACAACACTCCCACCACCACAGTGCAACCAACAGGTAAAGAGGTCTAATCCACTAAGGAAGGATAAACTGTTCAGAATCAACAACCTAGAAGGTTCACAAACTTGTAGGAGGTGACGGCCATAACCTGAGAGCGGTCCAAGAACATCCTCAGAGGTGCACTGAAGTCCCATACTAGTCAGCTCTACCTCAAAAGTGCAATTCGAATCAGAACCACGATCATGCAAACGAGTCTGAAGATCCCTGGTTCGAATGTCAAAGTCTCCAAGAATAATAATATCACCTAAAGCTACAAATTGTGAAATGCTCTCCTGAAGGTCACAAAAAGGATCTCCATTCTCCGGTCATGAATGGCATAAGGAGAGGTTGGTGGAAAATAACAAATGGCAATAAAAATATCTCTCTATCAATGTTTCCACCAACCAATCCGTACCCACATAAATATGGCAAAGGCGTCAGAGTGAACAACTAAAGTGAAACTGAAAATATCATCACGTACCAAACAAGCCACACCCCCAGACCCACGGACCTCATCTCTGCAAACTAACAGCCACTAATAACCAAGATATTCTAGAAGAGGGCGCATGGGGCTCTCATGAGTCTCAATAATGGCCAAAATATCTGAGGACCCCACCGCATCCTGAAAAAGACCAAGTAATGACCATAAAGAGCCATTAAAATTTCAGCAATTAACCAGAAGAGAAGGGGGCTTCCTCTTGTCAGACTGTTGTCAAAATCGTCAAGCCAGTTTGGAGGTTGTCCTCTCTACCCAACCAGTAGGAGGAGAGTCACGAACCACGGCTCTAAGATTCCTAATAACAGCCCATTTCCCAGCCTACCTAGCATCTGCCACAATTCCCCGAGCATGTTTGAATTCTGTAATCTGCGCCTTATATCTTCATCCAGATAAATTTTAGAGGGGAGAGAAAACAACTTTCTCTTTGCTCTAAGAGCACGAAGCCTATTGGAAAAAGAGAAGAATTTGGTGAAAAGTATATCACCTGCACCAAACCAACACCTATCCAAGGTAATATCAGAAATATCAAGTGGATTTGAGAGAAAAGACTGCCCCGCAGCCATAGGATCAGGAGTGGGTAAGAGACCTCGAACCCGCTGATTCAACTCACGTGCACACCGCACACATTCATCATCAATCTTACCCTGAACAATTTTGTCTATACTCATCTTGGGTGTAGTAGTATCTGTGTTAGTGCAAATCGAAGCCCATGATTTCACTTTCTGTTCAGTCTCAGCAATTAGAGAAGAGTACATTGTAGCCATTTCGGTTTGTTGTTCCTTGATTTTGTCCAACCTGTCCAATTGTTCAATAACAACTTCGATATTAGATTTCAGCCCTGTTGCTTCAGATATGGTGTCTGAGAAACGTTTGATATTCAATTCAATTGACTGTTTGAGGTCTGAAAGTTTCGTAGTCAAAGTCACAACCAGTTCTCTCAGCTTGGTATTATCAATTTCCAACCTAAGCACTCTATCCCACAACCTCCGATATGTCAAAGTATGAATCTGGGTAGGGCAATTATCTCACGTGGTCATAGTAAGAGCCATACCAAGGAGAATGCTAGCACAAAAAATAGTAGGTACTATTGTTGTGTATATATAAAAGTCGCAGAAGCTGCTGGAAAGCACAGATAGAGAGCCCCACACCACAGTAAGATGTCTGCAAAGCCATCGGAAGTCTATCACAAACGCAGATGGGATAGGAGGAGAAAGATAGGAGCATCAACAATTTGCAACAACTAGTCAAGAAACCCTATATCATCCGCCACAAAAGAGGAGACAGTCGTCAGGTAATCAGCAAGATGAATCGCGAACAGGGTAGAATAGGGCACAGACACCAACGGAAGAGCCACAGAAAGGATGCAGTCACCGCATATACAGAGACCCACTGTAATGCCCCGCCCAGAGATCCTTGGAACAAGAATGAAATACAAGCAAGATAAATTTTTTATTTTTTTTTAAAACAAGTGTAAGTGCACATGACAACAACATAAATGGATCACAAAGACCGCAACGAAAGACTGACAATCATCCAAACACCAATGGATCTCCAAATGCCACAGCTAACCAAAACCACAAATTAGAAAACATAAGAGATCAAACAAGCTAAAAGACAAAAGCTGACTCCTGAAAAATGGCTAAGTCTGAAATCTTGAAGCCCTAAAATTTGGTTAAGTCTGAATTTCTAAAGCCCTGAAATTTCCTAGAATCATTATCTTAGCTCATAAAGGTCTAGAACCTATCTCAAATGAATCGTCGCATATATTACAATATCTCTTAAGTATAAGGAATTACTTAAATGATATATTTTAAACCCCTTAGGAAATCTGTTTTGAACTAGGAAGGTGTAAAACCAAAAAGGGTATCCAAAATCAATTTCCAAACTTTTCTCTGACAAGCCTAGATAGCCCCTGTTTTTCGTGCTAAGCCCAAGAACATCAAATTCTCGTGCAAAGAAGTGCCTTCTCGCACGAAGAAGTGCATAGTGCCGCATGAAGAAGTGCCTTCTTGCGCGAAGACTTGCGACCAAAACACCCTAGACTGGTGTAGGGTTTCGCACAAGGAAGTGCCAAACCACACGAAGAAACCCAACACAGCGCGCGAAGACTTGCATTCTCGCACAAGAAAGTGCAATCTCACACGAGAACTTAAATCAATGCGCAAACACAAAAAACAATAAAAAGCTAATGAAACTACGAAACAAAGTTCCTCCACACCGGGGAATACTGGATCCACATTTCGAGGCAATAGCACTCGACAAAAATAGAAAGAAGGAAAGTTGGAACCTAACCATCTAATCAACATCGAAGGAAATAAAAGTACGGAAGGGAAACATCGCAGTGTATTGAAAGCAACATCGCAATAACACAATTAACATTGCAATGAACAAAACAACTAAGTACACGATTCTTCCCAACCATCAATGGCATCATAGGACCATCGTGGGCCCTAGCCATCCCTCGCACATAACATCCCAACCCACCGATCAGATCATTGGTACTGCAATAATAGGGACATCACTACTAAAACATGCTACAACATAAGCATAAGGAAATCTAACATGCTAGTAGTAAAGCATAAGATAAAGCTACAGGTAGATAACATCATCTATCACATGCTAATCATCATAATAAGGAATGCGTTAAAACTAACATCATCTAAACATGATAAACAAACATCCCAATGAAAGCATAAATCACAAGAAAGCATACTCCATAAACCGAAGTACCAAGTGAAAACATCCAGCAACAGTCGCACTAGAATACAAGACTGTCTCTGTACACCGGTCCCTAGCAGTGGTGTAGATAGCTATGCCTCCCAACCATGTGGCACCCATAGGTCCACACAAGTTGTGCTGATGGAGATAACAATCCAACCACAAACACGCAAAAACAACATCCATGGCCAACACTGTAATGTCCCCCACTTAGCCAGTTTGGAGGTATGTTGTCGTTAGCCCATTCTTGTATGGTCCCGAGGGCTAACCAGGACTTCAAAAGGGATCCTGAGGTTATTTGGCCTAGTCAAATTTAATTACAGGCCAAACGGAGTTCGTTTGTTGGGTTGTTAGGACGACTTACTATTTTTAGTAAGCCAATAGGGGGATGCAGTGCCTTCAATTTTCAGTGACAGGATGAGATGCGTTTTGTTGGGCTCTTTCTAATGAGCTATTATATGTGGGATTTCGAGTTTATTTGGTATATTATTTTAATGTTTGAAGTTACAACGGTAAAGTGACTATTTAAATTAAATATTATAATGTTTCATAAAGTCACTTTATAAAAATCAAGAGTCCCCCTTTTGAGCACATACATGGACTTTGTAAAAAGAAAAAAGAAGTAATATTAAAAGTCATTATTATCCCACATTGGCAAGACGGAAGCATGGAGCAAGTGAGGAAGGGATTAAAAGGAAGAGGATAGCTCTCATTTATTCATGCTTGAAAATATCAAAGAAATTGGAAATTTGCTGGAGATTATGTCTCAATAGTTTGGAGGACGAAATCCCTTCAAACTGGAAATCTTGACGCCATTGAAAGATATGGTCTTAAGATTCAACATGGTAGCAGTCTAAAAAAAACAGATACGAAAAAGCAGCTCGAAAAAAGCAGAACCGAAAAAACAGGCGGAAAAAGCAATCCATAAAAGCAGTTCAAAAAGCGGAACCAAAAAAGCAGGTTGAAAAAGCGGGTACGAAAAAGCAAGCCGAAAAAGCAGTTCGAAAAAAGCAAAGCAGAAGGGGCAGCATAGAAGGAAATTATTTCAGCCATCTACAACCAGGTTCTTTTGTTAGTATTGTTTTTAGGGTGTTATAAGCTTTCAGCTGTAAGTGTGCATTATACCAGCATTATCATTTTGTAATCCATGTAAATGCCAAAGTCTTGGCCATATTTCATGAGCATTGTAATTCTCATTGCAATTAAGAAGATAATAGTTGTTGGTGTCATTTAAGCAATTTAATATCATTATTTATCAGCTAGTTAGTTTGCATACCAACTGTTTGTAAAAATGCTAGTTGGCTATAGGTGTTCATTTCTCATGCTTAGATCATATATATGCACTGAATATTGTCAAAATTAGTAGCACACTCATGTTAGGTCACTTGTGTAGTCCATTGTAGTCTTCTAGCACAAGATTTTCATCGATGCAAATTGTAAAAAGGTCATTTGAAGCTAGCTGAAATACTATATCAGTCATACGTCCCTTGCATGTGAATTGTTTGATGAAATTCCTTGAGCTTTCATCAGCATTTTTGAGGGCAAATTTGAGGAGGGTTATTACAATGGTATCAGAGCTATAAGTCCTGCCATCTTGTGGAGGTCTTATAGGGAATTTGGAACAGCCAGATAGAGGGGAAAGTGTTTGACGAAATGTCAAAACACTAAAATCAGAGCATTTATGTTTGAGCATGTGACAGGGGCCTTATAATTTCTGCAATACCAAAGCAAGACAAAATAGGATTTCAGACCTGCAAAGCGAACAGTCTAGTTCATTCGTGCAGGTGGACATAGAATCCAGTCATACAGACACAAAGGAGATATTCTTTGATCAAGGCAGCAATATGGGAGACAGGAATGCTCGGGATCCTGGAGAGGAAAGATTCTTACAGTTATTAGAGACCTTGGCACAGGGACAGCGATTAGCAAAACAGAGGGCATAGGAACAAAATCAGAGAATGGAGCTTATGATGCAGATGATGGCTCGTCAAATGGAGTTGAATGCTAACATGGGTGGAGAAAATAATCAGAATGGTAATAATCAAAATGGTAACAATCAGAATGGGAACAATCAGGATGGGACACATAATGGAGGTGAACAAGTTGGGAACAATTTCGGTCATGCACCCTAGCAAGCTAGAACCGTGAGTTCAAGGCCCATGATTCCCACATTTCCTCCTAGAGCCCCAAAGCCCCAGATCACTGATAAACAGGACCAGTTGAGAAGAGATTGGAAGCCGGAGGTCCAGATTTTACTGCTGCAATTACCTTTAGGGAGTATATGGATGTGCGGATGAAACATATGCCATGTGGACATGACAGGAACCAGAGCTATGAGCTACGGAAGAAAGTAGGGAAACTTCAGTTACCATATTATGATGGCTCAGGGAAGTCTACAGCAAGAGCTTGGGTTCAAAAGCTTGATACATACTTTCAATTGAAGCCTACGCCTGAGGAAGAAGCTATTAAGTATGCAACAATTCATCTAGATGGGTTAGCACACGAGTGGTGGCATCATGGTATGGTCACTATGGGTCATGCACCCATTACCTCAAATGTGGAGTTTATGGAGAGACTGATTGAACGTTTTGATAGGAAGGATCCAGAACTACATTTCAAGGAGTTAGCTCAGCTTAAACAATGGGGATCATCGGAAACATACATTTCAGAATTTCAGAAACTTGCAGTGTTAGTAACAGATGTATCTGAATGGAGGATACTGGTTCTATTTATGGATGGGTTAGCTGATCCGTTGAGAGGGTGGATTAAAGCTCTCAACCCTCCCACTTTGCAGGAAGCCATTAAGAAAGCTCGTGACATGGATTCCTCTTTAGCTTCTAAAAATAAATTCCAGGCAAAGAGTTTCCCTTCGAGGAAAGATAAGGACAGTAAACCTTTTCGTAGAGAGGGTCAGCCACCTAACGAGGAAAGTAAGAGGTTGGACAATGAGACACTTAATGATCTCAGCAAGAAGAATCTTTGTTTTCATTGCAAGGAGCCTTGGGATTTGTCACATAAGTGTCCATTGAAAGCAAAAGCCAAGCAGATGGAGTACTTTTCAGCCGAAGAGTCAGTGGATGGAGATTCAGAGCAGTCATCAGAATCAGATGGAGATGATAATTCTTCACATGAGGAAGCACACAGTGATAGCACGATAGCTCAGTTGTCCAGTATACAAGAGGCCGTCACTTTCAGAGTTAGGGGAACTTTGGATGGACAAAGATTTGTGGCATTCATTGATACAGGGGCAACACATAACTTCATTGATGAGAAGTTTGTGACACGTAGAGGGCTACATACAGAAGAGCATAGGGGATTTAAGGTGATGGTTGCCGACGGTTTCAAAATCGACTATACCAAGAAAATCTCCAACTTGCAGCTTCGTTTGGGAGATTATGACATGTTGGGAGATTTCTTTGTTGTCAACATTGGTAATCAGGATATGGTGCTTGGGATGAATTGGATGAAATCTCTGGAAGAGTTTACATTTAACCTCCAGAAAATGGAAATGAGGTTTGAGGCAAATGGTAAGAAGATAGTACTCAGAGGTTTGTCAGATGGGAGACTACGGGTGGTGTCACTCAAGCGGATGCAGAGTTTCTTCAGACACGACCAGGTGCAGTGGACAGCAGAGTTCAGAGTAATGCCTGAGGTGACAAAGCAACATAAACAGGAGTATCCCCTTGATGTACAAAAAATAATAACCAAACATACTAAGGTGTTTGGTGAGATACCTCCAGGGAGACCCCCGGATAGGGGCATTGAGCATGTTATTGAGTTAGAGGAAGGGGCTAGGCCAGTCATTATCACACCCTACCGCCATCCAAAGAGATATAAAGATGAAATAGAAAAGGCAATCAAGGAGTTGATTGACAGGGGGCACATACGACCAAGCAAGAGTCCTTTCGCTTCTTCAGTAGTATTGGTGAAGAAGAAGGATGGTGCAATGAGGATGTGCATTGATTATAGGGAACTAAACAAGAAGACAATCAAGAACCGATACCCTATTCCGCGCATTGATGAGCTTATTGATGAATTGCACAGTGCCTGCTATTTCTCTAAGATTGATTTGAGATTCAACTACCACCAAATACAGGTTAGAGAGGTGTATGTAGAGAAGATAGCTTTTAGATGCCACTATGGACATTTTGAGTTCTTAGTCATGCCCTTTGGGTTGACTAATACCCCCACCACTTTTCAGTCCTGTATGAATAAAGTATTCAAAGATCAGTTGAGGAAGTTTGTGTTGATTTTTTTTTATGATATACTGATATACAGACGTACTTGGGAGGAACATTTGAAGCATATTGATGCAGTGCTCAACATTCCAGAGAGGGAGTCATTATATGCCAAGATGAGTAAATGCGAGTTCGGGATGACAAAGTTGCTCTATCTAGGGCATATTATTAGTGCAAGAAGTGTTCGGGTTGAACCAGACAAGATCAGGGCCATTCTGGATTGGCCACGGTCGAGGAACATTTCGCAACTCAAGGGATTTCTTGGGCTTTGCGGGTTCTACCACAGATTTGTGAAGGGATTTTCACAGATTGCAACACCACTTACAGATTTGACACGGAGAGACAGTTTCAAGTGATCAGAGAAGGCTCAGGATTGTTTTGACAGGTTCAAGGAGCTGATGAGTACATGCCCTGTTTTAGCCATTCCAGATTTCACCAGGCCTTTTGAGCTGCAGTGTGATGCCTCAGGAGAGGGCTTAGGAGCTGTCCTCATGCAGGACAAACATCCCATCGCATATGAGAGCAGGAAATTACGAGGTGTTGAGAGAACTTACAGCATCTATGACAAAGACATGCTAGCAATCATGCACGCGCTAGCTAAGTTCAGGCAATACTTAGCAGGGAGTCGATTCACAGTAAAAATAGATCATAACAGCTTGAAACATTTCCTTGGACAGAAGGATCTCAATGACAGGCAACAGAAATGGGTAAGTTACAGGCTTATGATTTTGACATAGTCTATGTCAAAGGGAAGAAAAATATCGTCGCAGATGCTTTATCCAGAAGGCCTCATTTGCTTGCTGTTGGGATAGTCATGGACGATTGGAGAGAGTTGATCTTGGCAGAGTATGCCAAGGATAGTTGGGCATCTAGTGTTATTGAAGGAACTATTCAGAATAGTCGATACACTGTTGTAAATGATTTGATCATCTACAAGGAAAGGATTTATTTAGTACCCGGATCTGCTATGAAGCAGAAGATTCTGAGGGCATTTCATGATTCACCATTGGCAGGACATCCCAGATTCTTTAAGACATATCAGCAAGTGAGAGAGCGCTTCACTTGGAAAGGACTCAAAACAAAGGTGCTTCAGTTTGTTAGGGAGTGCCCAGTATGTCAGCAGAACAAACAAGAACATTCCTTTCCAGGTGGTTTACTACAGCCCCTACCCATACCAGAGAAGAAGTGGGATAGCATTTCCATGGATTTCATTACAGGCCTCCCCAAGGTACAAGGTCGGGATTGTATTTTTGTTGTGGTGGACAGATTGACGAAATTTGCACATTTCTTTGCGATTTCGTCCACATATTCAGCAGTACAGACAGCAGAGCTATTCTTTCGAGAGGTATTTAGATTACATGGGATGCCACAGAACATAGTCAGTGACAAGGATAGTAGGTTTATGAACCACTTTTGGCAGGAGTTGTTCAGGTTGTGTGGAACAGAGCTAACTCTGAGTACCAGTTACCACCCCCAAACTGATGGGCAGACAGAGATAGTGAATAAATGGGTTGAGGGGTACCTTCGAAACTACATTGCAGGAGAGCAGAAGGCTTGGGTGAAGTGGCTGCATCTAGGGGAGTACTGCTATAATACCTCTTTCCATATGTCTATTCAAATGTCCCCTTTCATGGCACTGTACGGGTATGATGCTCCTAATTTTCTGGATTTGTTATTTGGGGACAGTAGGGTGCCGAAAGCCAAGGATATATTGCAGGAGTGTCAAGACATTATGCGATCCTTGAAGGAAAATTTGCAAAGGGCACAAAATCAGCAGAAGCAATATGTTGATCAGCACAAGGTTGAGAGATCTTTCGAGGTAGGAGACATGGTGTACCTCATGTTACAGCCGTATAGACAGTCCTCTCTCAAGAGGAGTGGAGCAGAGAAATTGAAACCACGCTACTATGGACCATTCAAAGTAATCAGGAGAGTGGGTGAGGTAGCTTATGAGTTGGAGCTGCCTGCAGACAGTAAAGTACATAACGTGTTCCATGTGTCACGCCTTAAGAAGGCATTGGGGCATAATGTGGTGCCTTCAGTAGTATTGCCACCTCTCGATGATGAGGGAAAACTTATCTTGATTCCTGAGGCCATACTTGACTCCAGGGAGAGGGTGCTTCGCAGGTGGACTATCAAGGAGTACCTAGTTAAGTGGAGGAACCTACCAATTGAGGATGCGACATGGGAGGCAAAGGAGATTATTCAGCATCCCGAGTTGAGATTGCTTGGGGACAAGCAATTTCAAGAGGGGCGAACTGTAATGTCCCCCACTTAGCCAGTTTGGAGGTATGTTGTCGTTAGCCCATTCTTGTATGGTCCCAAGGACTAACCAGGACTTCAAAAGGGATCCTGCAGTTATTTGGCCTAGTCAAATTTAATTACAGGCCAAACGGAGTTCGTTTGTTGGGTTGTCAGGAAGACTTACTATTTTTAGTAAGCCAATAGGGGGATGCGGTGCCTTCAATTTTCAGTAACAGGATGAGATGCGTTTTGTTGGGCTCTTTCTAATGAGCTATTATATGTGGGATTTCAAGTTTATTTGGTATATTATTTTAATGTTTGAAGTTACAACGGTAAAGTGACTATTTAAATTAAATATTATAATGTTTCATAAAGTCACTTTATAAAAATCAAGAGTCCCTCTTTTGAGCACATACATGGACTTTGTAAAAAGAAAAAAGAAGTAATATTAAAAGTCCTGTATTATACCACATTGGCAAGACGGAAGCGTGGAGCAAGTGAGGAAGGGATTAAAAGGAAGAAGATAGCTCTCATTTATTCATGCTTGAAAATATCAAAGAAATTGGGAAATTTGCTGGAGATTATTTCTCAATAGTTTGGAGGACGAAATCCCTTCAAGCTAGAAATCTTGACGCCATTGAAAGATATGGTCTTGAGATTCAACATGGTAGCAATCTGAAAAAAGCAGATACGAAAAAGCAGCCCGAAAAAAGCGGAACCGAAAAAGCAGGCGGAAAAAGCAATCCGTAAACACAGTTCAAAAAGCGAAACCGAAAAAGTAGGCTGAAAAAGCGGGTACGAAAAAGCAAGCCGAAAAAGCAGTTCGAAAAAAGCAAAGCAGAAGGGGCAGCATAGAAGGAAATTATTTCAGCCATCTACAACCAGGTTCTTTTGTTAGTATTGTTGTTAGGGTGTTATAAGCTTTCAGCTGTAAGTGTGCATTATACCAGCATTATCATTTTGTAATCCATGTAAATGCCAAAGTCTTAGCCATATTTCATGAGCGTTGTAATTTTCATTGCAATTAAGAAGATAATAGTTGCTGATGTCATTTAAGCAATTTAATATCATTATTTATCAGCTAGTTAGTTTGCATACCAACTGTTTGTAAAAATGGCAATTGGCTGTAGGTGTTCATTTCTCATGCTTAGATCATATATATGCACTGAATATTGTCAAAATTAGTAGCACACTCATGTTAGGTCACTTGTGTAGTCCATTGTAGTCTTCTAGCACAAGATTTTCATTGATGCAAATTGTAAAAAGGTCATTTGAAGCTAGCTGAAATACTATATCAGTCATATGTCCCTTGCATGTGAATTGTTTGATGAAATTCTTTGAGCTTTCATCAGCATTTTTTAGGGCAGATTTGAGGAGGGTTATTACAAACACACATGCCAAGCAATATGATGACTAAATCCAAGACATAAACAATGCATAAACTACAGGTCCTAGTCAGACATCTCAATGGGCTACTATGTAGAGGCTGACATCATCTAGAGTCGCTTGGCATCGACAAGCCCAAGCTCGGATCGTGCAGATTCAGCATCGCTCAACGGAATGGCTCGGCACAAGCATTCTATTATCTTTAGTTTTATTACCACCCAATATTTTCTTTAGTTATCACTTAATTAAAAACTCCCTCTACCATACCTGTGGCGTCATGATCGCCAAGTTGCGAGATAGGAGCCCCCTCCATATGCTACCCTACCCTACCCATGCTCATCCAACGATGAGTGCCCGTAGGCATGCAAACTCCCAACACAACCCTAAAGATCACAACTTCTAGAAAGTCCATGGAAGGGTGGGCCCTGTAAGTCACCCAACAGATGTACACGTGTGTGGCGTACCACCATCTCGAACATCATAACACAAGGACTAGATGAGAACACAAAGCAGAAAGTCAATCACCGAAAACATATTAGGGATGATGGATGCTACACGCATCCCAATGCAAAACCAAAATGCAATAAAAGTCTGACTGACATCCAAACAAATTGTCCAAGCCCGCGACCAATCTCATGCCAAGAAAACTCGAGAAAACAAGATGGCACGCAAAACGAGGTAAAACCCCAAATTTTGAAAAAATTCCAAAATTAAAACTCGTTTGGTCTTTGGGTGCAAAATCTCCAAAAATCCAAAAATAAATGAAATTGGACACCATATGCAAAAATGGCTAGCATAACGGCTCAAAACCCCAAAACCCCATTTCAAAAACAAGGAAAATGTTCATACTCGACCAATCGAGTAGAATCGGCATATAGAAACAGAGGGGAACACTAGTTCTCAACCCCTAACATACTGCTACAAGAAACGGAAACTGAAACGAAGTAAAAACAATAAAACGAGAAGGCCCTACCTAACAACAAAAGGGGCCAAAATTGAAACCCGCAGAATAAAATAAATCACACGCTAAATCTGCCGGAAATCATGGCAAAGCACAATCTACCCAAGTCGAATCCAACGAGACCAACCTCGTGAAGATCCCATGCTCATAGCTCCCAGAACGAACAGAAAACCAATCCTTGAGGATTTCCAAATTAACTCTCAAATTTCTATTTCTAAAATGTGACAAGTGAATAATGAATTCAGTTTTCCAATGCTTATTCATTTTTTGAGTGAATAGTCGATTAGGGCAATTAGCCAACTATAGCAACTAGACTCTGAATCAACCCAAACAAAAATAGGTTATTCTTCGTAACGGAAATTCACCTAAGGCAAAGCTTCCAGAAATTAAATCCGAAAAGATTAAAAACTCGAAAACCCAAAAACACAGAAAATCACTAACACTTTCGCGACAGAGCGAATCTCTCAATGCACAGACACGCTCACAGGTCTAATCACATAATGCAAATGAGTTCGGATTTACTACTCACCGAAAGGTTTTAATTTAAAACAAAATAAGGATACGTCGACCATACAAGGACGACACTGGTAAAATATGAATGGTTGAATCACTAACTCCATGTGCCACTGCCAAGGATATAATTCTTGCACACTAAAATACACGATCAAGTGTAATTGCATATAATATAATAGCCAAAGCAATTAATACATTTAAATACCTAGTTAATCTATTTACATCACTCACATTCATAGAAAGCGTAAAGATACATGAAGTAAATCACCATAGCATAAAATCCATCACATAACATAATCAACAAATATGTCCAATAAACCATATAACCAGATATCATCATAGATCTATTGTCATCTCAAAATAGCATCAACGTGCAAATATGATAAACTGAATTGTATAGAAGTAAAGCATCTATGGTACCGAATCAAAGTATAACATCCGACCCTCAGGTCATCATAAGGTACAAAGTAAGAGTATCAAGTATCTCTCGAACAAAATAAACAAGGTGCAGACTGCAAACACGAGAGGCACTACACCCACGAAGAAGGGAGAAATTAAAATGCATGTATACAGAAACCCAACACCAAAAAACACCAGAAAATTTCACGCAGGTCACGAAAGGTATTAGAGAAGGAGCCATGGAGCCACACAGGAGCAAAAATGGTGGTCGCAACAGACAGAAAGCTCATCGTGGGAGGTCACGCGGAAGCTCATCGCGGATATCTCTTTAAGTTATTATTTATAACAATATAAACATTATTATAATAATGCAACTCAATGAAGAAATAAATAAGAGCTCATGTAATTATTAACCTGATCAACTGCAAGTGACGACCAACTGTCAAGCCATCCATTGCGCTGCTAAAAGTAGCAATTGCCCATAATAGACTTACTAAAAATAGTAAGTAATCAACTAAGACCCACAAAACACCCTATCGATTCACGAGGTTCGCTATGATGAACTAACTCAATCAACTGCATACACTGGCCAAAAACGGGGACATTACACTATCAGATACAGTAATATGATTATGTGAGTTTTGAAATATTTGACTCTATATTAATGTGACATTACTATTATTATTTACTTTAGTCTTTCATTTTTATAGTATTACTATTTTGTATTTAGTATTAGGCTCTTTAAACTATTAAAAAAAATTGTCGTCTCCAAGTACCCTCGTCTCCTATTTTTGAAAAAATTATTGTACCAACACCACCGAAGACCTTCATGCCTCCCCGTCTCCCGATGACCTTGGAAATATCATTGAAAGGGAGTCTAGCACATCCTACACAGATAAACTTGGAAGTCAAGAGGTTGATGCATGTACTCGGAGCTTCGTAAGGGAGACACATTAGCATAAATGTCTGGTGTAGCCAAACTTTGGGGTAAATCCACAATTTAGTACATTCACTCAAATTACCATGAATCAAGGTATCCTTATGTGACAAAGGGGTAATGCTTCAGTTGACTTTTGAGGATCTTGGTCATATTGATTCAAAGGGAGTGGATCATGTCAAGATGGTTTCTCTAGTAATCAAGAAATTGTTGCAGTCAAAGGACTGTGATTCATGAGATGAAGTTTCATCTATGTAGATTGAAAGGCCTTATGTGAATTCCCAAACCATAAATGGATACTTCGAATAATATTCATTCGGATGACATTATCATTGAAGTTGTGACAACCAAAATTTTCTCCAAGCCAATTTGCACATTATTACATTATTTGAAGACAAGCTTTGAGTTATGGATTAAAGCCCTTACTAAGAGAGAGCATCAACATAAATGATTACCTAAGATGTACTTTAATGCAATCCTTCTTTGCGAGAGAGAAGTTTGACCCTGTGGGAATATTCAGGGTGGATCCACCCTCTCATATGGTTCGTGGTGGATGTCATGTGATTTGTGACATGATCTTGTGAAAACTTTTTGAGAGGTGATGATCCTTCAATGAAGTTTACTAGTGGTTACTATTGTAAGGTGACGATCTTAACAATAGTTTAACCTGCTATAATGATGGATGTCATATGGATGATGTCTATGGAGATTGTGATAGTGCATACCTGTTATGTAATTTTTGAAGTTACATTACTACGATATGGCATGGTGTATACTATGAGATGTAGTATTGCAGACATCATGTGCAGATATTTTCCTTGGTAGGCATCATGAGACTTGATGCTAGTGCACATACCAAAGAAAATATAAGTATTGTGAATATCTTATGGATGATATTCTTATATACACCATACTTTGATGATAATGTAAAGTAGCATCTAAATAAAGGATCTATGTTGTTAACCTTCATCACACCATTTTTCTAGAATGTTATATTGAGATGATATTTCCCTCTCATTACTCATAAAATGCAGTGTGTTGACCTTACAAACAATCCTCCCTAGCTAAGAGGGAGTGATAATGTTGTTGCTTCAGTCGGATTGATTTGATCAAGAGATAAACTGTGTTTAATCAGTCTCTGTCATTACTAATTAATCATTTTTATCTATCTAATAATTATTAATCGTGTGAGTTTCATTACAAAAGTGATTATTATGCAGATCGCTTATGTATTGAAACAGCACTTACAAACTTAGTTGTAGATTCGTGACAAGAATCCGATTCGGATCCGTGGATTCGAGGATTTTTTATTTTCCCGGTTATGATTCGTGGAGGATTCATGCCTATATATATATATATATATATATATATATATGTATATATATATATATATACATATACATATATATACATATACATATATATATATATACATATATACATATATATATATATATACATATATATATATATATATATATATATATATATATATATATATATATATACACTAAAAAATAAGAGAAATATACATAATTCTAAAACTAAATCATTTCATAGTATGCATCTATGAATCTAGTATACTTGATCAATGACATTGATAATTAATCTATTTTCATGATTATAAAGAAAATCAACACATTCATGATTATAGATAGTAAATGAACTTGCATTGTGATTTAGAGGGTCGTTTTTAGGGTTTAGGGTCTTTAGAAGAAAAAGAAAAATTAAAAAATGAGGCTGGGCCCACTTTTTTGCAAATTTTTTTGGACCCTGCCACGGATTCATGCGGATCCGCGCGTGGATCCTTGAGGATCCGGGCAGGATCCATAATCCTGCCTGTGGATCCGTAAGGATCCGCGCTCAAGGATCCATACGCGGATCCGGATCCAAATCGGACCCGAATCCAGATCCGAAGGTAAATGCACGAATCCGATAACTAGGCTTACAAATTAACATGATTATTACAAATCGGTGTTATCAATGATAGGGTATGTCCCACGTATGGACATGTCCCTACATGGCCCTAGCCACATAGAGACGTGTCTACATGGGACATGCCCCTACTAATACTCATAAATAATCAATTGGTTGCTAAACTTGAATACACAGAATAACCTGCAGTGCTATTCAAGTTGTAGTGATCACACATCATACATAATTCAATCAGTATTATACCAATATTGCAGAGATCTGATTTATATATAAACAGTTCCTTAACAATGAGGATATCACTAGAGTAATATGCTTTGTAAGAAGGACCAACTTGAGGGCAAAGATCCATTAGATACATCCTTTATGGTTTATTTTCATTGTGTGTAGACATAGCCAAAATTGTTAGTCTTGTCTCAAAAGCAGGAAAATTGAAATCTCAGATCTACAAAGATTAGAGTATGGACATGGAAAATGTATTACTTTGCAATAACCCCTCAGATTTGATTGAGAATTGACCTGCACCCCTATTGATGTGACTAAATTGTCTGAATTTCAAAAAATAAATGAGAGAGTTTTAGCACTGTTAAAATCATCTTGTTCCTTACAAGTCATCATTCGCAAAGAGATTTAAATATAAAGTTTGGAAAATGCTTAAGGACTTACAAAATAAACAGCCTACATATAAGTAAACTGATCTAAACACTGAACTAGATGATAATGAAGATATTTCAAAATAGTAAATACTCTAGGGTGAAAATTTAAAGCAAGAATACAGTACTACAAGGGGTAAAATTGATAATGAATGTTGATTTCTATTGTTCTGAATGGACTTACTGCCAATGACACAAACTTATTGGAATAGTTACAACTCAATGGTAAACTTAATTGCTCTGTCAATATGAGCATCAATTTGCAAAGAATGGAAGTGTTCCCACAAAGAAGCATTTCGCACTCCTCCAAACATAAACAGATTCATCCTTCTTGGCATCCTGATTAGACAAGTGATACTTCTTCATATGTCAAATCTCATAATCTCACAAAACTAAGGAAAACAGTGCAATGTTATGATAGCGGTTGTTTAGGAAACTATGATACTGAATGCCATTTTAGAAAGAAGCCCTCTAGAAATAACCAAAAAATAGAGACACATCATATGTTGTTGAGCGTCATAAAGATTCCTCTGATTTAAAGACATCATGACCAGAAGCATCTTACTTAATTAGGCTTTTGGTCAGGACATAGAAAGTCCATTTCAAGTTCACGTCTGGTTCATTTCATCAACAAAGATGATCATAAGTTAATAGTTTTCACTTTGATTTCTTGATATCATCAATCATGAGCAGACTAGTTATGTAGTGGCATTTATGCCACGTAGACTTCTAACCTCACAAATGATGTGGGGAAAACTGCTTTGGTTTTGATAGACCTTTAGATGATCGTACAGACAGAGGATTTTAAAAACTGAATGTGATTACGAAGTGGTAAGTGCCATTTCACTCATCTAAGGTGTGTCATGCGCAAGGTACAAAATTGCTAGGAAGATAATGATCAATGTGATTGAGTATTCCCACATTGATGCTCATATTGCAATGCAATACAGATGATCGGTGATCTGGGTGGTACATCTTCATGTAAGGCAAGAGATTGCACGGTTTGCAGTTGGAGCAGGGCATAGGAGGTCAGGCTGCAGTTGCAACAGACATTTCAATACAGATTGATCATTAGTGAATGCCTAGGGGAACGACTGGCAAGTTCGGCAGGTGTTGCTGGATAAAATGCTGCTTCTCATGTCCCCATTTTAAGATGGAATTTTAGTAATAACTAAATAAGATAATATTAATAAATAAATAATGATGATAATATCATATATTACAAAAAATGGAATAACATATAAGTTTAGTGTTGCTAAAAGGAAACCGGCGCTCCCGAGTTGTTTGAAATTTCATGTCATTAGAGCTGGGGTTTTTGGTTTGGGGGAGGAATCTCGGGTGAGATTTGCCCTCTCTTCATGCGACTATCCTGCTTTGGTTCTCGGCGATGGAGACAACTTGATAGACAAACTCAAGCACAGTGACTTTAAGGGCTTTTAGAAAGGTGAACCCTCTATAAAATGCTCCTTATATAACGGGGGTGATGTTATTGTTTCACTTTGGCCTACTGCATAGGGCTTGAACCGTGATAAACGGTTGGCAAGAAGTTCTTGCTGCAATGAAGGGGAGAAATCTCCCGCAGAAGCACTCATGACAAGGATCCCCATGATTTGGATGGGCTAGGGCATAGTAAGTCTTGGAAGGGAGATGACATTGGGGCCTCTAATCTTGCAAAGCACATAAACTTGAATGGAATAGGTTATCGACAACATGCAGATTGGAGATTCAAGGGCTATGGTTCAAAAGTCGCGGTAAAAGTGAGGGCAGCGAGAAATGGATTGGGTGGGTTGGACGATGGGGTTGGTGGGGTTATTTTGGAAGATCGAAAGGGAGGCGAGCCCTATGGTAAGCTTAATTCGAGTGAAGGGTCTCCAAGGGAAATGTTTAGACCTTTCTCTGAAGCTATATCTATAGACCTCAAGGGAGATATTGAAGCTGAAGCTATCCAGAATGCTGAAGTATTTTCAAATCTGGATCTGATGGTTGCTTCTAGGGTCATTGGTCGAGTCTGAAAAACCTAAACAATCGGATTGCAATGCATTGGGAACCAATATTAGATGTGTATGTTCAAATCTATCCTACAACTAGAGCTTTCTTTATTGTTGTTTTTGAAGAACTCTAGACTAGAAATAAGATTTTATGTGATTACTTTTGGAACTGGGAGGATAAGTTTCCCCTCATGCTAAAACCTTGGCATTCGTCTTTCAATCCTTTTTGTAAAGCTTTTGATAGGGTTTCTATTTAGGTGAGACTTCCAAGTTTCCCCCTTCACTTCTATTTTAAATCATGCTTAGAGGTTGTAGGCAACACAATAGGGAGTTTCTTAATGGTAGATGAAGGATCCTCAAATCTTATGCACTCAACTTATGCCCGAATCTTGATTGAAATGAACATTTTTGGAGATCTCCCTTAAAAGATTAAGATTAATACTTCTAAGGGTTGTTGGGTCCAACCCTTAGACTATGAAGGTTACCATTCCACTACAGGAAATGTTTCCAAACGGGACACATGGCAGCCCAATGTGCTAAACCAAGCACAAACAAGGAAGCTTCCTGGTGGAAGGATGTTTCTACCTCACTGTATATAGTGAAAAAGAGGAAGGATAGTGAAAGTTATGCTCAGGTTGTGCATGGTGACGGAGTGCAACTCTCTTCTGAGGCATCAAAGCTTGATTCACAACCCCCTCGGGAAAATGCCATTAGTGTAGTGATTGATCAAATGAAGGCTTTCAAAAATGGTGTGGGCACTCCCATGGGACAAGAGAAAAGACCTATAAGATCTCCAAAGAAGAAGAAAAATGAAATGATTATTAATCGTGCACAGGGAAGGACTATGAATCAACGGATACAGAGGGAACCGTGGAGGCATGTCAACAAATGGCTTCAAAGGTGCAAGAGGGTTGGGAAGTTGTGAAGAGAAAAAGTGGGGTTGGGGGGGGGGGGAATTGCAAAAAGCTCTTGAATAACTTTGTAATCACATACAAAATGCAATGCTAGGTGATAGACTTGTTTTTTTATGTTCTTACTGGTGTTTGTTGGCTATGGTTTGTTTTGAGCTCCTTTATATGTTGTGGTTGTTTCTGCTCTACAGGGAGATGGTTTCCCTCTTATATCCATCCCTAGTTCGGGTTAGGCTATATCCCTATTTATCAATAAAATTCATCCCTATTACCAATCCAAAAAAAATCATATATTACAACTACTATTAATATATATAAAAAAAAAGAAATAGTAAGAAAATATTATTATACTATATAAAAAATAAATAATAATATAATCTATTTTCAATAATATAAGATCTAAAAATAAATAAAATTAAATAATAATAAAATCACAATAAATGAGTAAATAAATAAAGTTGAATGCAAGAGAATATTGTAGAAAGTAAATAAATTGTAGAAAGTAAATAAATTATATAATATAAAATAATAGAAGTTAACTAAATCCAATGAAAAGTCATGAGGTACGTAATAAAGAGATGTAACTCCTTCAAAATAAGATATAAAAGAGAGTAGAGTTCATTTCAAAAAGATGGGAGGAAAAGATAGGAGTAAAAGAAGGAATAATGGAAGAGGAAAGTAATGTGAGGAAAATAAGAAAGTGACTTTCTCAAAAGGTATCAATGATACTGAAACAATGTAACTCTTCGAAAGAGTCATAATTATAAACAGTTGTGACTCTTCCAAAAAATTGTAATTATAAAGTATTGTGACTATTTGAAAGGATTATGATTATGATTATGAAAGGGTGTGACTTTTCAAAAGGATTATAACTATTAAGGGTTGTGACCTTTCACATGGATTGTAATTATGAAAGTGTGTGACTCTTCGGATGGATTATGATTATAAAGGAGAATATAAATACAATGAGATTTCTTCAAAACGAGGAGGATATAAATAATCTTATATGATTCTAAGATATATTATATCTATATGATATACATATTTATATATATGAATATTTATCATATATCAATAAGTATAATTATTGTAGTATTAATATCATTTACAATAGCAAAATCAGAAATATATATCTACATTTCACTCCTACTACTAGTTGGCTAAGAAGGGAAGACCGAAGTATCTCCAAAGAGGGGCTTGTGTAAATTTCAAGCAATGGATCTTTGTCCCAAGATAAGGAAGGGGTCAGCATTCCGTAGGCCTTTGTGATGCGAACTTTGACCTGTAAACTTTGAGGGAATCCATTGATATTGGTATCTAGGCAACTTGGTTAACACCCACTACTTCCGTCATGAGTAGGAATTTTAACAAGGTTGGAGATAAAAGTTAAAGATAACTTTAGAAGTATGGTGTTACCAAGGAGGGGCTTGTGTATATCCAAGCTAATGGGCCATATCCCAATAGAGGGCAGGAGTTAGTGATTTGTAAGCCTTCAAGATGTGGACTTGTAAACTTTGAGGTAGTCCACTGCTGGTGTCTACACAACTTGGATAACACCTATACCATCCATCCATAAACCAAAAAATAATATGATTGTGTAATTGGAATTATTATTATGGACATTCTTAAGACATAAATAGTATGATTGATTAAATGCATGTCAATCATAACCGACCCAAAAAGGGGGTCATCACACTACTTCAGATAATCTTTTGGTCCCCTTTGGATCAAGGGGTGTTTGGTGGGTCAAGCCATACAGTACTTTGTTTCATTTACTTTGAATAGAATAATATACAACGCAAGCATCTCCTCATGAGACACTCTTTAGTATGTTAAATTGTTAGTGCTTTGTTAGAAATGTTAGACGGTAGTTGAGTCCTGTGCAAAGAGGTTTTACTTATATGCATTGATATGAACCATTTTTTAAATGGAGAATAATTATATTTGATGTACACTATTTGTCAGTCCCGCGGTTATGCCTATTACAGAGACTGCAAGGAATTAATGAAGGGCAAAGGTGACCCTCTTCCATGGTGAGGAATCTATGAGAATGATCTATTACATTATTAAAGACAGGATTGTCAATTTATAACTTGATCAATGCATATGATACGTATTGCAAATTAGGTTGGGAATATTAGCATTCAAGAGAGTTATTCTTGCTTTTAACATCAGTATATGTGTTCAGTTTTTTGCAAGATAATTTCCTAGAATCTTCTTTTCTACCAAAATAAAAAATGAAAGGTTAATGGAGTTGAAAACCAAGAACCCTAGCAGATATGGACATGTATAAACTTTTATACAAATATTTATTGATGTCCAAGCATCAAACATTTATTCCTTTGTTTGTGGTCAATTTCATAAACAAATGAAAAATAGAAAAAGAATGCTACCTTCTATAGCATGTTTCAAGTTGCACACCAAGTGTAGGCATAACCACAACGGACTCTGCACAAAAGATCTCATTACATGAAAATTTATTCAAGATATCTGCAGAACAGCAGATGCTTCTGCTAAATGTATCACTATGCAATGGTAAAAAAGTCAGACTATTAAAATATGTTAAAAATAAGCTTGTTGTGCCAACACATACTGAAAAAAAAACTTGAGCTTTAGCACATATCAGCAAACATCATAAAACATTAAATTAGGTACACATTTATATTTAAAAAAGAAGTTACACTATTTTAAAAGCAGCAATTGAGTCAACCCCGTTGCCATGTTTTAGTAAGTCTACATAGAATTTGGTTTGTTGTTATAATGCTGATTATCCAAGGTCAAATGTTACATATACTGCATACACTTCAGATGACCTACCTAATCATAGTGATATCTCCTAATCCAGATGGCTATATGATATTTATTGTTTATCAGATACTTGATTAGGATTGTGGTGGTACTCTACTGTTATAATACATAAAATTCATGACGTAAATGTAATTTTTGCTTTAACACCATATCATTTTGTCTGCTAATGTGTATTTTATTATATTTTGAGCTTTACTATTCATAGCAAAGCCCTCCATAGCAATGTTCCATTATTCTTTCTGAGCCCCTCATCTTTTTTTATTATCTATTGACCATTCAATATTCGTGCCAATGAGTGATACCCTTCTTTTTGTCTTGACTATTCAATATCCATGCCCAAGAAGTGATCCACGGAAAGAAGATTGGAAATGTATTAGATGGACTGGGGACCATTTTTGTATGGTGACTACGGATAGCTAAATGTTTGAAGTCTGTAACAGACCTGCTGACTTTATAGTGCATGTTTGTAAAAATGAATTGTTGAACAGTGATTAACCTTAGAAATCTGAATTAAGATCTGTTATCGAAGTAGGGCATTGTTTTAGGCCCAAAGCAAGCAGACAACAGATGTATGACAAAGTAGACAGCATGAAGAGTAATGAAATTCAAAAATAAGGTAATAGGTATGAGAATGAGAATGAGAAAAAGTTGATCTCGATGTGAGAGATCAATTTATTGCATTGTTGTAATAGAAAGTGTGCTTGTTTGGTGCATGAAATGGCCAGAGACAATGGCAAAGAGGTGGTTATATACAGACCCTAATCGACTCGGATCACAATAACGAGTATCATTATAAATTTAGAACAATGCAATTGAAAGCCTGAAATATTGTCCACTAAATCAGGCCAAGAGGCGGGGATAGAAAATCTAAAGAACAACAAATACAGATAATTGTGAGCAGCTGGAATGTCCCCTTTTTGGCTATGAGGGAATGCTGGGACAATTACTTTGATATGTTCTTCTCACTATGTCAACTGAATATAAATTAAGCAAGCAATAGAAGATAAATTAATAATAAATGTGATATCTGATATATTCAATAGAGATATATGCAATGGTGACAGTTACATGGCAATTGTAATGTGCTATGCAATTGGATATATACTATGTGAAAGATTAATTCTATCACTTGCAGTGCTAAATCGATTAAGAAATCTCTGATTTACAATTGACATATGCAATCGATATTTATAGCTTGTAGCAGTGATGTGATATCTGATCTACCAATAATTATGCATTTGTGAATCACTTGGAAGTGATTTGAGCTGTATCTGGTCATTGATTTATGCTTGCACTTTAATGGATGTTATCTTTGATAAACAATCTGAAATGCGTAATCCATTACATGCCATCTTTTGATACCTGGTGTTCACACTTGCACCAGTGAAGGACAATTAGGATATTGCTCTAACAGAGCATATCTAATAGGAATAGTAAATGAGAAATAATATGTACTCCATGCCATCCTAGAGTGCATTCGAAATCCATATATTATTGCATGCCAAGTGACAAGTCATAGGATAGAGATGTGTCCCATCATCAGTACAATCAATGTTTGTTGGTCTTAACTAATGCATCATTAGTCAGTTAATAACAATAAATATGCATATTTTCACAGCAAGGAACGCAAATATGAAATGCATGATACAGATGTATACATGATGGCAATGAATGCAAATGTGGTATAGTGCAAGCATGAAGAAATGTTGTATGATAATAAATGGCTGCAAATACAAAACATGGCTGTATAATGCCGATAGGAAATATGAGATATTAATATATGCAAATATGATTTATGGTGTATGAATGCAAACATGAAACATTGCTACATGATGCAAACATGAAAGATGGTTACATGATGATGGGTGGACTCAGCCGATCAGCATGCCACCGGTCCATCATGAAGTCTGCATGGGTGGTACCATTTAAGAGTGATTGTAGTAAAGATCACTATTAAATTGTAACATAACAGTGCTAGATGCATGAAATATGATGTCATAGTGATTGTCTAAGTGCATCAATCACCAAATAATCAGGAACCTTAGTATGGTTCATTTAATTTATATATGTATTACAAAACTTATCTACAAGAGACAAGGTCTACTGCTCGCCATCAAATTTGTATGGTACTTATGCAGCATGTAGATGTTTTGAAGTTGCGGATATTATAGTCTCCCCTCCTTCAAAATGCTAGCCCACAAACATTTGACTCAGTTCTCCTGCTGGAAAGCTTTTGTAATTAAGGCATTGTCTAGGCCCACCATCCTTTTTTTTGAAGACTTCCACTGGCAGAAAAAGGGGAATATATCTTTTCTGACCCAATGTTTCAATATCCTTAGTATGCTTTCCTTGAGTCTTTGGAGAGGAGTGGATGCTACTGTGATTATGAAGGTTTTAAGGAATTGAAGGAAACTGCCTTCTGTTTCCTGAATCACTTCCTGCTGGTTGTGCTTGTTTGGAGTATCACTGTTTAGCAATCTGTGTAAGGTGTATATCTGGCCTTCTATATCAAAGTCAAAGGTTAAGTTCTAGAAGTTTTGTTTAAAACTACAAATTTGTCTCATCCACCGAATGTCAAAAATCATAACAGTAATCCCAAGCTTTATTATTTTAAAATGATCTGTGTATGTGTATTCTTCAATGGTCATTGCAAGCCTGGTTGTTAAGTGTTGCAGTTTATAGTTATTCCATTGGCCATCTTGATCTCAATAACCTCATGTTCATGGCTTGGTATTTTATGTGTAGTGACAAAAATTTGATTAATGAAGTTATGGATAGAGCTACAATCCAAAAGGATATTTATATTCTTTCCTTCAAGATTGCCTCTCACTTGAAAGGTGTTTTGAGAAGATCCTTCTAATTCTGCTAAAAATACACTTTTCTTTGGACATGAAGGTGGTTTATTGTCTGAGTTGGAGTCAAGGTTATCACTGTTAATATCCTCATCTTCACTATTGGGTCTAACTCCAATATATTGGATTTGTCCTTTCCCCTTGCATCAGTATTCTGGTACCCACAGTTCTCTTCAAGTGAGGCATAGTTTTTGTCACCTGAATTCTTGCCTTGTATCCTTGTCTAGTTTCAATTTATTGGGATTTTCCTTATTAGTGGTTGTGTTAGTAGTTTCCTTGGGGTTTGATGTCTCCTTAGATCAAGGTTTGCTTTTGATAGATCCCAGATCTATGTCTTGAGCTTTCTTCATGGCTTCTTGTAGGGAGCTAGGATTCAATGCCTTGAGCCAACCTTTTAGTGGATCTAATAAACAATCCATAAAAAGAACAACCAAGTGCCTCTCCAATATGTCAATGACTGAAATAAAAACTCTTTAAAATTCCACGATATAATTTTCAATTGAGCCCTTTTGTTTGACTTGAGTCCGTACTTTCAAATGCAAATTAGGGTCCTTATTATCAAATCTCTATTAACTTTCTGAAAACTCTACATAGAATGTGATTTTGGAATACCCCCTAGTAATCATCTCATGATACCACCATTCATGGGCTGTCCCATCCAAGTGGAATGTTGCATATTTGATAGCTTCCTCCATCATTGGAATTAACTGGAAATATGTATCAGGTTTTTGTATTCATTCCCTGGCTGTGGTTTCCTTGATGCATAAAAATAGGTGTTGAGATATGATAGCTTTGGTCAGTTTATATTGGATACTATTTGCCAATATATGTGAATGTATGTTTTACATACATTCACACATATGTGCTTGTCATAATAAATCTGGGAATATACTTGAAAACCGACCAGCATAATCATATGAAACTAAAATGAACTTGATGCATATATATATTCTTATCTTGCTTCTTATAAAAATGATCGGTTAAGGCATATTGCTAATCATATAAGTAATCACTTGCTAGTTAGTATTTACTAAACGATCAAATCCTTTTAGATCAGATTAGTTAGTTCATACTAACTAACAAATGCTTAAATGACTTTTCATTTGAATAGTCATGACCGATCATGGATTGACTGTTGAATACAATATATATATATATATGCCATCATTGAAAGGAGTATAGATATTGTAATTGATAAATTCCCTATACCTTCCTACAGTCTGAAGATGACCATATTTACAGAATTATATTTATCCTAAACATACAAAACTATCCTACCTAAACATGGTATCAGAGCCAGGTTGTTTGCTAGGAATATTCAGGGTACAAAGATCTGAGCTTAGCAAAGGGTATCTGGAGAATTTGTAAAAACAAGTGGAGATCTGTGCTCTGAGAATACTTACAGTCCAGATAATATGAAAAGTTTCTTGCCATTCTTAAACAAAATGATATATCTTTGGTGGCCAAGAGATTTTACAAAAGATGCAGATGAGTTTGTTCCAGAAAGAATGTGTGGTTCTATTTGAAAGATGCTAGTACTATCATTTTGCACAGGGAGTGAAGGGAAATTAATTCATTATTATTGAGATCTGCCAAAATATATCCACTGTGCTAATATCAATATTTATGGAAACAAATATTCTCCTGCGTAGATGTATTTTAGCAGTGGTGCTAATGTTATCTTAGTGAAACAAATAAGGGTAGACATCTATTGATATGGGTCCTGAAGTTTATTTGGCAAACATTCAGATTTTTCTATTATCGTGGAATCTAAAATTGGAAGATGTTGACCAATATAGTTGGGCATCTAACTATGAAATAAGATATATTTCCGTGAAGCTATATGTAATATATTTATTGGGCCAAAGGGTTTTATTGATCAATGTTTCCGTGTGAAGCGTTCCCAATGTAGCTTTGGAGCATTACTGTTTATAAGATTGGGCTTTAGCGGCTTGGAATTTACTGTATGGGTCCCCATAAATAACAGACACCTAGAACCGCAAACCAAGGTTAGAAAATACAATTTTTGCAGAAATTATAAGCACTGACGATGTTAGGGAAAATCGCTGTAAGCAAAATATTAATCCTTGTGAGGGATGTTCGAAGGGGAGACATGTATTAAAACAAACAGTTGGCAGGTGATAGTCAGTTGAAGGCATTAAAGTTTCCTGCAGGCATTATTAACTAGACACCACAATTTCTTACATCACTGCAAAATACTTGGAACCGATTCTGCAAAAGTTTAGAGAGGCTCAAAAGTCATTTGATGGTGAAACAACAGTGGTGATTTGTGTAAAGTTTATTTACAGATTTCTTTTAACAGTGCTGAAGTATGTATATTTCTTGCAGGTACAGTCAATACCAATGAAGAATCCAAAGTGCTGTACAGTATATAAAATCTCAATGCAAAATTATATAAATTTTCTTTCAAATTCAATGTATGTACTGGCTTCAATTTGCATATATTAATCAATTTCTATATTTGCGATATTGGAGCATCCAATATGTAAATAATGCTAGATGGGTATATGGGGTGAATGGGCATGTCTTCAAATGGAGACATGACCATTCACCAATACACCCGATTGGTGGAATGGTCACACCCGATGTGATTAGTAATAACAAAACTAATGACTTTCAAGACTTTAACTAAGTCAATTGCAATCATTAATAATCAGCATAAATACAATTATTATTTCTCAGATATAATATGCACCATCGGTTTCTGAATGCTGTGATCACCATTACTAAATGCAGATTATAATCATGCATATATACATATCAATAGTCAAACATATTGACATGTATATATACATGAGTATAGTCTCATATCATCAGCACAATTTGTCTGAACCGAAGCTATATGTTTCAACACTCCCTCTTAGCTAGGGAAGACAAAGTGCATATCAATCCTTCTCATTATAAGAAGTAATATCCTCAAGATATATATAAGAAAATCAAGTCTCATGATATTCTTTCTAGTTATGGTGTGTATACAAATATCAAGTCACATGATATCCACCATAAAAGATCATGGTACATCCATAGATATTAAGTCACATAATATTCACCATGAATTTGAAAATATTGATCTCAACAGATATCAAGTCACATGATATCCATCAACATGCTCTTTTAACTATCATGATCTTTCCTTGAATATCAAGTCACATGATATTCATCATGATAGTAATCTAATAATAATAAAGTCGTCACCTTATCTTATCAGAATCAATATTTCATTATAAAAGATTAGCACCTTAAATAATGAACATAGGGTAGGCCCATGAGTCATAGAGTCAAACATATGACAAAAGAGTTTACACTTTAAACATTTGCTTTTAAATAATACAAATTTACAAAGTTGAGACTCAATCTCATAAACTTACATTCCAATCAAACCAAGTTTCTTTCTGAAATGATCAACTTTCACTTTAGGGAGAGCCTTGGTGAGAATGTCAATTGTTTGATCACCTGTATCAATATATCCTAATTGAATAGCTCTTCTTTCCACCATGTCTCTCACGTAGTGGTAAGGAATTTCTATATGCTTGGATCTATCACAGTGAATGGTGGTAGGTTTCATAGGTTCACCAAGCAAGTTAGAAAGCAACTTCCGAAGCCAAACTACTTCTCTAGCTCACGTAGCTGTTGCAATGTACTCTGCCTCAGTTGAACTTTGAGCAACAGAAGCTTGCTTTCTGCAGATCCAAGAAATCATGGCTGATCCTAAACTGAAGCAGCATCCTGATGTGCTTTTTCAGTCATTTACACTTCTGGCCCAATCGGAATCAATATATCCGTGTAACTCCAAACTAGTATTCTCATATTTAAGTACATACCCAATAGTATCTTGAAGACACCTCAATATATGCTTCAAAGCAACAAGATGAATCTCGCGAGGTTCACACATAAACTGACTTAATGCATTCACTGCATAGCAAATATCAGGTCGAGTATTTACAAGATACATCAAGGACCCAATTATTTGTCTGTATAAGGTGGGATCAAATATTCTGGATTCAGCACTCGCTTCCTTTAGCTTGTGAAAGTTGGTTTCCACAGGTGTAGACATAGGTCGACAGTCCCACATTCCAAATCTTTTCAAAATATCAATAGTATACTTATTTTGATGTAAAAAGATATTACCAAACTTCTGACTTACTTCCAAATGAAGAAAGTAATGAAGAATTCCTAAATCCTTCATTTCGAATTCAGAAGCCAAATCTTTCTTTACACTGATTAATGAGATGTTCTTCCCCTATAATCAGAAGATCATCAACATAAATTAGAATTAGCATATCACCTTTAGTTACCTTGAAGTAGAGATTTGGATCAGCCACGTTCTTGGTGAATACAAGACTTAAAAGGTATTTGTCACTCCTTTCGTCCCAAGCCCGGGGAGCCTATTTAAGTCCATATAGAGCCTTTTTTAATTTACAAACATGAGAAGCAGCATCATGAGTTACAAACCCTTCTAGTTGTTCCAAATATACTTTTTCCTCTATTTTCCCATTAAGAAAAGCAGTTTTTACATCCATTTAATGAATTTTCCAACCTTTGGCTACTACAATGGCTATTACAGTTCTAACAGAAGTGTACCTGGCAACTGGTGCAAAAGTTTCTTCAAAGTCAATTCCTTCCTTTTGAGAAAAACCTCTAGCCACAAAACGAGCTTTATGTTTTTCAATGCTGCCATCTACAGCATACTTAACTTTGAAATGCCATTTTGAAGACAACACAGATTTTTCCTTAGGTCTCAGAACTGTCCCAAACGTCATTTTTTAGTATAGACTGGCATTCTTCCACCATGGCGTCTTTCCAAGTTTGATGTTTAAGTGCTTCAGAAGTACTAGAAGGTTCAGGATTTGAGCTCTTACACAAGAAAGCATTATATGTTAATTTTCTAGGTCTCTAGCTTTCTTGAAAGGTTCTAGAAGGGGCCTAGGATCCATCTCCTTCTTGTATTACTTTTCTTGCCCAAAGTGGCCTTTTAAAGTGATCAAAAATCTCTTCCTAAGTCTCTGGAAGGATTTCAATTTCAGTTGAAGTCTCTTCAAGAAACTCCCTCTGAATCTCAGGAGTAGGAGTCTCTTATGGAGATACATCAAATGTATCTAGTTCATCAAACACTTTGGCTCTTCTAAAAGCAATGTCTTCCTCAAAGATGACATCTCGGCTTAGTTCTATTTGTTTCAGTCTAGGTATGTAGACTCTGTATCCTTTTACTATTTCACTAAAATCAATGAGAATACCCTTTCTTCCAAAAGGTTCCTAGTCCTCTTCTCCTTAGGTACATGAACATATACAAGAAATCCAAATATCCTTAGGTGACTGATGTTAGGTTTCTTTCCAGAAAATGCTTCTTTAGGATTCTTATTGTCCAAATGTGAGTGAGGACATCTATTCTAAATATAGACTGCAGTGTTGGATGCTTCAACCTAGAAGGACATGCTCAAATTTTGATCAAGGACATGCTCAAATTTTGATCAAAAATCATAGCCCGAGTGACTTCTACAATGGCTCTATTCTTCCTTTCAACAACCCCACTTTGTTGAGGATTGCAAGGGACTATGAACTCCCTCTTAATCCCAATTAGTTTGCAGAACTCTTTAAATATTTCAAAAGTATACTCCTTCCCATTATCTGTTCTCAGAATTTTAATGTTCTTACCGGAGAAGTTCTCGATGATAGTTTTGAATTCTTTAAACTTAGAGAGAATATCTTCAGATTCTTTGCATTTAAGGAAGTATATCCATGTCTTCCTTGAAAAATCATCAACAAATATCAAATAGTACAAGAATCCTCCTATAGAAGGTATAGACATGGGCCCACATAACTCAGAATGTACTAGTTGCAACACTTCTTTAGTTTTGCTCAAACTGTGAGGAAATGGCTTTTTAGTGTTTTTCCTAAGGCACAACCTTTACATGATTCATTGTGAATATGTTTTAACTTGGGCATTCCGGTTACTATCTTCTCCATTGATGTTAGAGCATGGAAGTTGATATGACCTAGTCTTCTATGCCATATTTCATTTGAATCTGAGGTCTCATGTACAAGTGCAAGATTTTTCTTAGCACATAGCTCATATAAAAGTCCTTGTCTTACTACTATTGTTAAAGCCCTTTTGATGGTTGAGTTTTTAGGCCATGCTAGTACTTTTTCTCCCATGAATACGATTCTAAAACCATCATCTTCAAGTGCAGATATAGATATTAAATTCCTCTTAATACCTGGTACATAAAGAACTTCAGAAAGTTGAATAGAATTCCCAGATTTCAATTTCATGGTGCAAGTCCCAATTTGTTTTACAAAGTGTGCAAAATCATCACCAATTGTAACTTCTTCATCTGCTTCTATTTGCATGCTTTCTAGATTATCCTAATATCCAGTGATGTGCCTCAAAGACTCGCTGTCAACTATCCATGTATTCCTTTTTGTTGATATCTAGCTGGATAATGCTAAATAGAAGGCATATTTCTCATATTCATTGCCTTTATTTGACTTCTTAGATTGTGCAAAAAATGGTTGAGGTTTAGATCTATTGGGACAATTTATTGCATAATGTCCATATAGATCACATCTGAAGCATTGGATTTTGGACAGGTCTTTCTTCTGTTTGGATTGTCCTTTTCCATTAAAATTTCTTTTCCTTTTGTTGCTTTTCTTCTTTCCCTTCTTATAAGCATTTGTATTAAGAACTTGAACATCTTCATCTAGGGTTTTGTGTTTTCCCTTAATCATTAATATCGATTCTTCTTGAAGACAATCTAATCTTAAACGACCCAGTTTAGAGAGTTTAGACCTAGCACTTATACCTTGTACAAAGGATTCCCAGGAGTTTGGAAGTCTTCCTAATGCTATTAAGGATAATTCTTGATTTTCAATCTCATAACCAAGTGTAGATAATTGATCTCTCAAGTCTATGATTCTCATAAAGAAAGCATTTATAGTTTCTCCTTTATTCATGCTTACACTATTCATCTGCCTTTTAAGAGAAAGTTCGTTGCTTGTATTATTGATTATAAATGCATTTTCAAGAGCTCGAAACAGACGATATGTTGTGGCATGTTTTGCTACAATAAGTACTATGTGGTCCCGAACAACATATACAATTATCTTCATAGCCTTCTCATTTTTCTTGATCCATTCTGATTTCTCAGGATCATCTTTAGGTTCCTCTTTGTCCTCTATTACAAATGATTCCAATTTGTTTTCTTTTAACAACATCATTACTTGAAGTTTCTAGGATTCAAAGTTATTAGCACTTCCAAGCTGATGTTCGAATCTTATTGTGTTTGTCATTTTGTAGGGAGAGAGGATTGTTATCTAAAGTAAAATTCTGATTCAAGAAACTTAGTGTGATCTTTCCTTAGCCAAGCTCTGATACCATGTAAAGTTTATTTACAGATTTCTTTTAGCAGTGCTGAAGTATGTATATTTCTTTCAAGTACAGTCAATGCCAATGAAGAATCCAAAGTGTTGTACAGTATATAAAATCTCAATGCAAAATGATATAAGTATTCCTTCAAGTTTGATGTATGTACTGCCTTCGATTTGCATACATTAATCAATTTCTATATTTTCAATAGCGGGTGGCATACAATGTTGGACAGATATATGGGTGAATGGGCATGTCTCCAAATGGAGACATGACCATTCACCAATACACCCGATCGGTGGAATGGTTACATCCGATGTGATTAGTCATAACAAAATCAATGACTTTCAAGACTTTAACTAAGTCCATTGCAATCGTTAATAATCAGTATAAATACATTTATTATTTCTCAAATATAATATGCACCATCGGTTTCTAAATGCTGCAATCACCATTAGTAAATGCAAATTATATTCATGCATATATACATATCAATAGTCAAACATATCGACATGTATATATACATGAGTTTAGTCTCATATGATCAGCGCAATTTGTCTGAACCGAAGCTATATGTTTCAACAATTCGTATTCCAGCATATTCCAAGTCCATGGATTTGTGGTTCTTGTTGGGTGCATATTTGGTCATAAGAGTTGGTATGATAATCTTCTGAAAAAACTGTGATATATATAGCAGAGAGAATATATATTAATGAATGACTGCAGATATTAATTTTGATTCGTTGTTGTAGATACTTATCATGCCATGGATTAATGATGATCTCTCACAGCAAACTCACTCATTATTTATATGGAATGTGGAATCATGCCCACGTAGGCACATGATGTAGTATTTGTACCACGTAGAGTCATGTTCCTGCATGGACATGAATATTAACATTATAACATACTACTTAAACCTTGTCTGATAACATAATGATATGATGGTTAATATGAGTCCAAAACAGTTATAGGTGAATTAGATGCCACATTAAATATTATATAATTGGACCCTGATAATGTTAGGTGAGGTAATACTGATTCAATCAATATGAAGTCATTCATGTTTCACCTATTATATGTATATGTGTGTGTGTGTGTGTGCAAGTATATATGTATTTACTATTCTGAATTATCATGTGCTTCAATCCGAAGCAATAAGTTTAACACTCCCTCTTAGCGAGGGAGGATTGAATCAATGTTATCTTGCCATAGCGATATGAATTCACTTGATATGTGCACTGACATCAAATGTATGATGTCTATAAAGAGATAAGTTATCTAATATCTAGCACTCTGGGACAACAACTTAATGAAGTCGATCAGATAACAAGTAATCAAAAAATGTCATGAACTCTATCATGACAAGTATCATGATCACCGGCACTCCGAGACAACTAAATGTAGTCTAATCATGATACATTCATTATCATGACTACCGACACTCCGGAACAGCAACTTAATGTAGTCTGTCATGATAACAGGTCAAACTATTGACAAGATCACCAACTTACAATAGCGACCTTCCAAATATATATCAATGAAAGATTGTCACCTTTCATGATACAATCCACACGAGAGATAGTAACTCTTTAACATCAAGGAAAAATTAAGAGAAAATAATTATATATACATCTTACAATATAACTGAGATTCAATCTCAGGAGTTACAATCACATTCGAATCATCCCAAGTTTACCTTTAAAATGCTCCATTTTAGGCTTAGATATAGGTTTAGTGAATATATCAGCAATTTTCTCATCAGTGCTGATGTATTCTAGCTTGAGAACATCTTTGTCCACCATATCGCTGACATAGTAATAAGTAATTTCAATATGCTTTGATCAGCTATGGAAAACTGGATTTATCGATAATTTTATGCAGCTTTGATTGTCACAATACATAATTGTAGGGTTCAGAGGCTTCCCAAATAATCCAACTAGCAACTTTCTTAACCATACTGCTTCTTCGGCTCCCCCAGATGCAGCGATATATTTTGCCTCGATGGAACTTAGGGCAACCGCTGACTGCTTCCTGCTAAACCAAGATATCATAGCTGAACCAAGATCAAAACAACATCCTGTAGTACTTTTACAGTCGATGGAGTTGTCGGCCCAGTCAAAATCTGCTGACCCTTGAAGTTGAATCTCAACACGATCATATCTTAGACCGAGTCCAATAGTACCACACAAATATCGTAAGATATGCTTGGCTGCCATGAGATGAATCTTCTTAGGTTCGCACATGAATTGACTTAATGTATTACTTGCATAACAAATATCAGGTCAAGTATTCACCAAGTACATTAGTGATCCAATTATCTGTCTGTAGTATATAGGATCTCTAGGTTCAGATTCAATTCATCATTTTTATGCTTGCAAAGATTTGTTTCCAACGGTGTGGATAATGGCTTGCAATCCATCATTCCAAATTTGGTCAAGATGTCAATGGTGTATTTTCCTTGGTTTAACAAAATCTAGTTCTCCTTTTGCCATAGTTCTAGACCCAAAAAGTAGTGTAGAAGTCCAAGATCTTTCATGTCAAACTCACCCACAAGATCCTATTTGCATTTTACTATAAGATGATCTTCCCCTGTTGTTAGTAAGTCATCAACATATAAAACAAGAATAATCATATCACCGTCTGATATTTTGAAATACATATTAGGATCAGCTTCATTTTTAGAGTACCCTAATTTAGTGAGATAATTGTCTATTCTTTCGTACCATGCACTGGGGGCTTGTTTAAGGCCATCGAGTGTCTTCTTTCAATTTGCACACATAGGAATTTTTGTCGTGAGTGACATAGGAATTTTTGTCGTGAGTGACAAATCCTTCTCGATGTTCTACATATACTTCTTCATCGATAACACCATTTAGAAAGACATTCTTAATATCCATTTGATGTATCTTCCATCGTTTAGATGTTGCAATGGCAATAATGATTCTGATTGAGGTGTATCGAGCCACTAGAGAAAATGTCTCTTCATAATCAATTCCATCCTTCTGAGAAAATCCCCAGGCAATGAATCTGGCTTTGTATTTTCCAATACTCTAGTGCATGTTTGATTTTGAATAACCATTTGGAGGAGACAACTGATTTGTCCTTAGGTCTAGGTACGACATCCCAAACATCATTTTTTAATATAGATTAATATTCTTCAATCGCTGCATCTTTCCAAGGTTGACATGATAATGCCTCTTCAACACTTGAAGGTTCAAATTTGATGAGTTCGGATAATAGAGTAACATAGCATGAATGACTTCTAGTTTTCTTGCTTGGATACTAGAGTAGCATAGAATGAATGTGGAGCCATGCCCACATAGGGATGTGACTCTACGTAGCACTTGTACCACGTAGGGTCATCTCCCTACGTGGACATGAATATTAACATTATAACATGCTATTTAAACCTTGCCCAGTAATATAATGATATAATGGTTAATATCAGTCCAAAACAGTTATTGGTGAATTAGATGCCACGTTAAATATTATATAAGTGGACCCAATAATGTTAGGGGAGGTAATATTGATTCAATCTATATGAAGTAATTCATGTTTCACATATTATATATATATATATGCAAGTATATATGTATATACTATTCTAAATTATCATGTTCTTCAATCCAACTGAAGCTACGACTTTAACAGCACTAGGTTATGGCATCAAGAATCAAGTTCAATGCGCTACTTGGATGGGTATCTAAGCTTACCTACCTGTGACCCAATTACCCATTCCCTATTCGCTGACAATACAACATTGTATGCAGAGCCTTCTATACAGGAGGCTAGATGCATTCAAGACACTCTAAGGGTTACGAGTTGTAATCTGGGCAAGCCATGAACCGTGAAAAATCTTGCATCTTCTTTTTCAACACCAAGCTCTCTGATCAGCGCAGAATTGCAAACACCCTCCAATTCTCAATACAACAGTTGCCTGCCAAATTCCTCAAAGTGAAGATCTTTAGTGGCTCCAATCCCTCCAAGCATAGGGCGGAGGTGATCGAAAGACTTAAGTCCAAGGCGATGTCTGGATGCAATAAGTGGCTCTTCTTCCCTAAACAGATCACAATGGCTAAGGCAGTTCTATCTACTATACCTACCTATTATGTGTCACGCCTGGAATTAACCTCCAAAGCTTTATCAGAGATGGAAGGTGCCATGAAGGAATTTTTCTGGGAGGGGTCCAATGTAATCAAGAAAATACCTCTAATCAAGTGGACTACGTTATGCACTAACAAAAGCATTGGTGGAGTCAGACTCAGCATTAGATCACTCAAACACAAGAACTTGGCATTGGGGGCAAAGCTCATTTGGAAGCTTTACAAACAGCCCCAAAAACAATGGTCTCAGCTCTTCCAATCAAACATCTTGACAGCAGTAATCCGACCAAAATCCTCACTTGCCCGAAACAATTTGGTGGGTCACCCACCTAGCAATTCATGAATAATGCCAAGGATATCATCACAGATCACTTATCATGGAGCATCGACAATGGTGAATCAGCAAACTTTTGGCATGATTCGTGGAATGGTCTGGGAGTGCAGTGATTGGGAATGGATGGATGTCTCCTTAAATTGAACGAATACATTCCACAAATTGCAGATCGCTCTAGGAGTGCAGTGAAAAGCTATGCAAATCCAATTCCCACGAACCTAGGAAGCGATTGGGAATGGATAGATGTCTCTTGCTTGGGCTTACCAAAACCACTTACCTTGGAGCTACGGGTCGAACTGGCTAAGAGGTTGTGCCAATTTACCAACATTCAGAATATTTGGATACGTAGTTTAGTCTTCTTGTTCAGGATCGATGACTAGCTAACTATTCCATGGTGGCAAAAAGTTGTTTTTTCGAAGGCGAGGTCCTTTCCTTGGGTGGTTTTACACCATAAACGCCTTACAACTGAAAGGCTCGGGAAGTTTGGCATCCATGGCCCCCCATGGTGCATTTTGTGCAAAAGGGACGAAGAGTGCATCATTCACCTCTTCCTTACCTACCTAGTGGTTGCCAAATGGCGGGATTGGATTCAGAATGAGTTGCAATGGCCAGGTCCACATCAGAAGAAGATCAAGGACTTCATTGTTGCCTAGCCTCTCAAGAAGCCTAATTTTTGGGCCAGTATTTGGATTTAGGCACCATCAATGATGGTATGGCACATACGAAAAGAATGGAACTAACGCATTTTCAAAGGCAAGGAAAAGCCCCTTGCTGATATCATTTCGGGCATTTAGGAGGCTATTACCGAAACGGCTAATAACAAGACTATAGTCAAGAGGCATTCAATCTTCATGCAATGGGACAAAGAGATGTGTCTAAGATGGCCAAAACTAAAACTTTCTTCCCCTCCACCCCATGAAATGCAAGGTCAATCGCTCACTAGTCAAATGGAAGAGCCCCAAGCTCTTCAGATGGAAACTCAAATTCGATGGGTCTGCCAAAGACAACCCGAGTAAAGGCGGTCTTCACTGCATTATTTGTGATTCGCAAGGACAATTTGTTTGGGCTGCTTCTAAGAAGTTGATTACTTGCACTAATAACACAGTTGAATGTGAGACCCTTGAGCTCGTAATCAAGTTATGTCTAAAATTGAGCATTGATAAGGTCGAAATCCAAGGCGACTCACTACTTTGTATCAAAGCTATTACCATGGGTGAATGCCAAAGCTGGTATTTGCGTAAATGGTTTGATTTAATCAAAAAATCGCTTGGCAAACTTCAGAATTATTCCATTCAGTATATTTATTGGGGGGCCAATTCAGCGGCAGACTATATTGAAAGTTGTGTTTCTTCAGCAGGAAATTGTGGATGGTTCCGATGCTGATATTTGGTTCAGGCTTGAAAACATTCTTGATTTGGATTGGGCAGGCAACTGTACGGCTATGGTACCATTGTGATTGTGCCATGTATTATTAGTCTCTTGGCTAATGTTCTTAGTGTACAGGGCACTACCCCCACTTTTTTCTTGGTAGCACTTACCTAAAAAATAATAATAATGATAATAAATAAATAAATATCAAAATATATTAAAATTATAAATCTAATATTTAACTTAAGTTTTTTAATATTTTATTTGATAGCTTTTAAAATATTTAAATAGTAGAATTAAAAACGATTCAAGTTATATTTTGATGTTAGAGACTTTTATATACATGTTCAAGACATTTTGATTTGGATATTTATATTGATAGACCATGGTTTTGATGTTTGAGACTATTGTTATAATGTTGTTGTACTGATTTATACTGCTGCTATTATCATTTATGTTATTATACTACTGTTGTAACTCATGAATCTTGTCTTATTAATAATTAATTATTGGCATACCTCTCTCTTTCCCTCTCTCTCTCTATAATATCTTAATATATTCTAAATAATTCACACGCAAACACAAAATTTGGTACTGCCATCCCCCACCGTCCCCTATTTTCTGCTCTTTGGGAAACGTCCCAGAAATGCATCCCCTGTCATCCCCTTGTCCTGGTCCCTGAAACGTCCTGTAATGTAGATATTTTTAGCTTGTAGCAACGATGTCCGATCTATCAATGATATTATGCAATTGTGAACGTAATTGCTTGGAAGCAATTTGTGTTGTATCTACTTATCGATTTATGCTTGAACTTTAATTGATCCTTTCTCTGATATAAGATCTGGCCTTGGATGTTGTCTCTGATATCCGTTCTTCACACTTGCACCAGTGAAAGCCAATAAGGGTAGTGCTCTAAACAAAGCATATCCAAAAGGATATTTAAAAGAGAAATAATATGAATTCCATGTTGCCCTGAAGTGAATTAGAACTCCATATATTATTGCTTTTCACGTGACAAGTCACAGGTTAGAGATGTGTCCCATCATAAGTGCAATTAATATTTGTTGGCCTTAACTAATATATCATTAGTCAGCTAAGTCAATACTAATTGACTTAGTCAATGGCAATGTGTGCATTATTCCAGCAACGAATGCAAATATGTAATGCATGATACGGATGTATGGATGATGGCAGTGAATGCAAATGTGGTATAGTGCAACTGTGAGGTAATGTTGTATGATAATGGATGGCTGCAAATATGAAACATAGCTGTATAATTTTGATAGGAAGTATGAGATATTGCTATATGGTGCAAATTATGGCATATGAATGCAGACATGAAACATTGCTACATGATGTGAACATGAAAGATGGTTCCATGATGATGGGTGGACTCAGCTGACCATCATGTCACCAAACCTGCATGAAGTCAGCATGGTATAGTACTATGTAAGAGTGATCCTAGTAAAGATCGCTGTTAAATTACATCATAAAAGTGGAATTGAAAATCAGAAACTCAGAAACCCTCACAAAGACAAATAAAATAAAATAGACAATTGGATGATTTTCTCTCACAATGGGCTCCTATTTAAAACACCAGAATGGCACTTAGCCTCTTCGCTCCTTTCACTTAAGAAGCTTCATTGTCACAATTTCATTTTAAAAAATCAAATAACATAAAGTTCCTTAATAATAATAAAGCGTCATTTATTAATTAATAAATATGAGCCCCACCAATAAATAACTCCATCCAATGTTGGTGATACCAACTGCCAGCACCACAAACTGCACTGCAAAATATGGCAAATGACCAAAATAGACTTACTAAAAATAGCAAGTCCATGACTGAAACCCTCAACTCTCACTGCCAGCTCACCAAGGCCGTGATGATGAACTGACCTAGCCAATTGCAGATGCCTGCTAAAAATTGAGACATTACATGACGTGTAATTGTTGCAATAGATATGAATCTATGCTGCTATTAGTATGGCCCCCAATTATACATATGTTGCTCTCAACATGAACTTATATTAAAAGTAGAAATAGGTAAAGGAATGGGTATGTGGGTGTTAGTATCATAGTTTGCAAACTCTCCTAGTACTCTCAGAGTTGCCAAGTACTCTCACATTTTTTTGTTGGGCAAGTACTCTCAAGTTTAACTCTCGCGTATTTATAGATGTTAAAAAAGTAGGTAAAAAATGTTGATGTAAGGAAAACATTGGATTAGATGCATTTTTCACATCATTTTAGTACCATAAAACTATACATTTTCTCTATTGAAATGTCAAATACTAATTTAATACATTTTATAATTGTATTCTACACAAAAATATATGTTTCTTTAAGAGATTTTAAATTTTAGTACTTTTTGAGTTGCTGAGTTTTCCCCAAGTTTTTGTTGAGTATATGCTGAGATTTTTCCGAGTTGAAAATTTTGGGCTTGCCGAGTACTCTCTGAGTCCGAGTCAGCAAACTATGGTTAGTATGATGTTTTTTTCTCTTGGGTAAGGCATGCTTGGGTACAGTGTGTGTGTATAGTAAAACTAAATACATAAGTAGGAGATAATTTCCACAAGAAGTCAAATTGTAATATTGCTATCAGGATTTAACTATGTGATTTTGAGTCAAACTCATTGATCCATGTTTCATGAGTAGTGATTCAACGTGAATCCATCTCTCATAAGAATAAATGGAACACTTAGCACTCATTGGATCTAGATGATGCTCACAAGGGTGAAGCACCGGGACTTCCCGGGAGGTCACCCATCCCAATACTACTCCAGCCCGAGCGTGCTTAACTACAGAGTTTCCTCCATGGTTAAACCCAAAGCTTGCAACCCCATTTGCAAAACCTTCACCAAGTGTTGTGCCTTATGAACCATTCATTAGAAAGCCCCTTAAGCTCATAAACTAATAAGTAGGAGGTAATTTCCACAGCAAGTCAAATTGTGATATTGCTATCAGGATTTAATTGTGATTAAGCGCGCTCTAGCTGGAGTAGTACTGGGATGGGTGACCTCTCGGGAAGTCCCAGTGCTTCACCCCTGTGAGCATCACCTAGATCCAATGAGTGCTTAGTGTTCCATTTATTCTCATGAGAGATGGATTCATGTTGAATCACTACTCATGAAACATGGGTCAATGAGTTTGACTCAAAATCACATAGTTAAATCTTGATAGCAATATCACAATTTGACTTGTTGTGGAAATTACCTCCTACTTATCAATTGATGGGCTTAAGGGGCTTTCTAATGAATGGTTCATAAGGCACAACACCTGGTGAAGGCTTTGCAAACGGGGTTCCAAGCTTTGAGTTTAACCTTGGAGGAAACTCCGTAGTTAAGCACGCTCGGCCTGGAGTAGTATTGGGATGGTTGACCTCACGAGAAGTCCCGGTGCTTCACCCCTATGAGCATCACCTAGATCTGATGAGTGCTAAGTGTTTCATTTATTCTCATGAGAGATGGATTCATGTTGAATCACTACTCATGAAACATGGGTCAATGAGTTTGACTCAAAATTACACAGTTAAATCCTGATAGCAATATCACAAACTAAATACATTTGATAGTATCTTACTTTATCATTGAACAATGTCAAACACCAAAATGGAAGTGATAAAGATAAATACTAAATGCCAATTGAACATTTTAGGGATTTCACGTGAAAATTATTCAAAACGATTTTTTTCACTTCTTGGCACTGAGCACTTTTAGATATGCCAATATGAGTACACAACCGATTTCAAGTGTGCCCATTACCTAGTTAGTTAGCAAGTTGGAAAAATTGACATTGATAGGGAATTAGAAATGATCAATTTGGAAGATGATTGTTTAACATTAGGCCAGTATGGATGGTCTAATATAGGAATAATTTTCAAGTTTCCACTATGTTAGATAACCCACTATTTCAAATGGATGCAAATAAACTTGTCCACTAGGATAACCCCTTTTTTGAAACAAAGCCAGAAGCATATCCTTGTTCAAGTTATGTAACTTGTGATAATACTAAAGCAATGAAATAGAAGTTAATAGTGAAATGGTTCTTCATAAAGAACAAACCCCACAAATATTAGAAGTTGTAGGGAAAGAACCTATGCTCCACTAAGTTTCAAGGATAGAGATATTTTAAAGGATGGGACATATTTTCGGTACAAGTACGGCTCATGGACATTTTTTTAAGGGACGGTTATTGAAAAATTGGGGATAAACCCATCAATGGAAAACTCTCACTTGGCAAAAACTCAACAAGCCCAAAAAAAACTTGGGAAAAAATAGGCCAATTTTTGAAAAAACTCTGGGGAAAACTCGAAAACCTAAAAAACAGCTTAAACTTAATTAAAAAGTACTTTTTATTTTGCAAAATTCAATGAGAACGTGCATCCACTGAGTTAATTAATGAGAACACAAAAGAAAAAAACAGAATTTATATATATATATATATATATATATATATATATATATATATATATAAATGCAAAGTGGGTACAAAATCACATTCTCATACGGAATGTTGATGGCTAGAAGCAAAAAAGTAAACAATTTCTACAACAAGAGCTCTTTGCGAGCTGGAGTCCCTGCCTTCGGGGTATGAGAGAAATCATCTTAGAATGGTTAACAAAATATAGTTTGTACTTAGTAAGAAAATATTTAAAGTTGAATAGTTTGTTTGTAAAAATTTGATGGTAATTGACAATTTTATAGTCAATTTATTTGTAAAATCTATAATGATTTGTTTAGGAAACATAAAAAATAGAATAAAAACATTACATTTATAAGTTGAAAATAAACATCATAATGTAAATTTTATTTTAATATTTACAATTTTATTTTAATATTTTAATATAAAATAAAGTCTAAAAACATTCTATTTTTATAAAGTCCAAAATGATTAATGTGTAAAATCAAAAAATTAAATACAAATAAATCTTTAAATTTACAATTAAAATCATGTTTATTTATTTAATTAATTAAATTGTATGCATAAGAACATTACTTTTTACTTTTTCAAAAATAATGTCACATAAAATTTGTGGTAAAGAATTAAAATGATAGATGAACATAACACTAAAGTATTCCCTGCACCTCACTTAATATGAAGGAAGCGGACAAAGGCATACATTGCACTATTTTTCTCATCTTATAAAAAAAATCGTTATAAAGAAAAAGTGGAAGATTGAAAAGCTTAAAGAAAGGCAGAAGAATCTAGAAATTTCATAATACTTTTATGGAAAAGTACTACACGATTCTGGAAGAGATGGTTGAAGTAAAGTTTTTTAAGAGAGGCCATCATTTCAATGTTTTGGATGAAATTTCAGAGAAAACGATCAAAACATCAAACATCTGAAACGATTAAAAGTAGTAAATCCTGAAATAAAGTTGGCAGCCAAAGTAAATCCAATTTCAAAGCCTACATAGGACATTCTTGTTTTTGCTGGGTTTAAAAGATCCTCACTCCCTGATTGAATGAAATAATGGATTTGATTATATTGTTATTTGAGATCTACATCGCATTCAAGCTCAACGGTGAATATTTCTAAAAATGGCCAAATAAATTGCAGGCTTGCTGGTTGGCAAAATATATGCCTATATTAGGGATTTGAAATCTGGTCAATGCATATTTGAAGGGTGAGTACCATTTTTCGACCTGTATTTTCACTATGCAATATGCACATTACCCACCGTACTATACCAACTACCAATTATATTTTGGCAAAATAGATCAAAGATTATTAGTTGCCTAAAAACTTCTTAAAGATAAACACATTTTGCTCTCCAAATGTCTGCAGGTTAACGACACATTGTATCACGGAGCCTTTCATTATAGCAACCCACAAACAATATACAAGTTGTTAATACCTCGTTACCCGCATACCATGGACATCAATCAAGCTGCCCACCAGAGTTTGATAAATGCAACAAAGTTTGACAAATGCGTCAGGTATTATTGAACAAGGCTTCAGGCCTGGCAGATATTGTATGGAAATGTCATCTAACGCCTACAAGCAGTGGAAATTCAATGAACAAGGAGTAGAGGCCGATCTGCTTAAAAGGTAACTTATTTAATAGCTCGATTGCCACATTAGCTTTGCTGGTTCATAACATTTAATCGTAATATAGGGAAATGTTGCTAAAAAGATGATTACTGTCCTTTTACATCCGTTTCATTTTTCCAATCCAGTTAACAGAGATACCGAAAATTTGACCCATTAGTTCACAATGTACTGTGCAGGGGAATGGAAGTCCGTGATTCAAAAGCATGCAAAAAATGAGGTGTATGTGGGACAGTTGCAGGGCTCCACCATGGATAGAGTAGATTTCAAATCCCATTAAATCTAGTTGTTGTGAGAACTACTCTTGCCAAGTTGAACATTGATGAGATTGCATTTATTGGTTACTGACAAGAACATTAAATACATCTTTATCCTTTTGAATTTTTTTACATTTTTCAATTCAAAAAATAGAATTTAGGGCCAGGAAAATAGTCTTTGGCCAATCAAAAAAAAGGATCTTTGTCGCTATAAATGAATTTTAAAATATACTGGCCAAAAACTTTAGGAATATGATTGCTTATTAACAAAAAAAAAATAGAGGGGGGTGAAACAAAAAAATTAGTTCCTTGCAAGGACTAAAAAGAGAAGTAAATACATCATTGCAATCACATCTTCCTCTTCCCATCTCTACTAGCATATAAGAAAGAGAGTTTAGTCTTAGAAGAGAAACCCTGCACTAAGCGTGACTGCCTCCACGCTTGATATCTCTATTGACTTGCTCTCCATCCTAGATGCATTTCCTTTTGTCATTGGCACTGGCATTGACTCCTTGTCATCCTCCTCAATGTCATCCAATGTGAAACCCAATTAGCCCCCACCTCCTCCATGGCTTGCCTCTCCAAATCAGCTATGTCATCCTTTGTAAACTTATGTCCATGCATGAGGAAAAATATACTTCCCATGGCTTGAAATAATGGTGCTTATCAGTAAACACAATCAATAGTTGATGCTAACATTTTAATCTCAAACTTTATTAATTACATCTTATAAATATGTAATCATATGCAACATAAAGGTGATAAATGGTACAATATTTGAGTTGAAGTGGAATAGTGGGTTGTGTATACAAGCTAATAAAATAGGCTAAAATATGGTATAGAAAAGACACAACTAGCTCTCATCACATAGGAGATCCAAATGTTTGTCACAGACCACCCTATGACACAAGCCAAATTTAGACAATTCTCAAAATTGGAGCTCTTGAAGGTAAGTTAAATTATTTAAAATACAAATATGCTTTAGAAATATAGTCACTCTAATGTAGTAAACTTTCTTTCTATGTTTTTAAATTTTAATTTTGATCTTGATTTTAATTAGTTTTTGTTTTGATTTTAAAATAGGTTGTTGAGACCTGTTTTGCCTTCAACACTATAGTTTTGAGACGTCTTGTCAAGGTTAAAGAGATATTGTCTAGAATTGTAATCAATGCTAAATGGAGCATATGGAGGCAATTTAATAGTACCAAGTCAATTGCCATTAAGGCTATAATACTAGATGACTCTTGATGGGATCGTATTGAGTACCTCCTAAGGTTCACTGAGCCTTTATTGAGCATGATCTAATACACTGACCTGGATAGTTCTTGGGTGAGGTATATGATTGCATAGACTCCATGATTGAGGATATTAAAAAGATCATAAATGAGAAAGCAAGGTCCTTGTAATGCCTACCCCTAGTTGACTTTTCATATTGTATTGTCGAATTCTTTTAGGCCAATTTTATGATTAGCGGTACTTGGTTACCGGATTTGATTAGATGTTATTTCAAACTCAGTTTATATATTTGATAAGCTACTTGATACTTATTTATTTCATGTATTCATGATTACTCTTTCAATGATGATGTTAGTATACAGTGATTTCACTTTTCTCATGATGATAGATAGATGAATTATTTATATGCAGTTTTTATGGTTACTCACCCCATACTTGCATGTGTATGGTATACTTATATGTTTTACATTATGTTTGACGGTTCTGATGTGTTTGAGGGAGGGAGTAATAGTCACCTGCTAGTTGGGATCTACACGATGCACCACTTCCCGTCATTGCCTGTTTAGTTTAGATTATATGTGTATGTACGTGCTTGGATTTTATGCAGATTGCAAGTATCGGCCATCGACTTCCCTGAATTGTCAGGATGAGCGTGCCCTATCACAATATCTCAATGGTAAAAGAGGGGAGATAATTCTTGAGTCCAAATCCTAACCCTAAGCCAATTGTCCTAGCAAGTAGGACAAGTATCTGAGTTGTTTACCTTTCCAAATTCAAATGACATGAATTCGTGATTTTGACCCTAGAGTTTGAATCTGTGCTCTGTTCTTTATGACGAGTTTTCGTATTTAGTTTTGTGAGTCTGTTGTGATTTCAATTATAATTAAATCAAATTAAAAGATAATTTAATGAAAATTTTATAAAGAAAAATTAATATTTAATTAATTAAATTAAAGAACTAAATTTAAAAGATTTAATTAAAGTTCTAATTTTGACGTATTTATATTTATTTAATTTAATAATAATTTTTTTAGGAGTTTCATTTTCATAATAAACTCTAAATAATATTATTAGTTGAATTAACAAATATATTATTAAAGATGTCTCGTGAATTAATAAAAGTGAGAAAGGAATTGATTTAATAAAGTTATTTTAATTAAAGTTGCAAAAAGGTTGCACATGAAATTAAAATATAATAAAATAATAAAGGAAAAAGGGTTTCGTGTGATTGCAAAATCGAAGCCCTAATTTGGGGAAAGTTCTTTATTAGGAAATCGGAGCTCATTTCTCCACACACAGGTTTGAAGGAGCCAATTTCCGAGAAGAGGATTTTGAAAGAAAAAGAGAATTGCTTGTGAGTTCTGTGCATCCAGTTGTTTAGCATCAAATGGAGGTAGGATCTTGTGGGTTTTGCGTAATAGATTCGTTCTTTGAAATATTTGTCTTCTCCGGGTTTGTGGATATGCATTCAGAATTTCAATTGGATTGAAACCATTGTTTGTGTATTTACTATTTTCTTTTCGAAAACGTTTGTAAACAAATTAATGATGGAAATCCTTATTCGATGAATTTTGGGAATTCGTATTTAGTTGGTTGAATTTGGGCTGGGGTTTGAATAAAGGGAATACCAGAGATTAAAAATCTACAAATTTGATAGTTCCTATTTATTTTTCTATCAGATCTATGCTGGTTTATATATATATATATAGAAGCCCATTAAAATTTGAAAGTTTATTGTGGGGGCATTGTTTTTGCTTGTTTTAATATAAAACAAAATTTTGAAATTAAAAAATGAAATAATATATTACTGGTCTCTGTGATTTTGTACCGAGGGGGTTGTGTACGGTTTCGTATTTTAAAAACAAAACATATATATTTTTGTGTGCGTTGGGGCCAACACCCTCCCACCCCCCTTTTCCCTCCTTTCTTGTCATTGACTGCAGCCTAAGGGTTGGAAACCTACGGCTGCCAAAGGCAGCCCACAACTGCTTAATGCAGTCCGCATTAATGTAGGTAAGGGATTAGTTTAAATTTTTCTTTTTTTTATTTTTATTATTAGTTTATTGAATGTTTTTAATTATATGTTAAGGTTTATATATATATATATATAATTACTAATTGATATTAGATATTTTTATTATTAAATATGTAATGTTATAAATATTATTATTAATAATAATAATCATTATTTTATTAATATATAAGAAATTATTTTATTAATAATTTAATCTTAATTATTTTATTAAGAATTATTATTATCATTAATGATAATACTAATTTACTGATTGTTGTTGAAATTTTAAATAATATTAAAATTGAAGAATTTTATTATTAAAAATATTGGAAAGTAAATTTGATAATTGTAATTGGAGAAATGATTATTGTAATAAAATTGGGTTTTACTTGATGAATTTTATTTAATATGAAAACGATTTCTATTATTAGAGGAATTTTATTACATCTTTTGATAATTTGAAAACTTTAGTTATCTTGATACTGTGAAAGTGAAAACCAAAAACCCGGATTGCATATCGAACCTTTGTGTTTTGAAAACAAATTAACTATGAAAAAACAATTGTTAAATTATGAGATGGTTTCGGGTTTGATTGAGTAATTTGACCAATCAGGATGTTTGCCAGAGGCTTGGGGGTTTTGTTTTGTGATGATGTTATGTATATGATCTTTTATACCCAACCATGGTGATGTGTCATGTTTTCTACGATAATTTTTTTATCAGTGCTCGTTAGTGCTCTCTAGTTGCTTGTATAGAACAAAGGTGATAATTGTGACCTTCTTGTTGTAACCTTTGAGCTTTCGATCTATTATCTTCTACTGCTTTCCAATTGCTTGTTTAGGACTGAGGTGATTATTGTGATTTGTCTTATGGTGCTTTTCAGTTGCTTGCATAGGACTGAGGTGAATGTTATGATTTGTCTTTAGGTGTTTTCTAGTTGCTTGTAAAGGACTGAGGTGAATACTGTGTTTTATCTATAGGTGCTTTCCAGTTGCTTGGACTGAGGTGAAAATTGTGATTCTATGATTTGTACTTTTATGAGCCTAGGGTAGGTAATATGTGTGTACGTTGGGAAGTGGCTTGCAATGGAGACCAGAGCCCTGAGTGGTTGCTTGGGTAACCCATTGTAAGTTGTTTTAATAAGTGATAACATTTCATTAAATGAGAGTAAAATGAGTTAATAAGAATCATTGTTTTCCTCGCCCATGCCTCGAGTGCTAGTATAGGCTAAGATAGGAGTAGAAAGGATGCTTGGTTGTGACCTTGCTTCGTTAATATGCCTTGCCTGTACAAAAGGATACTGGTGCCACATAGAGACACTAGAGGGCCAAAGTCCAAAGTGGCTGTTGGGGTAACCTTAGAGTTGGTTCATAAGATGACACTTGCCCACTTGCATAGTAGATTTCCTACATGTTTGTGTTGCCTCTAGGATTAGATGATACTTGTGTCTTGGTACCTTTGAGTTAGTTTTCTTTCAAGTGTTCCCTTGTCCTAGATATTAGTTTGACTTGTGGATTGATATCCGTATAGGACTTGAGTTTATCTCCCCAGCACGATGGGAGTGGACCATTTAGGTTCTACGAGGTCAAGTGGTAGTGCATTTTTCTTATACCATTGAGATCCGACCCTTGGATGCCATTGCTAGATGTACCTATGCAGTTAATCGTTTCTTTTTTATCTTGTATTTCTGTTGAATAGAATTATTTTGTTGTACTATACTTGATTTATCAGAGATCTTATGAGATGATGTATTTTATTGATATGTTTATTCTTTGAGCTTTTCATACCCTCTAACTTGTGCAGTGGATGATTATGCATTCTGGTTATGCCAAGTGACATCCTTTGTAATTGTATATTATTTATTGAATTCGTACTTGTGATTACTCCATGATGTGGTTTTGGTTGTGTTAGATTTAATATTAATAAAACTTAAATTTAATTCCACGTCATGGGACCCTTAAGAGATGTAATATGTTTATGATAATTGTATGTATGTGAGTTATTGCTTATGCTATATTATCTCTTGCTATTATCTTTTCAAAAAAAAAATTGACAAACTTAGTGAAACTTTAGGATAATTTATTTTGGGTTCCCTGGCGGGGCGTTACAATCCTAACAAAAAGTACTTACAACAAATTACAAGTAATCATGGTAGAGAGATGGCACAAAATTACTACTCATTTGCATCTCCTTGCCTTTGCATTGAGCCCCAGGTTCTATAGTCAATCAATCCTCAAGGAGAGTACCACTAGAGTTGCCTCATACAAAGATCCTAAAGTTTCTCACAGGTACGAAGCAGCCCTTTGAAGACTCTTTCCCGATCACATACGACCTAAAATAAGGTTTGAATTCATAAGTTTAGCAAGCACCAATGGTTTTGGTCTTGAGGCTCTTGAAGACAAGAACCATGGACAAATTTACTAGCGGCTACAACCAATTGCCATCAACATTTTATTAAAAGTTCTTAACTCTTAAGATTCTAATTTCTAAATTCTTGTTGATAAATATTGAATTTATATATTTAACAAATTTATTCAAAATAAATAACTCTCCAATTTCAAAATTGGAAATCTTGATAGGTTGCTAGCTCATCATCATCTGAGATGAACTAGAAAACATACTCTTCCATCCACTCAATAAAATACAATAAACTAAATTCCAAGAAGGCAGATAACTTGGTCTTTGTGCATTCAAACTTGAACCTCACAACACACAAAGAAAATACTTGCAAAAAGATGGGAGGGAAAGCATTGGGATGCTGAATCAAAGTGTGTGGAGTTGGAAGATTCAATTGCCCACTTTGATGCACATGCACTTGATGATGATGATCGCAAACTACCTAGTGACGTTGAGGCAGAGCCTGACATTGCTAGTAGCAATTTTTGTGCTTCTATGTTGTAACAACATTTTGATGATGATTTCTTTGATGGTTTTTTATGATATTCGATCACTGATGACTGATTAGTAATGTTGACATTATTATTTTTTATATTTTGAACCAAAACATTGATATGGTAGTGTATTTTGGCATATTGTTATGTCACTTGGACTAAAACATTAATGTATGTGGTGGTGTATTTTGCTATATTGCTTTGATATTAGCATAATGGTGTACGAACTTATTTGCTGCTGCACATATATACATATATTTTTTATTTTAAATTGAAAAAATAAAAAATACTTGTACAGACGAACCCAAAATGAATCTGAACCCAACCCAAAAATAAATTTGGATGAACTTCGAACCTACATCCATACTGGAATCCAATGCATTAACATCAAAAAACATGCCCAAACTTATTTGCTAGCTGCATTGGCTCTTTTCTAAAAGACACACACCATTCCCATGATACACACAGCTCCAACATATGGCTAGCAATCACCAAAAAACTTTCCATACACACTAGTTGCAAAACCTGCATGTAATCTTGCATACATTTTTTAGACTTTCTCACCGTCCAGATAAATAGTTAACATAGCACTACACTACAGTGTTATATTACAAAATTACACAAGCCTTCTCCAAAAAACTTCCAGCTCGATTCAATAAAATCCCATGCTAGTTCTTGCTCCATCCCCCACTTTTTTAAGTATTACACACCATAATCCTCATTTCTATAATAGCTCAAATCAAGAATTTTTTCAAAGACATTACACCATCAATTTGAAAAGCACTACTTGTTTTTCATTAGTATTGTCCTCTTGACTTGCTCTTGTCAAACTTTTTCACTGCCCAAAGACCCACATAATAAGCAATTAACGCTGTTTAATTTAAAAAGCATGCATCAGCATTACTATCGGTTATATTTGATACTAATAATATCACCACTATTAATAAAAATACCTCCATCAATAAAAATTTTGCTGAAGTAGAATAAATGCCTTAGCATTAAAAAGATTATCTGCAGCCTAGTATAGTATATGATTGCCACAATCATGATACTGCCCAGTCGAGGCAATAAAGATAAATGCTGCCTCAGCTGTCTTCATGTGTGATGAACCCATGCAATGGAGACAATTGGCCCAGACAACAGTGCTGTCTGCCACCTATGCATTCTCATCTTTTTGTGGAAAAATGGGATTTTGTTTATTGTCTCCTAGTGATAATTGACCTCTTAAAGAGTGCCAAATTAGAATTGGTTTTATCCAATCAGACTTGTTTTGTCTTCTAAAACAAACTGCACTTGGGTTTCTCTTTGGCAACTATTTGCCACTATTTGCAAACCAGAGGCTTCTACCAACTTCAGCCAACACTCTACTAACTGTAGTTTGCCTCTTTACAGACTGGCATCCCTTCACCGAATGCAATCAAATTATTTACTTGCCTTGCACTGCAAATTATTGTACTGCCCACAGTGGGTATATATTGCAGACTCTGCTCTGTTTTTTGGCATGTTGAATATTTTATTTTCCATTGAGCATGTTGGACATTGGGACGAAACCTCCAAGAAATATGTATATCTGTAAGCTTAAAATTTTGCTGTAAATAGATTCCATGTACATTTTGTTGTCCTACATTTTGTCACCACAAAATGTTGGTAACAGCACAAAACTTTTTCAAGCTAGTTTCGTGTTTCTCTAAGCTTGAATTTGATATTCAATTTCTTAATGTTGATTGATCGATCCATTTCAATTCGTACATCAAATCATTTTACTAAAGGCCTTCATCAAGTGTTTTTTGTTTTGTCTTATGTCAAACCTTTGCTTGATTTTTGAAACCTTCATCGTCCTTTCTTCGCTTTTGAGTGTGTGTTTGTTGGTTTTTAGTCCTTTGGTTTTGTTCATGTCATGCCTTTCGTTTTTCCCTTCGATTCGGTTTAACCTAGAGGACAATCGACATTGTCAGTCAAAAGATACGTCCATTTTAGTACTTCAAAAGTGGACCTTTTGGGTGCAACAACACAAATTAAAAATATGATGTTATATTTTCAATTTGACTTTCACTTTTTGATAAATATAACTTATATTCACTTTTTGTTATGTTTTTAAGTTACATTAACTTTAAATTTTTAACTTAAAGTAACTATAATGCACTTTATGTTATAATTTTAAGTTGAGTTGCTTTTTAATTTTTTCACTTAAAGTAACTATATAACTATATAGCTTCAGTTTAATTTTTTGCTTTAAAAATCAAATGTTTATTTAAATGTTACTTTTTAAATGATGTTTATATTATATTTCTAAATATGATAAATAAATATTGTGTATGGCCCATTTTGTAACATTTTTATAATCTTAAATGAATTAAATGACTTAAAGTCTTCATAAGTGGACATTTTATATGCAATGACATGTAAAATCCATCAAAAGTGAACATTTTACATGTCACTGCATATAAAGTTTACTTTGGTGGACCCTTTTGATGTCATTACATCAGAAGTCTATCATAAGTGGACCTTTTTTATGCTATTGCATCAAAAGTGAAGTTTTTATGCTTTTACATCTAAAAAGTGAGATACATTTTAAAACATGCATCCTCCTCCAAAAGGTCCGATTTTGCTTAGGTGCATATTTTAAAACATGCAATAGCACCCAAAAGGTGCGATTTTAATGAGATACATATTTTAAAACATGCAAGTGACCCAAAAAGTTCTGATTTAAATCAAAAACATATTTTAATATATGCAATGACACTCAAAAAGTTCGTTTTTGAAGAACATGTTTTTGCCCTCCAAGAACCCAATTTTGATCATAATTTGAGATTTTCTCAATGGATTTGCATGAGATTTCTTCTATTAGGGTCATTTTTGTTTGGCAATGAATTTTCTAACATAAAAAATAAATTTATCTTGCTAAAAAAGGTTCTTTCAAACTCCTTCCAAGGGCACGTTTTTGGAAAAATCTTCAAATAAATCCATTTTGAGTGATTTAAATAACGTTTTGGCCCAAAGAGGAATCGATTTGCCTTTTCAAACGTTTTACATTACATTCTTGGCTCACATTTTTGCACTTAGAGGCCAAAAAAGAATTCATTTCATGCCTTTTATGAATCACGTTTTTGCTAAAAACACGCAGAAATTTGGGGTCTTTTATCCACTTTTTTGCAATTTGGAGTCACTTTTTTGCATTTGGATCCATGTATATGTATTTGGGGAAGTCGTTTTTGCATTCACAAGTTTAAAATGACTCAAAAACATGCCTTTTTTGGCCACGTTTTTGCAAAAACGGCCCAGATTTTTGCATTAAAAAAGTCATGTTTTTGTTCAACAAACTTTAAAAATGACATTTCAGCCCATACATTTGGATCAAGAGGGGTCGTTTTTGAGTTTTAATGCGTGCTCGTCTTTGGAGACCACGTTTTTGGCCTTCTCATGTCAAATTCGACCACTTAATATCCATTACATGCAAGTGCGAAAAAAGTCAAAAAGTTGTTAGAAAATCCGAATTTGAGGGAGAATTGGTCTTCGAGTCTATAAAACTTGCTATTTTGGCTCCTTAATCTTCATGTAAGTGGACTCTTTTTTTCTTGCTATTTAATTTGTGCTTATCTTGCTGATTTTATGCACATAATTGCTTGATGATTGCACACTTGTCCATATATATGCCATGAAAAGTGCATTTTGGCTTTTAAAAATGATGAAAACTCTCATTTTCACACTTTTGGAATTTCTCCAAATTTCAAATTCGAATTTGCATGTTGAAGCGGCTTGCTTGTTGACATGTTTGAGTCTTTTCTCAAAGGCATGTATTTGTTTTGTGCTTGTTTTTGTGTTTTGCTTGTTTACATTTCGGTTTTTTCTCCATTTTGGAAGAAATTGCAAGTTCTTTCCGAAAAGTTGAGCACGTTTTACTTCACTCCACTTTCCATTTCATGTGAGAGCATCATCACATTCCACTTCCATTTTCCATGTTACAACACTTCACAATCGCATCCAACAAATGTGATTACATGTTTTCCATCTCATTCACCATCCGCATATGCATGTAATCTCATCTTCCAATTCCATTTTCACTCATCTCACTTTTCGCATCCATTCGCACGACACGACTACACAAAATGCGTTACGTGTAATTGCATACAAAAAGTCCGATTTTGATTAAAAGTCACTTTTTGAAAAGTCAAAAAGATGTCATTTTCATCTCCCATGTACTTTGACTTCATCTTTTCACCAAAGATGACTATAAAGTTCATTATCCCTCCTCCATTTTCCATTTCCATCTCCCCATATGCATTCGCACCTCCATGAGCAAATACATGTTTCTGAATCTTTCTATGCTTTGCACCTCATCTTCCATTCGCACTTACATGTAAAAGCTCATCCACCATCCGCATTTGCATGTCATCTCACTTTCCATTCCTCATTACATGTTACATTTACATGTAATCCATTTTCCGTGCAATGACATCTTGAAAGCCCAAGTCACTTTTTAAAAGTCAAAAGTTCTCATTTGCACGCATTCCCATGCGCCAAGCACTTAAAAAATAAAAAAATAAAAATTTAAAGGTGCTAATGGAAAGTTATTCCGAGTTTACATCCAGACATTGTCCAGAAGGTTTTCAAAGTGTCAGAGAAACCAGTTTGTGCTGATCTACAAAGGAGAATTCATGACAGCTGGATCACATCAAGTTTCCACATGACAATGAACAATTCATCAAAGAGAGTCAGCGGTTATCAAAAGACGCAAGACCATGGTTATCAAGGTGAATGCAGCGGTACAAAGTATAGGAACTCCTGATCTTGTGATCCTCTGAGATTGCATCGTCAAGTACAAGGCCCTTCAGAATTGTTCCCTTTTCTTCCGTCTTCTTTCTTCTTCTTTCATGTTTGTAGTTGGAGAGGATGCATTACATGAAAAAATGTAATTACATGTAATGCAAGTTGTATGTAAATGAAAAAATGTAATGCGAGTTGCACGTGCAATTGCATGTAATCCTATATTTTCTCTTTTAGTTAGACTAGGTCAAAGTTGGTTGAGCTGCTCCCACTTTTTCCTCCACCTTTTTCTCAACCCCTGTGCCTGTATAAAGGAGTGCCCCCTCATTGTAAAAATCATCTTTTGTTGTATGCAAGAAAGCTCTTCCACATCTGTGCAAGCATAACTTTGATTGTGTAGTATGAATTTGGGAGACAAGTGAATAAAAGAAGCAATTGAATTCGAAGCTTTGTCTAAAAGCAATTGTGATAGAGCCAATTTAGAAGTTTTGACTGTAATTTGTACCTATTGCCTTGATTCATGTTATTATTGTGTGTTCAATAAAAGAGCATAGTGATTTAAGAAGGAATCGGAGCCAAAGCTTTGACTGGGAGCAGTTGTGGAAATATATAGCTAGAAGTTTTGTCTGTAGCTTGTACTTCTTTCTTAATTCGCAAAATAGTTAAGTTATTCTTACTTTAAATTTTCCATATAGAAGTCCGATCAGACTTAAAGCCAAACCGGTACATTTTTAGTCAGCCTTTGAGTTAGTGAAGGTTTATTGGTATCAATGTTTCCAGCTCTTGATAGAAGTGTAGTTAGAGATTCACCCTGCCCATTACTCGCTCCACGAGTAAGTGGATTCTTTCTTGAAAGATAAGAAAAAAAGATATTGGTAACACCCATTTTATAAAATCTCTCGACTTCTTGCTTGCCTTGAATTGATCCAAGGAACGGTGAGAAGGGGAAGCCTACCCTTTAAGATAGGAGAGACTCTATCTCACACACTGTGGCTGGTCATCCTTTTTGCGACTGGATTTTTACCCAAAACTGTCGGTTGCAAAATATCCACCCAACACATTTGAATTGCTGAATTTGCAGCTTCTATATTAAACTTCTTTATTGATGCTTTGAATCTGAGTAAGCACTATTTGTCTTTAGATATCTAAATAATCTATACGCAATTTGGAGAATCTTGTAGTGAGATTTTATTCTTCTGAATCTACATTGCGCAATCAGTTTGTTTCTAAAATTTATAGTTTATAGTAAAAACAAACATTTATATCATAATGACCTTGAGGTCTTTACATCACGATACACATGACTCCCTTAATAAAATACCCAATTCTTCCAAAAATAAATGCTACTCCATAAAAAACTCTTTAAAACAACAAGTCATAAATAAATGTGATTCCCCATTTTTATTCTAAGTGTTACAAAGTCATCACATTTAAACTACATAAAAATTGACCTTTTGGAGTACACAACAATGATATGGCACATCACATGACAATCTGACCTGGCACCCATCAGTAGGTGAAGTAGACAAGTAGGTTGCTTAAGCAAGCATCCAAACATGTCAGCAAACACCCAAGTAGCTCACCAAACAGCCCCAAAGTAGCTCAACCACACAACCAAGTTGCTCAAATATGCATCCAAGTAGCTTAAGCAGCTCAACCAAACAACCAAGTACCCCAAGCATGCATCCAAGTAGCACAAGCAGCTCAACCAAACAACCAACCAGCCCAAGTATGCAACCAAGTAGCTCTAGCAGCTCAAGCAAACAACTAGGCAGCTCGTTCCAATTCTCTATTAATTAGAATAATACTCTGAGATTTATACAACCTTAATATCAACCTTTGACATCAATGAGATTGAGAACGTAACAAGTATGACATAAAACAAGTTGCTAAAGCAAAAGGGTAAAATATAGATCCCATAAAACTGGGGCAAAATATCATGGTTTAGATTCATAATAAGTCACGTAGTTTCCCTTTACCCTAAAATTGGAGTAATAACACATACAAAATTTGTCAAAGTTTACATCTTCCTCCTGCCCAAAATGCTCACAGGGAGACATGTCTTTTAAGCTTAAACAGAGTTCAATACAACGTTAACACATTCCTAAGACCATGGCAAGCATGTTTAGCAGTTCAGTCAATACAAAATTACAAATGCCTTGAGCAGGGGGTGGGAAATGTAGAGAGTTGTTTCAATATTATCTGCAAGGATAAATACTTTTGTTTTAAAACAAGATTTTCTATTAATAAAATATTCAAGCATTTATCTGAGAAACAAATTTGTTGTATCACAGGCGAAGTTTCTTCTCACCTTGTTGAATACCATTTCTATGTATGACTGCAGCAACCAAAATGGATAGAATGCACATGGCAGTAAAACTAGCTCCTTGTGCCACCTTTCTTCAACCAAAATCAAAAACAATACAATTAATCACTTGAAAAAACAAAGAAGAATCAATGGAGCAGTTCTAATAGATTAATCCAATCAATATAGGTGTGTAGAATCACTGGAGCAGTGCTAATAGATTAATCCAATCAATATGTGGGTGCATGTGTGCATGTGTGTGCGCATGTGAGTGCATGCACGCACGCGGGCAGGTGGGCGCGCATATGTGTGTGTGTTTGGGTGCAGCGGTGCGTGTGTGTGTGTGTGTGTGTGTGTGTGTGTACTTTGATTGGATGCCCTATAGACACAAAGAAAAAAGCTCAACAAGACAAAATGCAAAAAACATGTGCAGTCATTGCAACATAAAGATAATATCAGTCGAGAAATTATACAAACAAATCTTACAGTGAATAAAAGTAATGTGCAAATGCATGCCATAAAACCAAAAACAGCGCGCACTAGTGAAAATTTAAGCATCTTGTTCCTTCTAACAATGACATGATGCCTTGTAATCATTTGAAATCCTTGTTGACCTTCACAAACATACAAGTATTTGCTTCTGGAAAGCTCAGCCCTCAGAAGCTGGTAATGGGCATCCATCACTTGTTCATCCACAAGACCTTACCATCTGAGTTCAACCTGCATTTTATTTCAGCAATTAGAACATTTGGTGTGAAACTTAAGCCCCAGAAAGGTTTAAATTTGATACTCAACCTTGCACATAATTATATTAGACATACCTTTTGTTCAATGCATAAAAATTAAAATGAATTGTTCCATAAGTATTTAAAATGAAAAAAGATTGGTTAATCAAGATACAAAAAAATAAGTCCATAACAACCCAGAAACTTTTATAGCTGAACAGGATCATTGAGGAAATCTCAACCCTTATGAGTCCATTCAGTGCACTGTTAAAAAAATTATTTCTCATATCCAAGTTTCAAATGTTTGTGAATGCATTATAAAGAATTCTATAGATCATGCATTAAATGTGTTCTCAGTCTGAATTGCAGAGCATTTCAAAAAATTCTCTATTGACAGAAATTTGATAACCAAGAAGATCTTGTCGTTCAGTGAATTAAAACTTCAAAATAACCAAAATTTCATGAACTCCAAGCTAGTTAGTTACGTGGTAGGTTCACTGACATGGCTAAAAACAAAATCAAAGAAACATTTTGGTATCAATATGTAAGAAGATTACTCCAATGTCATGAGATGGGTAGTATTAAAATCCATAAGCAAAAAGCAAAATAAAAAGCAACGAAAATATAAGACTATCATTATCATATGGTCCCTTAAGAGTAGAAGCACATTGTGTTTGACTCAATGCCCCTCTCACATGATATGAATTGATGTGATGCAGTACCAAGACTATTGATATTTTTACTCTCACAAAATCTAAAGTACTAATAGATAATCTTTCATGTTATTTCCGCTTAACTTATAATTAACAAAACTTGAATTTCTCATTGGTAAGATGTAGAATTGATTGGAAAATAGCTTCTAGAGATTTTACTAAAATTTAGTGAAATTTTGGCTTGATGGCCAGCTTCTGAATGTTGATCTTGGTAGAAATACTAAATTTAATTTAACCTTAATTGTAACCAAATCAACAAGGGCCACGTAGTGCCTATTCCTGCAGATGGTATTTGTATTGGTATGGAAATTGTTTTGCATTGAAATGAGCAATGTAAATTACATTGTAAGTTTCTATTTTAAGTTGGTAATAAGTGGTCAAAAGGAAGCAAAATGACAAAATGGTCAAATGTAGACATTGTTGATTAAGGCTAACTATTTTAAGGAAAATGCATTTAGCAAGTCTAAAGCGACAGCAACTTTCATTGCCATCTTCCAAAAGCATGACCAAATAGAAGTATTTACAGTCCGGTTAGTAAGTAGCCATTAGATATAAAAGGAAAAGGGTAATCATGTATGTATACTGAATCTAAAAGATTAGGGACATCTCTACAACGACAATGTTTCAAAAACTCCAAACATTATGCTTCTTAAAGCAGGTGTACTTGTAGTTATCTGAACTTGTGGCTTTATTCAGATCTTGCACTTGCTTTTAAGAAGATGCAAATAAAAATTGATTGACATCCTAATCCAAATCTTAATATCCTCAATACAGGCAGACTTTATTAAATATCCGTGTGTCAATATATTTACCTAAGCTCAAAATATACAGTCATTTAGGTTGGAGAATCATGCCTGAATTATAAATATTAGTACAAAAAATAAAATTAGCTGTTAGCTATAATTTGCATCAATTTGATTGCAAAAGACAACGCAGAGGATTTCAAATATTGTTTCAAGTTTCAACTGTTATGTCTGATGTTCAGCCCAGAAAGGACCTAGAATATAATTAAACAGAGGAATACTATTGATGTTGTTATCATATATTCACAATTCCTCATGTTTTGCACATAAATATTCTACATGTACAAATTTATACAGCTGCAGTTATCAGACACATCTATATTCTAGAATAATAATTCAGATCTTGTAAATTAGGCCACACACGCAATAAATAACACCAAAAACTTGCTTCAGGTACAGATCCCTGATGGAAATTTTATATTCTACAGAAATTGTTCCACAGGACTTAGGACAGAGTTGAACTTCATCACCACATATAACCCAGAAACACAGTCAACTTGAAGAGGCAAGCTAGTTATTGGAAGATGTATTGTCAATGTGTTTCAGTAAGCAACCTAGACAATAAAGTGCATACAAATATGGGAGTTCGCACACAACAGTGAATATTAAACCTCAATCAGAATCTCAAGTTCAAGGTATTCTCATGACAACGAACTAGATACATATATCTTACCTTTGGAGAGAGCATGCAATGATTTTAATGACCATGAAACTGTATCACTGAATGAGTCCAATATCCCTTTTGCATTGAAAAAATCCCCAAAGATACCTCAACCTGTTGGCAGTTTAGTAAAATGTCAATGAAGACCAACAAGGATGCTGTGAGTCAACATTAGAACCATTACACATCAACTATAAAGGAGAATAAAGTTAATAAGCCTAATTTTATGTAATTTACTCCAAATGTTAAAAATGGTAAATGCAATTGCTTCTCTACTTAATGTTGACCCTATGGAAAACAATATTGTCAATTAGTGACAAACAAATTAAGTTATCCATGAAGGTCGGTTAATACTGCAACCAAGCTTTCCATCAGACAGCAGATTTCAGTGTAGCCCGAGCAGGTCAAGGATATCTAGTGTAAACCAAGCTCCACAGTATAACCCGAGTTATTCAATGTTATCAAAGGAAACCAAGTTCCCAATGTGAACTGAGTTCACAGTGTTAGCCGAGTTCTCTGTATGAACGATACTATCAAGTTGAGTCAGTATACTTCACTGTCACCCAAGTGAAATAGTGTTACCCAAGCATCCAGTGCTATCCAAGTGCCAAAGTATCACCCGAGCTCACTATTACAATAATAGATAAGACGTCTATTATTAGTTAATGGTTATCTTGTAAATATCTTTAGCTTTAGTTTGCTGAAGTACTTGAGAAGCTCGCCAAGAATCGCCACTGGGGAAAGGCACTTCTGATTATGGACTTCTGTATTCTCGGAGTTCTAATCCTAAACTCAGTGGGTTCACAGATTCAGATTGGGCAGGCTCTGTTGATGATAAAAAGTCAACATCTGGATATGTGTTCAGTTTGGGATCCGGTGCAGTCACATGGACCAGCAAGAAGCAGCAGGCAGTTTCTCTCTCTTCTACAGAGGCTGAATATAGAGGGACTGTTAAGGCAGGATGTGAAGCTGTCTGGCTTTGTCGAATGCTTGGGGATATGCAGATGTCACCAGCAGGATTGACTACTCTGTTTGTTGATAACGAAGGCGTTATCAAGTTAGCACAGAATCCAGTCTTCCATGAACGAACCAAGCATGTGGATGTTCATTGTCATTACATACGACAGCTGGTTGAAGACGGGACTATAGATCTGCAGTATGTTCCTACCTCAGATCAGACTGCAGACATTCTCACCAAGCCTCTTGGTCCTGATAAGTTTGTCAAATTCAGAGGACAGCTTGGTGTGTTAGATAGATTAACCATTAAGGGAGGGTATTACAATAATAGATAAGACGTCTATTATTAGTTAATGGTTATCTTGTAAATATCTTTAGCTTTAGTTTGCTTTCGTTTTTTGTTTTCTCTGGAATAGAATGTTTATATTCTTTACGATCGTTTCCTAAGGAAACATCGTCTCTTCCTTTTGTATAAATTGACCTCTCGGTCTCTGTTATTAATAAGCAAGTATTTACCAATTACCTTGTAATACTCACTGTATTGCCTGAGCATCAGCAGAATACCAAAATGCACAATGTTGCCCGAGCATCAGCATTTGGCCGACTTGAAGGTATAATTTGGTTATTGTTATCTCTTGTATGAACCGACTTGGTATGAAGTTATTGTTTGAGAGATATATAAGTAAGGCAAGTTCATTTGTCTAAGGAGAAAGAGATGCAATATATGAATGTAAGAAGCGAATATGGAGCAAATTGACTAAGCAGGCTACAGAGCAGTATAAAGGGAAAAGCAAAGTCTTATCTATCACAGTCACGTGATCATATTATTCAAAGGATCTAAATCAGCAAACAAAGTTGCAAAGCAGAGATCAACCTACTGATTCATCCTAACAGGTGCATCAGTCAAATCCTCTAACCAAGTGGACCTAACAATCCTGTGTTGAATCTCTTTAAAAAGTACATACTTTGTTGTATTGTAAAATCCTTTCACAAGGTGGACCTCACAGTCCTTCATGCTCCTAACAGGGTAGATCACCAGAAGTGATCAATTGTAAGCCCTAATAGACCAACTTTATTACTGCAGTAGTGAAGCATTGTGGGTGTCATCCCCACCCCAATTTTACCTTATTCTTTGGAGGATTTCTAGGTTACCAAATATTGTGTCAAAGTGTTGAAGGTGTTGATTTCTTTATTACTTTATGTTCATGCATGCCAATGTAAAGTTTCTGCAAATTTTGTACCTTTCTCAAACTTGTGATCTATCCTAGATTGCTCAAATGAACTTCTTTAGAAACTGAATTATGAAGGAGTTGTTTGCTTTTATCTTGAACTGAAAGTCGTTTTATCTCTGCAATAGATTGATTGGATATTGTTGCTTGAGGGAGCAGACTTAATGTATTTGTGTCCTCAAAACTACAACAATACCCTCCCTAAATATCATGACTAAAGGGCAGATCCCTCAAAGGGACATGAACCTTCCTAAGTCGGCACAAATACCCTCTCCCAAAAATCAGCGATTTGCAAGAATGGTTAACACTTAATCAGCAACTAACACAATTGTTAAGTTAGCATAAAATATCAATCAATCTTTAGAAGTCGCCTCCTATCATAAGAGGTGTATTGGAATATATTTAATGCCATTCATATGATATTTAAGATGGAGAAGATTAAGCGCAGTCTGCACACTCAAACCTGTAGATCATCATTGTTACAAACTTAACACTCCCTCTTAACTTGATAATCATACAGATAGATATCATATCTAGCAACATCAATAAAGATGGACAAGCAAGAATTGATACTCTATATCTATCTGACTCTTCTTAGCATGTGGTATCATAGAACACATGATACAAGGTCATATTACTAAACCTGTGATATGACAAATCACTGCTACTAGTGATAATATACAAGATAAATCATAAGAATAATTTAGGTTCTTCATTTATCCAAGTTGTGACTCATGGATACTAGTATTCCTATATCACAACATGATCCTGAGTTAAGATCTACCAAAACATAGGATAAAACCCGAAGAATAATAAAATTCTTCCTTTATCCAAATTGTGACTTATAGACATAGCAATGTCTACATCACAATATGATCTTGAACTCATCTAGATCTTACAGTAGAACCCTACTATTTAGCACATTATCTAAGAGATTGTCATCTCTCATAATGTCTTTTATACAAGTGTTCATTATCTCAGAGATCGTCACCTCCTAAAAAATGAATACAAATGGTGGAGCCCATAACAGTCAATAGCTTGACAAATAAAATTATTTTATTAATAATTTAATGAATACAAATGGATTACAATTCCACCATACCAAGTCTTCTTCAGAAGTCGTCTATCTTTACTCTAGATAGAGGTTTGGTGAGAATGTTTGTTCTCTGATCTGCCGTGCAAATGTATTCTAATTTTACAAAATTCCTGTCTACCATATCTCTTACATAATGGTAAGGAATTTCAATATGCTTGGACCTGTCAGGAAAAACCGGATTTACCAAAAGCTTGATGGAACTCTGATTATCACAATAAATAATCGTAAGATTCATGGCTTGCCCAAATAATCCCACAAGTAACTTCCTTACCCAAACTTCTTCTCGAGATGCCATTGCTATTGCAATGTATTCGGCTTCTGTGGAGCTTTGAATTACTAAAGACTACTTTCTACATAGCCAAGATATCATTGCTGATCATAAATTGAAACAGCATCCTAAAGTACTTTTCCTATCTTTAACACTTCCACCCCAATCTGAATCAGTGAATCCATATAAACCTAAGCCAACCTTCTCATATGAGTCCAAAATTAAGAGTGCCTTGTAAGTATCTTACAATGTGTTTAACTGCAACTAGGTGAATCTCTTTTGGCTCACACATAAATTGGCTTAACGCATTAATAGTGTAGCAAATATCTGATCTTGTATTTACTAAATACATAAGGGACCCAATCATCTGTCTGTAGAGAGTAGAAACTATGAAAGGTGATTCTACTATTGCTTTTTTAAGTTTATGTAGATTAGTCTCCATTGGAGAAGACATAGACTTGCAATTCCACATTCCAAATCTCTTCAAAATGTCAGAGGTATACTTCCCTTGATTAAGTATGATACTGTTAGAATTCTACTGTACTTCCAATCCTAGGAAGTAATGAAGGAGTCCCAAGTCTTTCATCTCGAATTCTCTAGTTAGATCTTTCTTGCATTGAACTATAAGATGATCATCACCTGTTATTAGTAAATCATCAACATACAAAATCAAAATTACCATATCATCTTTATCTCTTTTATAATATAAATTTGGATCGGCTTCATTCTTGGAAAATCCTAAGCCTGTGAGATACTTATCAATTCTTTCATACCAAGCCCTTGGAGCCTGCTTAAGCCCATAGAGAGCTTTCTTGAGCCTACAAACAAAAGCATTAGGATCATGAATTTCAAATCCTTCAGATTGCTCCAAATATACTTTTTCTGTAATCTTTCCATTTAGGAATGTTGTTTTTACATCCATTTGATGTATTTTCCATCCCTTCGAGGCTGCAATTGCTAGGACTGCACTTACGAAGGTATATCTGGCAACAAGAGCAAAGGTTTCTTCATAATCAATCCCTTCTTTCTAAGAAAATCCTCTGGCTACAAATCTAGTTTTATACTTCTCAATGCTACTGTTAGCAACATGCTTTATTTTAAATATCCACTTGGAAGAAACAACATATTTTCCTTTAGGTCTTGGAACAATTTCCCAAACATCATTCTTCATAATAGATTGGTATTCTTTTGTCGTAGCTTCATTCCAGGCTATATGTTTAATAGCATCTAAAGGATTGTTTGGTTCTGTTTTGGACAAATCATTCATGTTTGTTGTATAGCTATAAAATCTTTTAAGTCTTTTGCTTTCTTTGACTGTTACAGAAGGTGCAGCAAACTCTTGTGCTTCCTCTACTATTCTAAAGGCTCAAAGTTTTCTTATATTTGAATTTTGAATTCCTTCAAGATTTAGATTTTCAATTTCGTCTTCAATTTCCTCTAAGTTCTCCCTCTGAGACTCAAACTCAGTATTTCTTTTAGAACTGGATAAAGAAGAAGGTTCTTCAGAACTTAGGGCTCTTTTCAATGCTAGATCTTCTTCAAAAGTTGCATCCCTACTAAGTTCAATAGTTTTTTGTCTAGGTATGAAAATCCTATATGCCTTAGATGTTTCACTATATCCTACAAAAATACCTTAACTTGGTTCTCTTTTCTTTACGAATATGGCTATATATGGGGCACCCAAAAATCCTGAAATGACTTATATTGGGTTTAACCTTAGTAAAGACTTCTTCTGGAGTTTTATCTCTAAGGTAGGAGTGAGGGCTTCTGTTTTGAAAATAAACAACACTACAAGAGGCTTCTGCCCAAAGATAATATTCTAGATTTTGATCAAATATCATAGCTCTAGCAGCTTCTATAATTGTTCTATTCTTTCTTTCTGCTACCCCGTTTTGTTCTAGATTATAAGAAACGGTGTACTCCCTCTAAATTCTTATTTCTTTACAAAACCTTTTAAACATATCTAAGGTTCAACTGGAGGTTGTTTGGAGGCTGAATCAACAAATTGTTTTACATCATTTTCTTCAAGAATCATCATGATTCTGAATTTCCAAGCATCAAAGTGTTCTTTCCCATCGAACCTGTCCTTGAGTCTGATTGTGTATGCCATTGAAAGTAAGAAGAAAATGCTAGATATGTTTAAGGTCTGATCACTGAAATTTGCAAAGCCTAGGTTCGACTACCAGAGCTCTGATACCATGGAAAGTTTCTACAAACTCTGTACCTTTTCTCAGACTTGTGATCTATCCTAGATTGCTCAAATGAACTTCTTTATAAACTGAATTATGAAGGAGTTGTTCGCTTTTATCTTGAGCTAAAAGTCGTTTTATCTCTGCGAATAGATTGATTGGATATTGTTGCTTGAGGGAGCAGACTTAATGTTTTTGTGTGTCCTCAAAACTACAACAATACCCTCCCTAAATATCATGACTAAAGGGCAGATCCCTCAAAGAGACATGACCCTTCCTAAGTCAGCAAAAACACCCTCTCCCAGAAATCGGCGATTTTCAAGAATGGTTAACACTTAATCAGCAACTAACACAATTGTTAAGTTAGCATAAAATATCAATCAATCTTTAGAAGTCGCCGCCTATCACAAGAGGTGTATTGGAAAATATTTAATGTCATTCATATGATATTTTAGATGGAGAAGATTAAGTGTGGTCTGCACACTCAGACCTGTAGATTATCATTGTTACAAACTTAACAGCCAGTAGATTAGGTAATCTAAATGAAGTAAATGCAAAAGTATTCTAAGTGTAAAAAGTTTAAGTGGTTCCTGATTCACCCCATCCCCCTCTCAGTCACTTGTTTGTCATTACATTTCCAACACTTAAATACCAAAAAACTGGTTGATGAGATTAAAAAATGGAAAGGCTGCTTCCAATTAGATCTGAAAATATAGCTTGGTTTAAGAAGAGAGAGAAAAAAGATCAAAGAGAATTTAAGAAACCATATGTCGAAAAGAAAATGTTTAAATATAATTAAGAAAAAAGAGATTATTCTCATCTTATATACAAACACACATAAGAACCTTCAAAAGTGCTCACTTGATCTGAAATCAGTCAAAAAAAATTCTTAAACATAAAGACAATTGAATATGACCATAAAAGGTACCCTGTACTGTTCAAATTGAATCACAAATTAATTGCAAATAAAAACCAGGCTGAAGCCTCCTTGTAAAACACTATCATGAGAAGAAAACATAGCGAAGAGGACGAATACAACCATATCACACAGAAGCCATCAAGGTAAGGTATAAACTGCCTTTTTATCAATATGACCAGGTACGTTTTCAGTTTTCACGGGCATTTAAGTTCACAAATCAGAATAATTATTTATAAGGACTGCTGTTGTAACTGAATATCCAGACAGATAATCACTTGAAAATTCATCGTGTGGAGTTGGTGATGAGTATATTTTGCAGGCAGGTGCTTTTTATACTACAGTTAGAGAAAAGCAAGATTATAAATAACAATTCACATCAAACAAATGCCACAAATGAGTAATGCTATATGAATGTTCTTAGATAGGACCACAAATTCCAGCCTCGTCAATACAAAGACCAAATGATTCATCAATAATAAGGGGAGAGATTAGAAGTGTTAATGCAGCAATTTGTAAGACTTCATTGATAGCAATTCCTTATTAGAGTGACAGCAATTCGAATAGGGCAGTGATTAAGCATAGTGGAATATATTGTAATGTCCCTTTCGGGGTTATAGCTAATTTTGCCCAAAACACAACAAATCCAAAAATATAATCTATTTACAAGAGCATTCTTTCACTAGTTTACACAATAGCAATTGAATTTAGGAAAACAATCAATTAACGTGCAATCTATAGTTTCAACCATAGTAGAAACTGGAGGGGAAAGCACCATAGGATGCCAGGAACTATCCTCTACAATTGAGCCCAAGCAAATCAAACTCCTGCATCTCCCTATTATGTTTCCTTGCCAGTTTCCAGTATCATTGCTTTATTAAAATCCAATGAATAATTACTAATCCTAAATCCCTGATGGAATGGCAATGTAATTCAATAATAAATAAATTGTATAGTCCATAGCAGATAATAAACAAAAGACATATCCGTATTGCATTCAAAATAATTGTAAAATAAAAATTGCTTCTTTTTCTGGACTCAATTCAAATCTTAAAATCACTTATCTGATCGACCACAATTCCTTATTCCCCTTTTTTCAGAACTGTCTTATATTTCAGATCAGAACTTATTCCAATTCATTCCATTCATCTTGGTCCTCTTATGGATGCCTTCAACAAATGACGTTCCTTCCTATTTATATCCATTTGCCCTTGCAAGAGATATAATCCTTTATTTTTTATCTTTAGCTTCTTTTAGGGAATCACTGCCTCTAATATTGCTTAAGTAATTTTTTAGCAAACTCAATCGGCCCATAAATATATTACTCTTGATCTCCTCTATTTCTGATTGGCTCCCCACTTTTAAATAGAACAATAATAATTAAACTCTTATAATTTAGTCGGCACTGAGGATAAATTGTAGTCATCTTTTCTTACCCTAGTCAACCCTTGTTTTGAATGTCTAGGGTTCCTCTTGACCAGGTTGACCTTAGCTATTTTCTGAGTTTACATACAAACTGCAATTCCTGTTTATTAAGGCAGCGCTAATTTACAAGGCTGCAAACTTTGTTAGATTGGCAAGGGCATGACCGTCCACCCTCCCCAAAATCGCTTATCCTCAAGCAATGTTGATTTTAGCTTTCTCTCAAACTGAATCATCTGTCAATATGAAGATCCTAAGTCAACCTTTGGGAATTTGTAATCTTCCTTGCGATGTAATTAGCTTTTGTTGTGCAACTCTGATACAATTTACAAATTGAAGATTTTATACCAAGCGATGTTTCTATTAAATAATCTTTCTTTAATGGTCATCTTAGTTGTTTAGGCAGTTTTTTTTTTAATTTTGTTTACAATTGTTTCTTTGCGAAACATCATAATGTAACTGCCTATTTATTGTAAACTCTATTTTCATTATGAAATATAAAATTACCATTACAGCCTCTTTCATTATCTTGGTTATGCCTACTTGGGCTACCATGATATGCTTAAAGAGTTCCTAAAGCACTTGCCAAACTGCCAATTATGAGATTGGTATTTGACATTTGTACACTCCTGCTACAGCAATAGATTTCCAGACTCTAGTTTCTAAACATCAGCATTTGCAATTGGATATGTGTTACTTTGGCACTCAATCCCGACAACCTTTGGGGCCAGTTACCAACACCACCCGCCAACCCACCACGTCACCATCGCACACCCTTGACCCATCTTCAAGCAGGAAGCTCCAAAGGCACCCACCTACACAACAAATGTCCAAGTAGGTACCCTACATCTTCAAAATTTGAAGATCCAATTGTCCATCATGTGGGATATTCCCATAAGGATTTGTCAAATTTGGGAAATGTCCCCATGCATTGAGAGAGAATAGAAGCGGCGAGTGAGACTGATACATTACTTTCCAAGACGGCAAAGTAGTTTAGAAAAAGGAACAACTGGCATTTAGTGATGTAAAAATTCTTAGCATAGGAGGTTGTAAACAGTCAACATGATTAAAGATAGCAATGTCATCACACAAAAAACGGGGGAAATTATCTAAGTTCGGAATTCACAATTCTTTCATCCTACTAGGAGCACTTCAATTATATTGTAAAATTTGGGATAATGTAGTGCTTTGAAAACATCGTAATCTGCAAGCTGTATTCCGGCCTTAGCATGCTTGCTCTGAATAAACTCTGGAGATTGTGCCTTTGTAGCCTTTTTTCATTTTATTATCAATGTATTATGCACATATTCTTTTTACAACAGTTTCTATTCACTAATGTTGGTCTTTTTATTTTCCACTTATCCTTAAAATTTGTGGACTGTGTATGTTTTTTACTCTTCACATGTTTTTCTCCCAGAATGGTTGATTAATATGAAATTTGAGATGTGTTCTTTTCTTGTGCCCTTATAAGGTGTCTAGGGAGGGTTAAATTGTTGCAAAAGCTTTGCATTGGTGCATCACCCCTTATCTTAGCTTTTCTTTTAACAAATTCCCTCCTTTTTCCAAAAACCATTACCATGAAGAGTCAGTTTCTAAGATCTCGCAAGTTGTTTCACAAGGCCCAATGGGTCCCATACTTGTGAAGCTTCCTAATTGCCCTTATTTAAGCGTGAGCCTCTTAGAGATGAACAGTATTTAAAGAAAAAGGGTTGAGCTCTCTACCTATTAAGATAAGGACTAGAAGCAATACAAATCTATGACATTTGTGTTGCCTTAGTGGCCAATCTTCCTGTATGCATGACCCTTTCAGTTCCATGTTTTCTGCTTGAGGTAAAGTTGTCTATAACTTGAGATAAAGAAGAAGTCACTAAATTATTCTACTTCACGATTCTAGTCAAGGGTAAGAAGTTTGTATTTTGGAGGAGAGAGCTTGCCCTTTGAGGTTGGAACTTAGATCAAAGTAGCAACAAGTGCATGCATTACCCTCAGACCACAACCCACTGGACTAGTCAGTAGCAATTATTTCTTTACAGAGGTGTTGTTGAGCCTCACAATTTCTCACTACCAGATTCTGTAGTGTTGTGAGGTTTTCACGCCATCACCCCACTGCAAATGGGGACCCCCTCTTTTCTCTTGGTAGTGCTTGTCTCAGGTAGTCTTAGTTCTGTGGCAATTTTATCTCTCTGAGTCTAAGAGATGAGTTTTAGCAATTTTGGCTCTCTATGGAGTCAAGTCAATCAGAGATATGAGTAAGGGTTGGGCCAAACTACTCAAGGATGTGGAATTGAAGTCAAGAGATTTGTGAAGGAATGAATTAGCCAAAGTGAAAAGATGATGTGAAGATGCAGAGCAAGAAGAGGTGAAGTTATAACCTAAAAGTGTGGAAAGTCATGAAGCTTTTTTATTCAAATCTAGGAAAAGTCATGACAACTCTTGGAAAATCATTGTTCCAGTATCAAATTTATCTTGGAAAGTAAGAAAAGCAATGGAAAAGTACACTGATGGAAGCCTGTTGATTACTGACTGAGTCTAAATATTTTAAGGATCTTCTAAAATCTAGAATCTTGATTATGACTCCTAGAAATATGAAACCACTCCCAAATATCCTGACAATATATACATAAAACATTACTTAAATTATAAGACTAAGGTGTTATATTTTATGTTCTACTCTGGCACTTGACCCTCATTTTTCCGATCTGCCGCATGAGGATCTGGTTTCCAATTAAGCTTGCCCAACAGACCTCTAATTTCCAAACTATCATAATGAAAGTTGCCCGTAAGGCCAAGAACTCCAAAATCGCCTTGGTAAAATTTACCCCATGAGCTTCAAACTCTGAACTAGCTAAAAGATGGCTGTTCTCACCCAATGAACCCACGAAGTCCGAAGTGACATCATGAAATCTTGGCCCTTGATTTTATCGATTAAAGCCACACATTGTACTGGGAACTACTGTAAAAGGCCAAGGCCTTGTCATTTGGAAGACTTGTTGAAATTGTTCCTATAATGCTATCAAAGTGATTGCTAATTCAATGTTCGTCTTCATGGCGGATTACTTGTATGGCTTTGGAGTGTTACATGGTTTCTACATTTTGTCACTTAGATTAGGATTTACTCTTGTTGATTAGAAATAATGTCTACATGAATAGAAGATATTTTGGATGAATCTTTGTTTAACTTGCATAGACCATACCACAGGCAGCTTGCTGATTGTAAGCTTGCCTTGCATGGCCAACTGACATATTTATGAGCTTTATTTTGGTTACTGCTTGCACATTGAGATGCATTGATGGATGGTGTTTAGGGAATGGTAATAGTTTGCACATCTTACATTTACCTTAGAAGATTGTACTAGCTTGGTTGATGTCGATGTGTAAACTATGTCTATTAGAGCCACAAAGACATCCATCATCTAAAAGTAGATTAGCTTTCTATACCCTTTCCCTTTGCAGTTTGTTGTTGGAAGTAGTTGAAGGAGTTGATCTTCATTGATTGAACAGTGTATTTCTCTTTGTGATGCCTAGCATATCACATCATTATAACTGAGTGAAAATCCACAATTAAGAGGGAACCTCAGGGGTTGTCACATTTGATCACACAATCCATATACACTGTTTAGCATGTGAGCATGCTTATTCAAGAGAGCGTTGGAGTTTCGTGTTTTATTTGGAATACTACGTATTTGATTCTGCAAGTTGTAGTGGCATAAAACTCACATCAACACTTAGGAGCTGAAATTATTTTCAAGCTATATTCTGCCAGGTATCCAAGTGACAAGAAAGGGAGTGACAATGTGTAAAATTGATATTTGAAGGGGATGTGACAGGAGATGAGTAATGGGAACAGTAATCTCCAAGGATATGGATGTGAGCAGAGCACAATTTTCAGTACAGCGTATACCTTGGATTCCAGGTTGGAAATAATGGCAGAGTCAGGGATACAAGGCTACAGTTTAATACATCACACCTTGCACCTTGAATACTTCGAACTTCCACTGTCTGCAACTCACATGAGAGATAACTCCTTTCCCGTTAACAGTTTTTATGACACTTTAATAGGGACCCATAATTCTTGAACTGAATGTAATAATTTCAACACGACAGCCAGGAACTGTGAGCATAGAATGCATCAGACCCTGATTCTATCAGATTTTTCCCATTATAAACCATCCCCTGCCAAGGTTCTACTGTCCAAACAATTTCTCATTAGGAACAACTCCCGGGTTTCACCTCTGCGAAAAAACCTTCCTGGTACCACACTTTAATTTAATCGCAATTGGCAAATAAATAATTAGCAAATAGGCTATTATACAGGAGACTTCTACCGCAAAATGTAATGTCTCGTACTGAAAAGTGTTTCGTACTGAAAAGTGTTTCACCGGCCAAAAAACTTGCGGGAAAGATTTTTAAGTTCGCGGTAGAATCATATATTAGCGGGTACGTGAAGATGAAAATATCTCACCGCACCGAATTAACAAACTGTCTGAAATTCAAAGTGTCGGGGTGTAATCTAGTGTGATTACAGAGGGAGTAAAAGTTAAGGATGCCGGTTTTCCGTTTCACGCCCCATTCACACAGCATATTAAAAAGAAAACTATGAAGTTAGAATCTACACGGTTGAAATTTGAACGCCTATCCTTGCAGGTCAATGCTCCTATGGGCTGTGGTTGTTAATTGCTATCTAACTGCCGCTCAAAAAATAGAAAATTTATGTATTTAGAAGCAATTGTAGATTTTAACTTCATAAGAAACTACATTCAAAAGCAAAAGAAATCCAAATTGAGCCACTGAAATCTACATGTCAAGGAAAACAAGACATACAGCTGCATCACTTGCCCACCACGCTTCCAGCTATTTAGTTTCCCGAAACGGTCTCCAAGACTCTCTCTGATTTTCTCAAGGGCTTTAACTGCACCCAACAACAAGCAAATATCTCCATCAGAAAAAGCTCTATGAAATGGTTTGGCCAATTGCTTGACTTTTAAATAAATCCCCCAAAAACAGATCACCCCCCTAACAAGTTTTCTCAAACAAATCAGCGAACCCTTTTTTATTCCAGCCATTGGATCGACCCAATTTTACAAGCACTAAGTGCCAAGCTTAAAACTATATCATCCCTTCGAGAAACATCTACAGGAAACCGACATTCATGCCTACTCGTCCCAACCGCCCAAGAACAGTATAAATGAAAGGGTAGCCCCCAGAGTCTACCACAGCAGAGACGGAGACAGAACAAAGCTCCCGTGCAAGGCCACATCTGCCAGCCACAATGAACATCCACAGCAGGTATGTATAGCGTTTTAAATTCAGAGCTCACCTGTTTCCAATGGTTGAGGACGGCTCCAGCTTAGCTTTTTGAAATTGGGCTCTCTTCTTGTTCTTGTTCATGCGGTGTGAACAGTAGACCTACAGCACTAAAGCAAATTAACCCCGCCTTTACTCCAGCTGCCTCTGAAATTCGATCTCTTGGATGCTGAATTCGTCTCTGCTAATCGTCTGTACATAATCATGCGAATTGCTCAAAATGATGGCCAAAATATAATCTAGTACCATTGCGGAAACATAATTTGATTTTGGCTTTTTTCGAAACTGGATTCGTTTCGATGGTAATTCATAAAAAAATCCGTTGGAGAGAGGATGGGTTGTCTTTTATTAGGGCAAAATGGTTAATCGCATCGCCCAACTTATGTTCTATATGCTCCTCCACTCCATCTGTCAATGCCACCCATCAATTCCAATGGTTTATGTGAAATTGTTGTAGCATCAAAATATTATATATTATATTAAAAATTATAGAATATAAATGATATCATATTTTATTCTTACAATTTGTTGATAATAAGTATATAATTTAAATTATAAATAAATTGAAATAATTTTATTAAATATTTATAAGTATTTTAAAATAATAAATAGATACAATATGCATTTGTTGTTTAAACATACTTAAAATTTAAGAACAATATTTTTATTTGGGATTTTAAGTCATATATGTTTAGGAAACTATTATTTTCAAATTGGTTGAAATTGTTCTAAATTTTGGATATTTAGATTGCTAAGATTTTTGGATATTTAGATTGATAATATTTATGAATAGCTTTAGAAAATTATAGAACTTTTGGAAAAGTTATTTTAGGTCAAACTTGCGAGCAAAAACAATGAATTGCAATCATGTCTCAAAAATTAATTATTTATAATAATATTAAAAAACTTAAAGCAATGCTTTATGATTTGAGACTCAAATATTGTTAACAAAAAAAAAAAATTCAAATGTTTGCAAAGTTTGGCAAATGGACAATGGCAGCAGCAAGGGTTGTCCAAACCCCTTGACTCATGAAATTGCACAACAAGAGAGTTGAAGAAGAAGCCAAGAATATTGTGCATGTCGTAAAGATGAAATATCAGTCCATAGACGCATTAGGAAGGTAAACCAAGAACAAGTTGCCTCACACAAAGTATAGGCACAGTAATTACAATATTGCAAGGCGACCCGAAATTGTCGTGCCGAACATAGAGAAATGGCAAATGTGCAGACACATATTCCATTTATTGGTGGTTCAATAAATGAAGGTCAGTAGACACGACTAGGAAAAATAAAGAATTGCCCTTACAAAAGATAATAGAAAGAATGACTTCACAACAATAGTAAATACATTTTGACAGAGAATTGATGCATTATCAAACTTAAAAGTTGACACTATATGTAAATAATGTTGCTCAGGTATGCTTGTCTAGTCATCAAACTCTATCAAAACTTACAAAAGATGTTTTAGCGAAAGAGGCATACATCAATACTCGTCATTAAACAATATGGGCCTAGGAGAACAACTCAAGTAGAAGAAAGGCTCATTGCAAAAGTAAATGCAGTAGTCCATGTAACACAAAGTTTTTCTAGCCAATATAAATATAAAGTTCATACGATAAGCTTTTCACAACACATTAAAAATATTACATGAGTGCTCCCACAAAGACTACCAGAGTTGGGTGTGTTCATAGTTTGAAGGTTGCATACACAAGATCATTATTATGACTACTACATAAGCAATCTATCATGTTAGGAATTCCCTACTTTATAAAGTCAAGCATGATCCATACTACGATGATGTTAAGTTATAGACATGAATTGCTTAGCAAAATTACCTGAAATAAGGATAGACATTTCAAAAAAGCTCAAAGGTATTGAAACAAAAAAGGAAACAATAATTCCAAGTAACAAAGAAAACGTTGATGAAGACCCAAATGAAAATAGTATGTCTTGTACATCATCATTTGTATCTACAATGCCAAAAACGTGTTAGTAGTTTGAGATTGTTAAGAAAACATTGAACCTCAATAATAATGCAAACAATATTATAAGTTGACCTAAATTGAACACTTCTCCAATAAATAAATTTAATACAAAGGGATTACTCGACATGGCATTTCCCACCCTCTTCCTAAATGGTTGTGCACAACCTATGCAACCATGAGTAAGGGAAGTAAAATTTCATGAATTTGCATTACACCTTATGCAATATCATGACCAAAGATTTGGAAGACATCCACAATTTCAATATTACATCTATAATCTTATGATGTGGCATTGAAGTGATTGTCTTCATCAAGAGGTATGTAGAGGATATTGTTGTTGACATTATAGTTAAGTTTGTTCATTAGTGACACACACACCTAATCAGATGGTTAGTAGCTACCGAGCTTATAGTATAGTTTACAATGTTAACCAAGTAATTTAAGCTATACCAAGTTCAACAGTTGCTACCGAGTTCCAGGAACAATATTTAGTTTGCATCGAGTAGTATCTACCAAGTTGGTGATTATCAGTGTAAACCGAGTTTCATAGTGTTTACCAAGTCTCTCAGTGCAAACCAAGTTTTCTAGTGCTTATCGAGTTTGCAGCTTCAGCAATGTGAATCTAGGGTTGATCAAGCTATATAGTGTCAACCAAGTGATTCAGTTTATACTGAGCTTGCAGTGATAGGGTTGACTAAGCTATGCACTGTCAACCAAGTGATTCAGTTTATATGCCAATTTTCACATTATTCACTAAGTCACCAATGCAAATCAAGTTCAGACTACTTGGAAGTGATTAGTATGAGTTGAGCTTCTACGTCTACTAAGTGCATGACAATGTCAAGCGTTGACAATGGTTGCTAAGTGTCAGATCCTCACCAAGTTTGTCTTCAGAACCCAAGTACTTGCAATTAGGCCAACTTTGTGTATTTTGGTGAAACTTGTATTGTAGTTGACTTTGATGACTTGTAATTGGATTGGTATATATGTAATTTATTGTATCACATCCAAATATATGAATATGAATGAAAGATTAACAAGACATACTAAGAGCAGAAAGTGGGAAGTAAGAAGGCTACAAGTAGTATAAGGAGCAGCAAAGATTTATCCATCATAGCAAGGTGATCATTACACTCCAAAAGAATCTCATTCAGCAAATCAAAGTTGTACATCAGAGATCAGCCATTGGTTCATCCTAACAGGTGGAACAGTTAAATCCTTTCACAAGGTAGACTTAACAGTCTTTTTTAAATCTCTTTACCAAGTGCATACTTCATTATATGTTTGTAAATCCTTTTGCAAGGTGGACCTAGCAGTCCTTATTGCTCCTAACAAGGTAGATCATCAGAAGTGATCATTGTAAGCCTTAATAGGACAACTTTATATTACAGTACTAAAGCTTGTGGGTATCATCCCCACCCCAATTGGACTTTCTATTTGGAAGGTTTTTGGGTTACCATATTGTGTCTCAAAGTGTTATGAATGTTTTAATGCTTTCAGTTTTTCATGTATCCAATTAGATCATAATACATATGAAGGATTAATTGGTGAATTAAGATTAAGTTTTATTGGTTACTGATTCACTCCTCCCCTCTCAATAACCTAGCCTATCTTATATTTCCAACAATTTCCAACTATTATTGAAAATCTTTGTGTGCACCTTATGGATGTCCTATACACACAACTTTTTAAGGAATTTATGCACTATGGATCTACAATTAGAGGTATAAGACTTTATTGGAACAAGTGTCACTAAGATCTAGCAAACATGATCACTCAAATGGGATCACCTGTACTATTCTTCACACTGAGTGTGGGAGATACAAAGTGGATTGATTTACAATGCTTGTTCATAAGAGATGTACATGGTTTATATGTAATCAAGAAAATAATGACTTGAAAACATAATTAATAGCCCCCACATTATAGTGTTATACCTACACTAATGGTTCACAATCTTTCAAGAAGAAGTGATTGAGAAACTTCTCAATGCAAAGGATTACTAGCATAGATATGAGTGGAAGCATAGAGGAACCACATATGTATATAGATTTATTTGGCTCCACAATGCACTAGATATGGATAAAGTTGATTAGAATAATGGTGTGGAAGTCAAGAGGACACAATAGTTCTTTGTCGAGTATGTAAGTGCTTGGAACCCAGGCATTAAACAGAACAAAGAAGCAACACAATTTTTTGGTCTCCATTGGATGACCCCTGCTTGTTGAACACAAATGAGATATACATTGTAAATCCTAATGATGATTATGTAAGAATTGCTAATTGTGTCTAACAAAACACCAAAATGTAGAGAGGAAGCATGCCTACAGAAGAAGGGAAAAAAAGTAGATTATCAATACAGAGCTCCATGGAAAGAACATAGTGTCTCCACCCTATATTGTGATAGTGATGGGATTAAAAAATAAAAACCTGCAACAAATGATGATAGACTCAATATACATAATTGTGACATGTTATTGATATGGAGATTCAATATAGAATGTCAACATGTTGTCTCATGAGTTCTTGTTCTCAAGTACATTGTCAAATATGCATCAAAAGAAGAGAAGGTATCTGAGACTTGCACCGATATGTTAACAAGAATATCAATGGGCCAACAAGTAGACAACCCAACCCTTGTAGCATATCATAAGTTCTTGATGGAAATAGTTATATGTCATGATATCAAGGCATAGGAAACATGTCACTTACTCTACAAATCATAAGCACTGCAAGTGGAAAGAGAGAAAAGGTAAAGGCATCATCAATGTTTACCCAAAGTTCTATGACATCCTAGACGAGGAATCAAGTCAATTTGGAATATTTTGTTGGAGTGATTTGCTCTATACAAGCATTTTCATGACATAGAGAATGAAAGAGGAATAGGGCTCAATAATTACAAACTGGAAGAAGTTGAATGAAGATGGTTATCAAATATAGCATGTCAATCATACTACTAAAATGGAAATATCATTACAAGGAAAAGTTAGTGACAATAATAGTTAACAAGGGGAAACAAAGGAGATGAATGAATGGAAGTTTTTTTTGCAATTGAGCCCCTCAAATAATACCCACATTGATGTACTTGATATACTTAGTAAGTGTAAGTTTGATCGAAATAGCATATGGGATCAAAATTTGGTACCTCAGAACTTACATGATATTGCAACATAGTTCACAAATACAAATAAATCATCTAATCAAGGTGGAACCACTTTGTTTCACATTGAAATGCTAGGGTATGAAATGTTGACAGAATAAGAAGTTTCACTTAGAGTAATTATAGACCACAATAAATGTCCCTTTTTCCCAAAAATTACACATGATCATCCAAGGAATGTGACACGTGCAAGAAAGTATCACTTACAAGATCATTCAAGGAATACATCGAACAATGAGATTCCATAGAAAAATCACCAATTCCTCACACTAGCACCTCTACATGTATTCACATTCAACATACATGAATCGATAATGCATTAAGTCCTTAGGATTCCCATTAAAGAAATGAAAATATTTTAAGGGAAAGTGTTCACAAAGTTTTAGGAAGAGTTAAAGGTTGGAAGATGCATCCTGATTGAGGAATTGAGTTTTATAAGGCCAAAGTTGTTAAAAATAAGCAGGCATTTCCTTTGAATCAACACATGTACTTTGGAGGAGTCTCCATAATCCTTGTCGGTGACCTAGTGTAATTACTACTTGTGATGGATAATCCTATCTACACATCACACTCAACTAGTAGAAAATTATGGGAGTAGTTCATGATAATATTCACCTTAAAGATAATATTCTAATAGAAAGGTGAAGGCATACAACAAACATAATTATGTCAAATATTAGACAACATATGAGAGGTAGTTGCGTGGAAATAAGATTGGAAACTCTTAATGACACGAACAAATAACATCAGATGAAAAGGAAGATTTTGACAACTCAATGCACCAATATGCTACCAATGATGTGGTCAACCTACATAATAGAAGGATGTTAAAAATTGTTGAATAGCCTAGTAGAAATAAGCAATGTGGCAAGTACCAAGATAAAAATGAATAATGTAATGAGTGATGAACAACTTGAGAAATAGATCCTACTTTGCAAGAGCCAATTCATCATGCCAACAACAAACATATGGATAAAAGTAGGGCTTGTGAGTGGTTCTCTTGACGAAGTAACTCAAATTGTTTATAGCCTTAGTACTAGGTCACCCAATATTCTGATGCATGTTGTAGCAAGAATTGAAAATTATTGGGGCCACCATGGATGACCCCAAAATTATATCAATTATTCGTATATCATTGGATAGTCAATGACAAATACCACTCATGATGGTATAGGCTATAACTATACACAAATCCCAAGGGCTAACACTAGAGAAAACAATGATCAACATTGGTAGGATGGAGAGGAAGGCTTGAAATTTGCATCCATGTCAAGAGTCAATTCAATAAGAAACCTTTGCATTCAACCTATGTTTTCCTTTGACAAATACTCAAAAATGTAGAATGAACTGTATACAGTTTGAAGGAAAAAAGAAGAGGTCCTCTTACAAAAATTTCATGTGTAACAAATTAGAGACCACAAATTCAATGAAATTGTTACCTCTATGTACTTGTCAATATGCAATGTAAACTATGAAAAACAAGAAATCAACATCTATATTCCTACTTGTTTTATTGTTACTATATGGTCCAATGAAATACCAGTTGTATAACTATCTATCGATGTAGCAATTGCACCTCCTTTTGGTGCAAATTCCAGTAACCAGGTGTTTATAAGATGTACTTTTCTATTAAACCAAGGTCTTTTTTATGGCAATGGGTAAAGTGTGAGTCACCTGGTAAGATAAATAAAGGTTATTCAAATTATGAGAATAATATTTTTGAACTTTTAAATCTACAAATCGTATTAAGCACATTTATCAAACTTTTTAATAAATTCATGTGTCTAAGGTCCAAAATTGGTGATGTTAGTGGAGTTGGTAAGGGCTCACACGATACCACCTGGACCCTATTACATGTCCATATGGATTTGAAAAATTAATCAAAAAAAAAGAAAAGAAATTAATATAAATTAAAATGCATCATATAAGGACAAGTTGTGTATTTTATAAATGCATGAAATAAAAAAATAGGTCCCTTTACTATTGAACAAGCAACCTAACAATCTCACTTACATATTTTGAGGTAGGTTAATGTGGGCTTCTCGATTGAAAAGAGCCAACTTGGTTGCTTGCAATACAAATCATGTCAAGTCACTTATGTGTCAACATTAAACTCACAAACGACGATCACCACCTTAACCACAGTGCATAGTACAATCAAAACACTTTAACATGGACACACATCGACCTATGACATGTTAACAATTACCACCTCACTTCAACTAGTTATATATGTATTGTCTATGTAGTTGTTGCATTCCTAAACACTTTGACAAGACCTCATCCCATCATTCCATCCAAAATATATCTTCATTCCTCCTTAAGCACACATAATCTAGTCATTTCAATTATAAAACAATTGCAATTTAAAACTTTAGTAAGGCCACCAATAACCATTAAAGACAAACAAATGTTAATTCAAAGTATCTATAAGATGAATTCTTGCAAGTAAAGCTTCAAATTCAAAATTCAAAATTGTAAGATCAAAAAAATTAAAGATAAGAGACTTCAAACCAACTTATTCACCTCATTCAATGCTCATTGAAGATCACAAAGAAACAAGAATCGAAGCTATTTATCTATGCATGTATTTGTTTATTGTAGTTTTTATTATTTATATATTACCTTGACTATTCATATTATTTCCATGTATCTATCCATTCTACTATTTCCTTCATGTTTGTTGCTTTTTCAAATTTCCATGCCCTCAATGGTTTCTCATGTCCTCACATTTTTTGGTAGTTGTACTATTTCATTCATGTTTGATTCACTTATAATTATGTAAATAACCACATTTCAATCCTTTCTACCATTTCATTCATGTTCATTTCACATACAATTTTTACACATCCATGTTTGTATGATTTCTACTATTCTTTGCATGATTATTTCACTTCAAGTTTTGTATACCCTTATTTGAGTTATTTCCTTCTTGTTTTTCTCACTTACAATTTTCTATACACTTATTTCTTTCTTTTTGTACATGTTCATTTTGGTTGTTATTTTTGAAAGGATAAAAATGAAAGCAAAACAAAGAATTAAAGCTTATTTTTCATATATTTATGTGTTTATCGGTGCTTTGTATTTTTTCTATAATATTTTTTTTGTTCAAAACTTCATCTACTATTTACGTCTTGTTCATTTCACTTATAGTTGTATAATTCACTTATTTCTATTTTTCCCTTCACGTTCATTTCAATTATAGTAGACACATACCCTTGTTGTTTACCCACCTCATAGATTATTTTATCCCTTAAAATGCACTTTGATTTCACTATTGTATTCTTTCTATATTCTCCTTTGTGCTCAATTTATATCATAGTATCTATCTTTTCCATTACTGTTGAAGTTGAGGAAAGCTCAACCCATAGCTCCCAAGAATCACTAATTGTAAACACATGTCACAAAAAGAAAGAAGCAAAACTATGGAGGCTGAAATTCACAAATCCACAAGAGAGGAGATATTCTTGATGTGCCAAATAGAAATTTCTATTCAATCAAAAAGTGTTAATTACAAAGGGAGATCCATCCTTACAAAGGAGATCAAAACTCTTATAGGAAACTAACCTAGGTTGCATGATAATAATTAATAAAAGAATTGATTATTTGTTAGTGAATAGATTGGTCTTTTTATTGATATATGATTTATTGACTCTATTCCCTCATTTTCTTGAAGACACAATGTTCATAGCAATTGGGTAGGTTCAATGATTAACCCCCCTTTGAATTATGTGAGGTATAACTCCCTCATTGGATTTTCAATGAATCCCTAAACTAACACACACACACACACACACACACACACACACACACACACACACACACACACACATGCATATGCTTTTGACCCAAAAGTGTAAGGGTAACTCAACTCATTCTTTGATGGTCTAATAGTTTTTGAATTAATGAGTGAAAAATGAAGATAACAAAGCCCTTCAAATGCCTTTAGTTTTAGAACCTTATTTGAATATCAATGATAACACATGAATCAATTAAACCATGATTTTTAGAGATCATAATAGCATATAAAATTTAAAGAGCAACATTCACAAAGTAACATTTCCCAATCTAATCAGAAATAATAAAGATCCAAATTATTTTGATAAAACTAATTCACCTTGTTCTAATTCAAACCCATAAACAAAATAATCTCCAATAACGTTAGATTTCATTCGATTCATGTATCACCTATTGACCCTAAAGGCAATCTTAGTATTGTCTACTAGTGCAAAACACTTAGTCATTATCTAGGCAATGTTGGTCAGTCAACACTAAGACCAAGCCACTATATAGGTCGAGAAAGCTTAATGGTGAAGTGTACATAATTAGTTCATATCGAGCGATATTTAATGTAGAGTATACATCAGAGTCACCGACCAGTTCAGTTAGTGTGAAGATAACATAGTTGACAAAAAATTCAAAGAAGGAAGACAATGTGGTTGTCAAGTTATTTAGGAGACAACGAATGTCAAGAGGGACTTTTAGTATAAGCTAGCTAGAGCTAAAGTCAAGGGACAACATGAAGAACAAGAATGACCTTGAAATAGAAGACTATTAGTGCCGAGTAAGACAATTTTTGTATATGAGTTTGTAATGGCACAAAATCTTATGTAAACTATTTTGATGAGCTAGAAGAGTGATTTGAGGATCGAGGAGAGAATCAAGGAGGTGATTACGCTTGTAATCACATATCATTAATCCCTATGAAAGGTAATCAACCATTTAGAAAATTAGAAGGACTAAGCTACAAAAAGGATAGATCCAGATTGTTGGATAGGATCTAGAAGTTTCGTAGATGGCTATAAAAGAAGGACTCAAGCTAGGGTTGCATATGGTTGCTAACTTATTGATAGAGGATAGTGTAAGTGTGAAGTTTAAGGTGAATCAGAGGTAAAAGATAGAGGTGATTGAGCAGTACAGTGAAGAGTAGTTGAATATCAATTACAAATAGATGATATTACATTGGATAGAGGAGATTTGTATTAGAATTCTAGTACAAACTAAAGGATTGAGGTACTGTGAAATTTTCTTAGGTGTTTAAGGGTAAATCTATTAATAGAGTGGTCCTAAAAGGCCTATGTAAATCTCCCAAAAAAGTACTCACTTAGTTATGATGTTGAGTCCTTAATCCAGGTAGACCTAACAATCTTGTAAGATCTTAACAGGGCATACCCCTCATTGGGTATATCATCAGAAGTGATCAAACTGTGTAGCCCTAATAGGCACACTTCATTTCTATAGTAGTGAAGATATTTGTAGGTGTGATCCCCACTGCAATTTTACCTTCACCTTGGAGGGTTTCCATGTTAACATATTTGGTGTCATGTGTTGATCAATTTCTTGTATGTGTTATTCATCTTATTAAATGTTAGATATGTCATTACATGTTAGGATTAACCACAGACAGAAATAACAATTACATGCAAATATAACCAATATCAGAAAATAATAAATTTCATAGAAAATAACACAAGACCCAAAGATTTAATGTGCTCCACCCAATCCCTAGGCTATGTCCACCAACAACAAGTCCAATATTATTATTATCTAGTGATTAAAATCTACAATCTATTATAGCTCAATACCACCACAACAAGCTACAATTTCATCATACATTATGAAATCCCTAACTCTCAGCCATTTTATACAATTTTTTTGCCACTTACAAAATTAGGACTAGAATAGTTGTCCAATAGAAAAATAGCAACTGACACCTTAATACTAGTGTTGCCCCTTGATCCCATCTTGCGGGCACTACCTCCAAACCTCCATAATAAAATATGGGAAAATTTGTGCCAAATAAATTGGGGAAAAATTAACCTTTGAGGCTAATTAGGCTCCATATCACAATAATCTCCCACTTGGAGACTGATCATAACATTGTGAAATTTGTAGCTCCCACTAGAATACCAAACCACCTAAGATTTTGTTGTTCTTTTAAATTTTGTTCAATCTAGAAGACCAACCAAATCTGAAGAGGATTTTGGATTCTCCCATGTCACTACCTTGGTCAACATTTCTATTGGATTATCATATGTGTGTATCTTTTCCATCTTTAATTGTCCATCATCCAAAATTGACTGAATAAAATGGTACTGCAACTGTATGTGCTTTTTCTTTGAATATGGAGCATAATTCTTTACAAGATGAATGACACTCTAGCTATCTCTAAAATAAAAAAAATCCTTTGTGGGTGCCCCAATTCTTCCATGAAGAACTAAAGCCATATCATCTCCTTGATTGCCTCTATAGCAACAACATACTCTACCTCTATAGTGAATAAAGCATTTACCTTTTGCAACTGAGAAATCCAACTCATTATTTTCCCACCAATAATAAATACACAACTTGTAGTACTTTGTCTAGTGTCAAGATCTCTTGCCAAATATGAGTCAACATAGCCTTGTAAATAAGTAGTAGAGCCCTCAAAATGTAAAAACTTACTGGATGTTCATCTCAAGTATCTAAGAATCCATTTGACTGCATTCCAATGCTCAATCCCTAGATGATTCATATACCTACTAATTACTCCCACTCTAAGTACAATATCTGGCCTAGTAAATACCATAGTATACATCAAACTTTCTACAATTGAAGCATAAGGTACCTTTGACATTTTAGCCTCCTCTTCTGGTGTCTTTGGACACATTTCCTTAGTCAATTTCAAATGACCAAGCAAAAGTGTGTTGAATGCTTTGGTATTCTCCATAGAGAAACGTTGCAATACCTTCTCAATATAATCAACCCAAGATAATGAAAATTTTCTATTCTTCCCATCTCTACAAATTTTCATACCAAATTTTTTCTTTCCTGCCCCTAAATCCTTCATAGAAAATGATTGTGTTAACTATTCTTTAAACCCCTTAATGTGATCCATGTTAGACCCATCTACAAGCATATCATCAACATATAAACATAAAATAATGTATTTGTCATCATCCAACTTCTTAAAATAAACACAATGATCTAAATGACACTAAGTGTAACCATGCTTATGCATAAAGCTGTTAACTTTAAGATACCATTGTCGAGGTGCTTACTTCAAGCCATATTAAATTTTCTTCAATTTGTACACTAAGTTATCTTTACCTTTGACCTCAAATCCCTGTGGTTGTACCATATATATTTCTTCATCAAAATCACCATAAAGAAAAGTTGTTTAAACATCAAGCTACTCCAAATGCAAATATTCGATAGCCACAATACTTAAAACAATGTGAATAGAAGTCATTTTAACAATGAGAGAAAATATCTCATCAAAATCAATGCCCTTATTCTGTGTAAATTCTTTTACAACTAACCTAGCTTTAAATATTTTCTTACCTCCATCCTCTTCTTTCAACCTATAAATCCATTTCTTATGTAAAGCCCTTTTACCTGTATGCAACTTGCATAAATCCCAAGTGTGATTTTTTAGCAAGGAGTCCATTTTCACCTACACAACTTCATCATAACATTCAAGTTTACCAACATTTGTTAATAAAATAGAATACAAAGAGGGAGAAAATCTTTCTAGAGGTCTAATTAGCCTTGTTGACCATCTAACATTTACTAGGGTGTGTGGTGTTTATTGTTGTTGTTGTTGCAGAGCATGAGGGACTACTGGAATATCATCATTTTTAGTATCATCCAACACTACATAATCATTTTCTTTTTTCTCATGCTTCTGCAACATATCTTTGTACACCACTTTCTTATTGAATATGACATCCGTGCTTCTTACAATTTTAAGATTTTCAAAATCTCAAAGCCCATAACCAAATTCATCAATGTCATATCCAAAAAATAGATATTTCTTTGATTTTTCTTCCATCTTGGTTCTATTTTCATAATTTATATGTGCAAATGCTTCACAACCAAAGGTTTCGAGAAAATAATAACTCACCTTCTTACTAGTCCATGCTTCCTCTGGAATACCAAAGTCCAAAGGAGTACATGGACCTTTTTTGATCAAATAAATATACAAAAGTATTGACAACCTCAACCCACATATTTAAGGGCATCTCGACATGCAATCACATGCTCCTTGCACACTCCATTATTGTCTTGTTCGTGCATTCAACCACTCCATTTTCTTGTGGAGTCCTTGAAATAGTTTTATGTCTATGAATACCATTAGGGAAACAATAATGTTCAAATTTATTACTGCAATACTCAACACCATTATTAAATTTGAGACATTTTAATCTTTTACCAGTCTCATTTTCAACCAAGTATTTCCATTTCTTAAAAGTTATAAATACATTAGATTTATTTTAGAGGAAATAAATGAATGATTTGAGTAATACAAAATACAAATCCACAAAACTTGAAGAACACCTACATGCAAAAACCTATCACATAGAAGAAAAAGCAAAGGAGGCAAGGGTTTTGCTCTGAAAATATGAGAACTATATTATTAGACTTAAAAAATGAGAGATAATTACAAAAGACTAATCCTTATAAAAGGAGATCAAAAACCTAAAAGGGAAACCATAAGAGGTAAATGGCATTTAATAATAACTAATTAATTATTAAATGGAAATGCAAAGTGCATAAAGTGAAATCTTAAGAAGGGAGTAAAGGTAATTTAATAAATGAAATGAAATTAACCTTTTACTCTAATATCAGCCTTAAGATGAGCAATAATGCAGCTACAAACAATGTAGAAAAAGAAAGAAAATTACAATGCTGAAAGCAAACTTGGATCCCTGCAACAAAGCCTGATGAGGTACTCAATCACAACTAAATCTCTATGAAACAGAGATATAGAGAAAATCTAGTGGGAAAAACCCTACTCTAGAAAGAGATAGAAAAGGATGCACACAAATGAAATATCTTAAGAGACTCTCTCAAGACCATAAGTACAATAAAACCCCCATGATAGAAGCTTGAGGCTCCATAGCCCCCCCCCCAAAATGGTAGAACTTTTGTGTCAATGAACATACCAATGTGGCTCCAATCTAAAAGAAACAAAGGTAGTGGACAAGGAGGGTAAAACCCTTGAATGTAAGGTGAATTTGAAAGTCCTAGTTGATGCTCAAAGGAGAATGCATGAGAATCTTGAAATGGAATCTCCAATGGAGATGTGATAAAAGGTGTATTGAATCTGTCATCTAAGATGAGATGTGGGTTGCCTTTGATATATCCTCAACAATAGTAGTAGGTGGCTTGATGATTAGAGCTATAATGGTAGACAATGTTGAAGAGTAATCCTATGTGATAGATGTAATCTAAACATGAGGTGGAGTTGTAGAAGTCACAACACTGGTCTTAGGAATACATAAGTTCAAGTAACCTGACTTCACCTCAGTAGACTCTTGTGGAGAAGGAGAGTAAGTCTTCGATAGTGGAGATGGTGGACCAAAATGTGAGAAGGAATATAGATGGGAAGCATGATAAAAAAATCCCTGTATCAATAATATTGCATGTCTCACTCTCTCTGATGTGCATTAAATCTTGTGCAAACTCAACTATCTTCCTTGTCCCACTATGTGTAATCTGATAGATAGAAAGAAGTTTAGAGGAAAAAGATGAAACATAAAGTATATCATGAAATGTACCATCATCAATGTAAATAGAACCTTCATAATAGTGTTGTTCCCCATCAAAAATGTGTAGAGTAGGAGAAGCCTCAAAAGAAGAGAACAAATCCTGAGAAGATGCCATATGGTGTGAAGAACTTGAATCCAATAACCATCAAGAAGAATGTAGAGTAGCAGTTGCACATAGTGTATGATCCTTTCCTATATATTTACCATCTGACTAAAATGGTGATGATCAAGATGATCTGTAAGAAGTAGAAGGAATATCAATGTTGCTCTCCTGAAGGAGAGTAGTCAAATTTGAAACTTGTTTGGCATAGCCATCTAACTTCTTCTCATAGCAATGTGACTCATCATGATTAGGATTATTACAATAAGCACACTTTGGTATTTCTAGCTTTGGTTTACCCACTTGAGGAGGAGGAGACCCTGATGAACTGTGAGTGCTAGAATCAATTTGAGACTTTGTAGAATGAGATTTATATATCTTCTCCTTCATCCCTGAAGATGGCCAAGCTACCAATGCATAAGTCTATGAGCTTGTGAGAGAATCCAACTAAGAGAGTTTAGCTTTCTCTAGAGTCAAACAATCACAAAAAACCTCAAAGGGTGACATGGTAAATCTATTACCCAAAGCATCTTTTTTGAAATAGAAGGTAGAGGAAAAAATTTGAAAGTTTCCATTAAGCTTAGAAAGAGTCAGGTAGATGCACTTAGTGCCAGTCTTGGCTTTCCCACAACCTTGCAATAAAGATCTCTATTTTTTGAACTTCATCAAGAAGTCCTTAATGGAAGGAAAAGAATCTAGTAGAAGAGAGGTAAGCTCTACCTCGATCTGAAGTGCCATGAACTCATTCACTGTACCAAACAAGCCATCAAGCTTGGTCCACATATCTAGAGGGGTATTTCACCCATCAAGATGAAACTATAGACTATTGGATACCTATAAAGCAATCAACCCTATTGCCTCATCCATCTTGTTCTTGTGTTGCAAAGTTTGATATTGACTACACTATATCTAAACAAGATCATAACCCTTTTGACAAGAGAAGCCATGTCATCAAGGTCTTCCATGTGTGATAGTTATGAGGGGTCAGAAGTTCTAGACAAGAAGAGGTCTCAACCATTGTTTTAGAAGGAGTTGAATTTTTTTTGAAAACATTCTGGTTTACTGATGTAAATAACAAAAATAATAATACAAAACACCCCCCATAATGCAAAAAAATAAACCCCAGCTACTAGTAGGAATGCATAAACAAGAAGAGAGGAAAAAAAGATTCAATTTGAGAAACACATGTACCTTTGAGAAATACTGATGAAAATAACAAAGAATTTGGATAAGGTTTGAGAAGATCTTTTTGACACTTCTTTTGGATTGAAAAATAGAGTTAAAATGAGCAAGTTATGCCCCCTAGATCCATGCCAAAATAAATTTATTTTGGGGAAAAAGTACCCCAATTTGCATGCAAAATCAAAAAATCACCACTCAGGAAACATACAAAAAATCTCAATTTTTGAACTAGAAAATCTTGATTTGTGTGCCAAAATTAGAAAATCACAGCCTCAGGAAATGTACCAAAATCTTGATTTTCAAACAAGAAAATCTCAATTTGCATGTCAAAAAATCAAAAAATCACTGCCTCGAGAAATGTGCCCAATTTGGAAGCAATATTATTTTGCCTCAAGTTTCAGCTATGTCCAAATTAGATAAATTTTATATGAATTTGGGGGGTTTTGACACCTTGTGAATCTAATTGTGAGGTCTATTTGGCTTCAAAGTGCTTTGAAAATTGGAGACACCCTATTCTCACAGAAAATACTTGAAAATGACAGATATTTTCAATTAAACCTTTGTTCTTCTTTTTCTCCAAATACTAAACAAGCTACAACAGATCCAACTCTGATACCATGAAGGATTTGAGCAATACACAATAAAAATCCACAAAATTTGAAGAACATCTGCATGCAAGAACCTATCATGGAGAAGAAAAAGCAAAGAAGAGGCAATGGTTTTGCTCTAAAAATATGAGAACTATATTATTAGACTAAAAAATGAGAGATAGTTGCAAAAGATCAATCCTTATAGAAGGAGATTGAAAACCTAAAAAGGAAACCCTAAGAGGTAAATGACTTTTAATAATTACTAATCAATTATTAAATAGAAATACAAAGTGCATAAAGTGAAATCTTAAGAAGGAAGTAAAGGTAATTTAATAAATTAAATTAAATTAACCTTTTACTCTAACAATAAACCCATACTTTTCTAGTTGCATTATCAATGAATGCAACATAATAATGAGAACCACCAAGAGAAGATACATGAGTTGGTCCCCATACATCTTTATGAAAAAGATCTAATTTCATTTTTTTCCTTCCCACTCTTCACAAAACTAACTCTCTTTTATTTTTCATACACAATTTTCACAAAATTCCATATTGACACATTTTAGACCTGGTAAAACTTTCTTTGAATGAAGTAATTTCATACATTTCTCACTCATGTGCTCAAGTCTGTTTTAAAAGTAATTGTGCAACCCTCATCACTTTGTTGTCATGCTAAAATGAAATTCCTACTCAACCTTGGAACATGTCTTACCTTGTGTAGTAGCCAATGGTTCCCATTCTGCAACTTAATCTTAATTTTTCTTTTTCCAATAATCTGATAGGTTTCATTATCCCCCAAATAAACTAGCCCAAAATCCCCTTGGACACAATCAAGAAAATAAGCTCTATAGGGAGTAGCATGAAATGAAGCCCCATAATCTAAAACCCATGAATCATGAACACTTTCTAAAGAATCTAAAGAAAGAAAGAAAGTACCCTCTTTGAATTTTTTACTTACCACATTTTCCTCCTTGTTCCCTTCTTTTTTGTCTCCTTCATTGTTCTTTTGAGACCAACAATCTTTCTTATACCCTAGTTTTCCATACTACCAACAATCTCTTGGTCCTCTAGTTTGAGACCATTTTCCCTTTGATTTATCATTTCCAAGATTGTTTCCTCTTATTCATTCTACCTTTTCTTTGTGCATTCAAAGCACTTCCTGATGTAGATCCACTTGAGGTTTTCCTACGAGTTTTCTCACTCAAAATAACACCAATCACATCATCAAATTTTAGGGTATTAGATCCAGAAACAAAATTACTCACAACCATTACTAGGTCATTTTAGCTTTCAGACAAAAGTAAACAAAATCAAGAGAGCCCTAATTTCTTCATTTAAATTAACATTTTTAGAAGATAATTGACTGGTAACTATATTAAACTCATTTAAATGATCTGTAACAAATCCACCTTCTTCCATCTTCATATTAAATAAACATTTCATGACAAATATCTTGTTTGAAGCAGAGGGCTTTTCATACAACCTTGCTAGGGTCTACATCAACTCTCCAGTCATCTTTTCTTTTGTAATATTAAATGCCATTGATTGTGCCAAGTATAAACAAATACTTGCAAGTGCATTACCATCCAAAATCTCCCATTCCTCATCAGTCATAACTGTCAATTTCTTGGATTTTGTTTCCAATGACTGCCATCAATCCTTCTAATAAAGATAGTCCTCTAATTGTATCCATAACTAAAAGTTTTTCCCATTAAACTTCTCAACCTTCAGCCTATCCTCCTCTATCATTGCTCACACTCAATCGCTAGACCTTCCTATAGAGGATAGCTAAAAAAATAATTAGATAACAATAAAAATTAACACCTCACTTTGATACCACTTGTTAGGATTAACCATAGTTAGAAATAACAGTTAGATGCAAATATAACCAATATTAGAAAATAATAAATCTCATAGAAGAGAACACAAGACACAAAGATTTAACGTAGCTCACCCAATCCCTAGGCTAGGTTCACCAACAACAAGTCCAATATTATTATCATCCAATGATTTAATCCACAATCCCTTACAACTCAATATCATCACAAGAAGCTACAATTTCATCATACATTATGAAATCCCTAACCCTAAGCCATGTTATGAAATAGCATTTGACATCTTTTACAATCATAAAGTCTATTGAGGTTACTTGGGGCTCTTCCCTAGGACATCACAAGGGGTGTTGTCCCTTGACCCCATCTTGGGGGCACTGCTTGTAAACCGCCATAATAAAATATGGGGGAAAACCACACCAAATAAAGTGGGAAAAGTTTGATTAGACTCCACATCACAACATTATATTGTAGTATATGATTTATTTGATATAAGGTTAATGTTTAATGAGGTTTTATGGTGAAGATATCAAATATGGTTTATGTTTGATGTGGTTTTGAAGATCCTGACTCACCCCCCTACCACCCTCTCAGTATCTTACTTTCCTTATTATATTTCCAACAATTGGTATCAAAGTTGCATTCTCTTAGCAAAAGTCTAACTACTTGAGAGTTAAAGATATTGGAGACTAGAAGCATATAAATTGGGAAAGATCATTGAAAATCACAAGCTTGACGTTTAGCTTCCATTTGAACAAGTTAAGATTGGAAATGAGACATTGAGGAAATCCTTGAAAAGAAGGAAAGAGATGAAAATTCAACAAAATGACACACAACACAAAGAAGAAACTATTGAAGACCTATTTGATGAAGGTAGATCTAGTGAATCTCATGCAACCATATTAGATCTATTGGAGAAGAATAAGAGTCTAACTGAAGAAGTTAGAGCATTGAAAAGAGAACATGAAATGCATTCAGTAAGGTTATGTGAAGTCATCAAACAAAAGAAGAAAGTTAGAGATGACAAGGCAATGATTGATGAAGATAAGAAGAAAATGACTATAATACATGATAAAAAGGTCAATGAAGTTGAAGGGGTGACACAAACTCAATTTTACATGGTCAAATAGTTATTAAGTTCCAATCATGAGATTGCTAGAAAGGTCGAAGAGATTGCAAATCTGAGATCTAAAATTATTAACTGAAGGATGAATTAAGAGCTAGAAAAGAAGTTATTGAAAGGATGAACAAACCTAAAGAGGTTATGAGATTACTTGATGAATAGATGAATTTATCAATGAGACATCATGAAACTTCTAGGTTAAGCTATGTCGAGTTCCTATTAGGTGTCAAGTAATGCGAATAGAGGAATGTGACTGAAAAATCAAAGAACAAGAAGCCTACATGCTATTACTATAGAAAACCATGCCATACAACAAATGTTTGCAGGAGAAAAGTTGGTAAGTCAAATCCCAAACCCAAATTCAATGGAAACTATTTTAATTGCAACAAGTATGGACATCAAGCACATGAATGTAGATTAAAGACTAGTAAGACACAAGCTACATCTAGATTTGAAGGCTACTATCACACATGTCACAAGTACGATCATACATAAAAAGATTGTAGATCTAAAGAAAAAAACAACTGAACATCTAAAGGAAAAGGAAAAAAACACCTAGGAAAGGTAATACCATAAATTGTGTTTACAATACTTGGATCAATTTCCAATTTTGTGGAAAGTATGGACACATGGCAACAAATTGTGCAAGGATACATCTTAGAGGAAGATCAGAAAACTAGAGAAATTTTGGACCAATGTGTTTTAATTGTTAGAAGGTCAGTTACCTAAGAAAAGATTGTATGAACTGAGCACCAATATACAATGATTAAGAGATCAATGAAAAAGTAAAGGTTAATGCAAAAGAAATAAGAATAAGATGAATCAAACCTGGAAGAAGAAATCTGATGGAAGCAACAATGCAAATGGTGAAATTGTGATCACCTAATCCAATGAATTAGGTGATTCCCTCACCTCCAACTAAATAAAGAGGCATGTATGGAAATTTGTTTCAAATTGCTACATTATACATAAGTTCCTAAGACTGTTTGCATAAAAGTCCAAATCAACATGATATTAGATGCACGAGGACAGATCTAAAGTTTGAACCAAGCAATGTATTCTAGAGTCGAGTTGAATAACTTGTGATGACTGAGTACTAGTATTAGAGTTATTAAAATGCGAGTAAGAACCAAGATGCTATAGTGACCAAGTTGGAACATAGACTAAGTTGAAGATTGAAGTGGTATTGATCAAGCAAAACTAAAGGAAGTATGTTTTTTGAGTTTTATAGAGATGGCTAAGACAATTGTTGCACACCCACTATATGTATAATGCATTAATTAGGCCCTAATTTGAATGTTTTAACCTTTATAATATACTTCATCAATCATTTTACACACCTTGCATTCGAAATTTGAAAAGACCAAAGAGCTAGAACGATTCTAGATTGTTGAACAATGATTTGAATGAAGATCTTACACTGTATCATCAACAATCAAGTGTGATTCAAGGGTTATATTGCTATTTAGTAAAGAAGAGTTGGAAAATAAAACCCTAAGCAATAATAGTGACAAAAAATTTGACTATAATGGAGAAAGGGTTATCATCCAAGGTTAGTTACAATCAGTTGATCCATAATGAATCTTTTAGTCCACCTAAATTCAAGGCATACCCTGAGATAACAATTAAGGGAGATGCATCTAGAGCTCTATCCTCCATCCCACCCAGGGTAATTTTAATTCATGGTGTTAGTTTCTATTATATGTGTAGAATTGGTGAAATTGGAGACTTTGAACTAAGAAACACATTTAAGAAGCTATGCATTGATGGTAAACTAAAGGAGGAACACAAACACATTTTTGAGAAAGGTTTAACTCATGCCCTAAATTTTCCAAAGGGTTTCAAAGTAGAATGGATCAAAATTGTTTTAAGTCATGTACATGATATGAAGCTATGGTTAGAAGGAGAACTAATTAATATCACTAAACAAATTATCCACCGAGGCACCAGATACCCCATTTTAGATAAAGTGAAACCTATCCGTTGCCAAGGAGAGAAGTGATTGAAGAAAAAAAGTTGGCTAAATGAAATAACCAAGGAATTTTGATTTCCACTATCCAAGGTCTAGAGACAAACTTTGTAGTGAAGGTAATAGCTCACAAGTTTTATCAATCCAGTCAACCAACAAGTGTATCATGTGTTGCAATTGACATAGCATGGAAAATTATAAGGAAAGGTCATTCATACAATCTTGCCAACTTGCAACTACAACAATTGGATGAGAACTTGAAAAGCATCAAGAAAGAAAAGAATACAATGTGTAAGTTTAGTTCATTATTAGTTTGCATATTGTTTTATGTGAAAAAATATTTTCCCACTAGTGGTAATGTGAATAGGAAAAGAAGAAGCTAGTTACTCAACGAATTAATGATCTTATTAGGTAGTTAGGAGATGATTTCGTGGTTGTCATGGATGGATACTTTGAAGAGTTTAAGAAAAAGATGAAAAATAGGTCAAGAATAGATGAAAAAAAGGTTAAGAATACCTAAATCTCTGGTAGTCAAGTACTATAATAACATTTGTTTCTTAGTTTATATAGATTGGACTTATGTTCCAATAGTTATACCAAGAATTTCATGGATGAGGTGAATAGGTTATGTGATAAACATTGATGACATTGTTGTTGCCCTAACAACACTATTGGATTAACCTATATAAGGATGTTGAGATATTCATCACATATAAAATGACAAAGATCAAGATCATGATGGAAAAAAAAGTGCCTAAGATGGAGAGAAAGAGGAAGAAGATGATAAAGAAACCGAAAGGTACATTTGGTGACGCACCATCACAGATTACATAAAGCAAAGGTGAAGATTTGAGCAGTGATAAAGAGGAAGAATAAGCCTATGTGTCTATTAGTGTCCAAACACGTAGCCGTTTACTAGGAAAGGATGAACGATCATCACTACAATTGAGTCATCTAAGTGAAGGCAAAGCATATATAAGGACTTGTTTATTTTGCATCACATGTCGAGAAAGTAAATGAGCACCCCAGTTGAGACTCAGGGCATATGTTATCTGAGCTATTATAGTAGAGATCAAGTAAATAGAAAAGAAAAAGGCATAGACTATGGAGAAACATTTTCTCCTATTGCTAGAATTGAAGGAGTATGAACACTACTTGCATATGCTACATTTAAAGGATTCAAAGGGTATCAAATGGATGTAAAATCAAATTTCTTGAATAGAATTCTAGAAGAAGTCTACATTGATCAACTTGAAGGTTTCATTGATCCAAAAAAAAGAGACATGGTTTGTAAGTTACACAAAGCTTTATATGGTTTGAAGAAAGCTCTTAGAGCATGATATGAGAGGCTTCATAGATATATGGTAAAGTTTCATTTTCAAATAACCAATGATAACAAAAATCTCTATATTAAACAAGGACCACAAAAAAAGATTTTGTTAGCAAAAATATTTGTGGATGATATCCTATTTACAGGTGATGATGACTTATGCAAGTCATTCTCTAAAGAAATGAGGAAAGAGAAAGAGTTTGAAATGTCAAAGTTTGGAGAAAATTCTTTGTTGGTTTATAAGTTCATCAAATGAAGGATGGCATTTACATTACTCAGTCAAAATATGTCAAGGAGATATTAAAGACATTTGGAATGAAAGATTCCAAACCAGTTCGAACACCTATGTCTACTTGACATAAGTTATCCAAGAATGATGATTTAAAAGAGGTAAATAAGATTACCTATAGATCTATGATTGGGAAACTTTAGTATGTTGTTCATACAAGGCTTGCTATTGCATTAGCAGTTGGTATAGTTGCAAGATTCTCTAAAAATCTTAGAGAAAATCATATGATGGCAACCAAAAGAATTATGAGATATCTAAAAGGCCTCAAGACTATGGTCTATGGTACAAGAAAGGAGGGAACTTTGAGCTGAAATCCTCTAGTGATGTTGATTGGGCTAGAAGCACTGATGATAGGAAGAGCACTAGTGGAGGAGCATTCTTTATTGGAAAGAGATTAGAATATTGGACAAGGAAGAAGAAGAATTGCATATCTCAGTCTACAATATAGGTAGAATATGTTGTTGCCTTGCTCCAACATAATGTGGTTCAAGCAACTATTATCAGGAATGAAGGAAGAAATCAAGGATCCAGTGGTTTTTTGTTGTGATAACACAAGTGCAATAAATATATCTAAAAATCTAGTAATGCACACCAAGACAAAATACATTGCAATCAACTATCATTTTTTGAGAGAATTTGTTCAAGATGGGTTAGATTGGAATATGTTAACACAAAGGAGTAGGTTGTTGACATATTTACTGAACCATTACCTAAGGATGCATTTTTGTATCTAGGAGGAAAGTTAGTGGTCCTTCCCCTATCTGATGCTCACTAGATTGCAGATTAGTGATGCATCAATAAAACTACTTTGAAGATCTATCAAGTTGATGCAAAGAAGTTAGAGCTCATTGCATATGAATCAGTACATCAAGTACATTGTAAAATTACTACATCAAGTCTTTGGCATTTGATGTCAAAGAGGGAGAGAATCATGTTATATGTTCATTAAGAGACATTGGTGTAATCAGAGAAGAATCAAAGGCAATAATCTACAAGAGGGAGAACTTGATCTAATGGAGTTTGGAGATAAGATGGCAGAGGGAGAATCTTAGAGGGAGTTCTCATGGATAGATAGAGAATTATAATCAAACTAAGGATATTATAAAATGTTATAAATCATTTGATTGCTCTAAGTTTTCTTTTCTTAATGAAATGTTGTATTGCCATCAATGCCAAAGAGGGAGATTATTGATAACAATTATTCAATTGTCTATTGTCATTTATGTTAGACAAATGCATTTATGTTACATAAATGTTATACTCTAACTAAGCATTGCTAGTTTGAACCGACTTCAAAAGACTCCAATATCAGTCAAGCAAGTTCAAGAATTCCTTTATAAACTAAGTTAGGTCAGTTACCAAAGTAGTTCAGTGTAAACTAAATCAGGTTGGTTACCAAGCAAATCAGTGGTAATCGAGTGACCTAGTTTTAACAGACCTTCAACAAATTAGTTTTATCTATTAGTTGGTTTACGCAAGCCAACTTAGTGGATGTTATTTGTTTATTTGAAAGGGTGTTCAAGTTGACTTGACATTGGGTTTCATATATACGGAAGGTCAAGTTGTGGATTGAAAAATGAGAAAGTGTAGAAGAAGATAAGATGCAATTAAAGAAGGATATCTAATTAAGAGCAGAGTATACAAGGAGCTACAAAGAATATTTTAATTAGGGAGGATCTAGAGGATAAGCTATAATAGTGTTTTGAATCTACAATGCAATTGCTTCAATAATCAAGTCAATCATTGTTACTCTCTAACAATTATAGCAGTGCAGAAATCTCTTAATAGAGTTGACTTAACAATCATTTTGTAAATCCTCTAAGTGGGTGGAATTTCTTGATTGAAGTGTCTTAAGACATCTAACAAGGCCACTCCTAATAGGGTGATTTAAATCCTTTAATAGGGTCACACCTAAGAGTGTGTTTTGTAACCTTTAACAGGGTTGGCTCCTAATAGAGCTCACTTCAAAAGAGTGAAAATTTGTAACTAGTTGCATTGTTGGTTTTCCCAAATTGGGTTTCCATGTTAAATCTTGGTGTCTCATGTGTTCATATTATTTTCTTACTACTTTATGTTTTTGCAACTAAGTTACTAAAGGTTAATACACATCATTATCTTAAGCTTTCTTTGTTAACCATGTTACAATGAATATCTAGTTCTAACCGAGCCATGAGTTAAAAGGAATTTTGTATTGACATCTAAGGGATTTGGAATTATTTTAGTGGTAACCAATTCACCCCTCCCCTCTCAGTTACTTCACTTATATTTCCAACAGATAGTTCCATGTTTTGCCTCTTCATCCTAATCACTGAACATACACATGGGGATATGTGATCCATGCCATGTAAATATTCTGTAAAAACTATTGGAAATATAGGATAGGCTAGGTTACTGAGAGGAGAGGGGTGAATTAGGAACCAATAAAACTTATTCTTATTTCACCAATTAATCTTCATATATATTATGATATAATTGCATGCATGATAAACTAAAAGCATTAAAACATTTATAACTCTTTGACACAAGATATGGTGACCCAAAAACCTTCCAAATAGAAAGTAAAATTGGGGTGGGGATGATACCCATAAGATTTAGTACTGTGGTATAAAGTTGGCTGGTTAAGACTTACAATTGACCACTTCTGATGATCTACCTTGTTAGGAGCAATAAGGACTACTAGATCCACCTTGTTAAAGGATTTACAAAACATACAATGAAGTATGCACTTTGTAAAGATAAGTATACCTTGTGAAAGGATTTAACTATTCAACCTATTAGGATGAACCAGTGGCTGATCTTTGATTTGCTGATTGAGATTCCTTTGAAGTGTAACGATCACTTTGCTATGATAGATAAATCTTTGATGCTCCTTATACTGCTTGTAGTCTTCTCAATTCACATTTTTGCTCTTATTATATCTTACACTAATGTGTGCGTGTGTGTGTGTGATACAATACATTTCATATATACCAATCCAAATTACAATTCATCAAGGTCAGCTACAATACAAGTTTACACAAAGTCGGCTCAACTGCTGGCACTTAGGTTCTGAAGACAAACTCGACGAGGTTTTGATACTTGGAAACCATTATCAACACTTGACATCATCATGCACTAGTAGATGTAGAAGCTTGGTTCATACTAATCACTTCCAAGTATCTTGAACTCAGTCAACATTGGTGACTTGGTGAATACAAAAAAACTCAACATATAAACTGAATCACTTGGTTGACACTACAAGACTTAGTCAACACTAAAAATGTGAGATCAGTATAAACTAAATCACTTGGTTGACACTTCCTCACTTAGTTAAAACTTGATTCACATTATTGATACTGCAAACTTGGTAAACATTGGAGACCACAATTTGCACTATGCAACTTAGTAAACACTATGAAGCTCAGTTTGCACTGATACTTATCAACTCAATAGATACTACTCAGTTTGAATTGAATACTGATTCTAGAACTCAGTAGCAACTGTAGAACTTGGTAGAACTTGAATTACTTAGTTAACACTGTAAACTACAAGATAAGCTTAGTAGTTGCTAACCATTTGACTAATTGTGAATCACTAATAAACAAACTTGACTGTAATGTCAACAATGTCCCCCTTTGGAATTAGTGACAAAAGAACACATCAATCAAAAAAGTGAATTCTCAAAATTTCTAGTTCAAAACATTCTTTAGTCTCCATCCCGTGTCTTCAACTCAATAACATACTCTGTTTTTGAGATTTTTCAAAATTGCTTTTGTAAGAGATGTTTTCTGATTAATTGTACGTGACTATTATGCTGCTTCCCAATACATATATCTCATATCATACTTTACTTACTATATACATATATCCCATATCTCTATATCACATCTTCTCCCCCTTTTTATCTTATCTCATCTTCTCCCCCTTTTTGACATAAATGCCAAAGATTTGTACTACATGGTAATGCCAAAATGTGACAAGAGGTCAGAATGTGCCTTCAAAATCAATGCCATTGCCTTGTCCCAATTTTCCTATAACACCTTGCTTTCATGCAATGCAATCTATACTTCTGTTGATAACTCCATCATGTGATCAGCTATGGAGAAGTTATTATCATGGATGAGAGTTTTGGCATGTGCAATGTGTTTATGAAATGCATCTATGTTTGAGAGAATCATGCCTTAGATGTCTACAAGTGTGGCCCTGATCCTGGTTTCTTCCCTTAATAATTATGCTTGCATATTAGTTAGAAATCTGAATTTTGAGTAGTGAGTAGAACTATAGCTCAGGTCAAGTGACAACTGGTGTGCACTTGCCCTTAAGTCTTCATCTATCTTAGATAGTTTATCTTTGATTTCCTGAGTGAAGATAGATGTATTACAAAACTTGTTGAATAATGAAGTTACATTATTTGCAAATGTTTCGAATGAGTTGACAATAGTAGTCATTTCTACTTTATTTATTACAATTTTTTGTGCAACTTGCTCCAATACTTTGTTCTTAAATTTCCTCTCGGCTCTTTGTAACAACTTTTCTTTTTCTTTCAAATTTTCATTAAATTTCTAAACAACTTCTGCTAACTTAACCAAAATAGGTTGTGTACTATCAACCTCAGTACTTAGTGCATCTACAAGTATGTTCTTCACATCTTCAAGCACTTGGTTTTCTCTACTTTTCTCTTCTCGAAGCTTCTTCTTCTTAGCTTTCTTTTGTAATAGTTCATCTACAATGTTCATTTGATCAGTATTCAGAGTAGAGATATCCTAATTCAAGATAACTATATCCTCATCAAGATCAATGTCTTCTTCTTTACCTTTGTCTTTGCTTGAAACTTTAGTACTCGATCGAGGCTTGCTCTCAACTATCTTTTTACTTACTATTTGCATACTTGGAATAGTACCAATAGTAGAAATAGAAGGGATAGCCAAAAAAGTAGATATTGCACTAACACTAGAAATACCTAGTTGTTGTGTAGCCAAATTTGATGATGAAGGAAGCACTAGCTACTCAGTAGATGAAGTGTTGATCACTTCAGTCAATATGGTACTTAGTTGAATAGGTGTAGAGATTGGTTGGATGCATGGTGTTGTAGTGGTTGCCACAACCAAATTGGTAGAAGCTTTCTCTAAGCTTGATGACATTAAAGCTTTTCTCAGACAGTAAAGAAATGAGACCATAAGTGTTGTTGCAATCTTCTCTAGGCCAGTTTCCTCAATACTCTAAATCTCAGGGAGATTCTCCTTGGTAGCTTCCTATTCTTGCTCCTCATCATCTAGATTTACATCATCTATTTCTATATCTTCTTCATCATTATTGTCATTTTCTTCCTTGTCATCTTCATCATCTATGTCACTAACATGAACAACAAAATCACTTTGTTGATGAAGTTTATAGATATTCTTCCATGTAGTTGTAGCTATCTTCACCACATGTTCAATGTCATTAACCAATATCATGCATGTGTTGAATTTCAGAGTGAGTTTTTCTTCATTTTTCTTCATGGATTCTTTCACCTCTTTATCACTAAGACTCAACATGAGCTACCTTAGAGTTTGTTCAAATATATCTTTTGTAGTTTTTTTATCATTTTCCCATCTAGGCTTGATTCTTTCCATAAGCTCATAGGAATTTTCTATGCAAGTTGATCCGATGAGTATTTCCATTTACCTAGTTTTGACATTATCATGTTGTCAACTTGCTTCTTCTCATCTGCATTCCTGGTCTTATATTTGAGAGATTTAAAGCTTTCAATGCTAGCTCCTACATCAATTTCTTTTGATTTTTCCTAAAATGTAGGTGGAGTTCTTTTGAAAATAATTTCCTCTGCATCTTCCTCACCTAATTTCAATTTCTTTCTTGATTTGGATGCTCTTCTTGTGAATACTGCAATAGATGACTTGGTAGGTCTAGTTATGATAACCTTACCCTTTTTCCTGATGGGCTCTTCTTCTTCATATTTTGTTCCTTTTGCCTCATGTTCTACATCATCTCCTTTTCCTTCTATCAATAAGAGAGTATAAATTTCTTGCCTTAGTTTTGCTATCCTCTTATTTCCTTTACTAATTGCTTGAGGAAGCTTAATTTCAAGTTCTATTCTAGCTTTGGCTTCATCAAAAGTACCAAAATATGTGGCCTTGGGATCCACAAGTTCATTCAACAATGCCTCAATGATATCCTTGGTGTCATCAATGTTAACCTCATAGCTTAGAGGCTTAACCCACACCACTCTAGGTTTGACTACTTGAATGTACACTTTGTCACAGTCTACCATGAAACAAACATCATCCTCATAATCTTTAAAAAGTTTTGTAGGGATTCTAAATCTACTATTCATCTTTTCCTTGAATGAATCAAAGTAATTGTCCATGATGTTGACAAAGTTATCACCCACCTCTGCTATATATTCATTAATCTGATATAGTACTGGAACATCTTTTCTCCATATGATTAAACCTTTTGAAGGGAAATACTTTTGCACAAAGAAAAATAAACAAGTTAGGAGTGAACCAAACTCACAAGGGTTGTTCTTTGAAGTCCAGATGCTCTCCATGTTCTTTTTGAATTGATTCAACATTAGCTCGACAAGGTCAAAGAACATGTTGTTCTTCACCACCTTAAGAGCCAAATCAACTACCTCACATGACACCTTGTTGAGATGACTGGAGCTATAGATCTTATGAGCTATCACATAAATTCAAAATTTAGCTTCATATTAGTCACACTATTGATCTTCATACCTCTTCCATCCCACTCAGCAAGAGTTTTTCTTTCCAGTTCTACCCAACTTAGGGTTTTGGTAGTCTTTGTTGAACATTGGGAGTCCTGTGATTTGACGAATCATTTTCTTTATTATTTTAATAGGCTACTCCAACCATATGTACCTATTGTGTACATGGCTAAGGACAAACCTTATCCATTTTATCTGAAAGTCTTGGGGCATATGCAAAATGTGTGTTAAACCCTTGGTCTCTAAGTGTTGATGCTCGAGTTTTAACATACCATTCACACATAACTTTTCCAAAGTCTCATCCATCTCTAGGGTTCTAATATCTTGTATCAAATGGTGAAAATGTGAACAAATATCATTAACAAGTAATACCTTTGGTGGAATCTATGACTGAGCTCTAGTTGGATCAAGTGATTCTGTAATTGTCGAACTTAACTTGAAGTTTGGTTCCTTCCAACCAATTCCTTGAACCAACACCTCAAATCCTTTCCTATTTTTTCTATTGGAGGATGCCATGCTCAGTAGGGTTTATGAAAACATGAAAATCTTCAACAAAAAACACACAAATCAGTTGGAAGCATAAAAATCACCCTTTGCAAATAGCTCTTAAAAAAATCACGGTGATAAATGAATTTGATCCCTTCTTTTTAACAAATTTTCACTTTTCAATCACCATAAATGCTTTGTAGGATCACTTATTTGGTGATAGATTATTTCTACTCAGTTTGACCTTAGTGCTTGGTAGAGTCATTCATAACTCAGTGTCCATATGATGTTTTAGTATATCTTGCCCTTACTCAGCAGGGTCTTGCAACACGACCTAGCTTGGTAAGATCTAGATGTTCCTTAGTCACTTGGTGATCCCTTTGCATCTTGAATGCCGATATCAATCTTTCCTTCAAGCTTGTTGGAATTGATGTAATATTTTTGCTTTAGAGTCTTAGTTCTAGTCATCCCTGTGGGAAATCAAGTAGAAATGTTTGAGTCACCCAATTCTCAAGTGACATGTGCTTCATGGCTCAAACTTATATTCTCAGAAGATTTCAAAATCCATTGTTACCTCATCTTCTTTCTGATATTGTTAGCTTTGGCTTTCTTTTCATCTTCAATTCTTCTAGTGTTCATACAATTCTTAGCAAGATGTCTAGGTTATGTACAAATAAAACATCTTCTTGTGGTGTCTCTTGCCCTCATGTGATGTTTCACACAATTTTCTCTAATGTGCCCAAATTCTTCATAGTAGTAGCATCTACACCATGTGTTGTAGTCCCAACCAAATATAACTTTCACAATCTATCCTACTAGGTACAATATCTTGGTTTTGCATTCAGAAGATTTGTGCCCATTCTTCTTGCATTTGTGACATTTACCTTGAAATTTAGGTTTCTCTTTGTATTTACTTACTCTATGACCATGTTTATTGCAATTGTAACACTTTCCATTGAATTTTGCTTTACCCTTACTCCAACATTTATTTGATGTATGACCTAACTTACCACATTGATTTCAAGTAGGCCTTTGATTCTTTTGAGCTCCTCACTAGGATGATTCACCTTCTTCTGTGTATCCTATTCTTGCTTTGCCTTTATGTTTGTATTGACTTTGCTCATTCAATTGATTCATGTCTGCTTGAGATTTCATCATTCTCTCATTGGTTTTCCTTTTAGTATTTAGATCATTTTGTAGTCTTTCATTTTTTGATCTTAGATTCATGATTTCTTCATTTGCATTAGTGAGTTGATCAATTAAGTCTACCTTTTGAAGGGATAGATGCTAAATTTCATTGTTCTTTCCTTTTATCTCTTCTTTGGCTTTGTCTTTTTCTTCCATGACTTCACATAATCTTACTGATTGTATTTCTTATTCTCTTTCCAACTTTCTAAATTCTTCTTGTAGATTGCAATTCTTCTCTAATAGGTCTTTGATTACCTTATTAGCTTCATTTCAATTTCTTTTTGAATAGATATCTTCAATTCTTTCTTTAGTGTAGATTTTGTCAGTTATTTGTATTGCAAGATCTTTTCTTCTTTTCAAGGATTGAGAGAGTTTCTCCTTTGCTTTCTTAAGTTGTCTAATAGCCAATTCTAAATCTAATTTTTCATTTTCAATAGCCTTATCTAGCCTATATACCTCCGTTGCCTCTGATCTTTGCTCAAGTTGTTAAACTTCTTCTCTAAGAACCACAAAGTTTTGATACCAATTGTTGGAAATATAGGATTGGATAGGTTATTGAGAGGGGAAGGGTGAATTAGGAACCAATAAAAAATATTCTTATTTCAATAATTAATCATTCACATATATTCTAATCTAATTGCATGCATGAAAAATTGAAAGCATTAAAACATTCATACACTTTGACACAAGATATGGTGACCCAGAAACCTTCCAAATAGAAAGCAAAACTAGGGTGGGGATGATATCCACAAGCTTTAGTACTGAATATAAACTTGGTTAGTTAAGACTTACAATTGATCACTTATGGTGATCTACCCTGTTAGGAGCAATACAGACTGCTAGGTCCACCTTGTTAAAGGATTTACAAAACATAAAATGAAGTATGCACTCGACAAAGAGATTTGCAAAATACTGTTAAGTCTAACTTGTGAGAGGATTTAACTATTCCACTTGTTAGGATGAACTAGTGGTTGATCTTTGATTTGCAACTTTGATTTGCTGGTTGAGATTCCTTTCAAGTGTAACAATCACCTTGCTGCTCCTTATACTACTTGTAGCCTTCTCAATTCGCACTTCTACTCTTATTATATCTTACACTCATACGTATATATATATCCCTTTGAATGTGATACAATACATTTTGCATATACCAATCCAAATTACAATTCATCAAGGTCAGCTATAATACAAGTTTCACCAAAATACATAAAGTTGGCTCAACTGTTGGCACTCAGGTTTTGAAGAAAAACTTGGTGAGGTTCTAATACTCGAAAACCATTGTCAACACTTGGCATCATCATGCACTTAGTAGACATAGAAGCTTGGTTCATACTAATCACTTCCAAAGAGTCTGAACTCAGTCAACACTGGTGACTAGGTAAATATTGTGAAACTTGACATATAAATTGAATCACTTGGACGATCCTGCAAGACTCAATCAACACTAACAATACGAGCTCGGTATAAACTAAATCACTTGGTTGACACTTCCTAGCTTGGTCAACACTTGATTCACATTACTGATACTACAAACTTGGTAAACACTGGAGACCGTAGTTTGTACTATACAACTTAGTAAATACTATGAAGCTTGGTTTACACTGATACTCATCAACTTGGTAGATACTGCTCAGTGTGAATTGAATACTGATTCTAGAACTTGATAGAAACTATAGAACTTAGTAGAACCTAAATTACTTGGTTAACACTGTAAACTGCAAGATAAGCTCGATAACTGCTAACCATTTGACTAAGTGTGAGTCACTAATAAACAAACTTGACCATAATGTCAACAAAAACTTCTTCAAGTATTAAATTTTCTATAACAACCTCTTCAAAACTTAAATAATCCTTCCAAGTCAGCTTGATAATCATTTTCCCTACAACTCTATTTCATTCTTGAATTTTATGTAGACTCTACATTGTTTGACCTATGCTCAAAACATACTATATCACCTGGTACTTATATACTTGGAATTTTACTTGATCCTTGATGATTTTCTCGATTGCTGAATGCGCTTGATACATATAGAAAATTTCTCTATGGCCATACTTACTCGGATTCTATATAATTAATCAGTACATACTATCTTATGTACATGACTTAGCATATGTAGAGTAGTTCGGTTGTAGTGATGACCGTCTGACTCTGCCTTGTAAATGACTAAGTTATTGACACTAATAGACAAGAATGGTTAGAGATACCAACACTCTAGTTACCATGTAAATGAGAAATACATTCCCATGATTTAATATTAATAAATCCCTCTGTGATTTGATACAAATCTTTATTAATATCCTTAGTTTCATTTTGATTCTCATCCTACACTTATTTACACTTCTCCCTCGATTCAACTTCCCCCTCTATTAGTGGATGGAAAAACCTTTAGTTATATTCACCCTTTAATTCTAGGTTCATATGTCTCCCTCTTTCATACATATATAGGATGGTAACTTTGACACATATCTCCCTCATGATAATGATATGAATGGTAACTTGATTACATATTCTCCCTCTTTGAAAACAATGCCAAAGACATCAACCATTCACATATACACCATCCTCATGTCACTGTCCGACTCATATAAAAATTTCACTTTCTCTTTCATGTTTACCTTGTTTCCTTCTAGTCTCATATGTTCATGCTTGAGTCCATCTTTTCACAATATTTAGGTAGCTCCTAAAGTGTGACCTCTTTGTATCAATATATAAGATATTCTAATAATAACATTCGATGCAATGAAACATCTCCTCTCAACTTGTTATAGAGAAGGGAATCACCCATAACTTACCTCTTAGGTACTCAAAATCATCCTTAGGTAATTCTTTAGTGAATATACCAATGATCTTCTCCTTTGTATTCACATACTCCAATCTCACTTCTTTGTCTTGTACCAAATCTCTCAAGTAATTATACTTGATAGCAATGTGCTTGGACTTTATGTGCATCATAGAATTCTTTGATATGTTTATAGAAATTGTGCTATCACAATATATCACAATAGGTTTAGTATTTTCTTCCTTCATACCTTTCAACAATTGCATGACACACATAATATTAGAATAATTGACTGTTGCGGCAACATACTCAATCTTTGTTGTGGATTGAGAAATACAATTTTACTTCTTGCTTGTCCATGAAATCAATTTCCTACCTAGAAAGAAAGTGCATCCACTTGTGCTCTTTTTGTCATCTATGTTTCCAACCCAATCAACATCTGTGTACACTTTTAGTTCAAACTTGTCACTCTTTTTGTACCATAATGCATAGTCTTTTGTTCATTTTAGGTATCTTAGTATCCTTTTTATAGCCATCATATGATTTTCTCTAGGATTAACAAAAAATCTAGCAACAATACCAATTGCTAATGCAACATCAGGTCTGTTATGTACAACATATTAAAGTTTTCCAATCATTAACCTATATAATGTTTGATTCACCTCAGCTGAATCATTACTCTTTGATAGTTTATGACTAGTAACTATAGGTATTCTAACTAGTCTCGAGTCCTCCATTCAAAAAGTCTTCAATATCTCTTTGATATGCTTTGATTGTATAATGTAAATACCCTTCTTCATCTGATAAACTTGTAAACTAATAAAGAACTTGATCTTTCCAAACATTGATATTTAAATTATTTCTTCATGTCATTAGCAAATAACTTACATAAAAAATAATGTCCTCCAAATATGATATCATCAACAAAAATTTCAGCTAGCAATATCTTGCTCTCATATTCACTTTTTAGGTACATATTGCTATTGTCATTAGTTCTTGCAAAATCAAGTTTCACCGAATAATTGTGTAACCTTTCATACCAATCTCTAGGGGCTTGCTTCAAACCATATAGTTCTTTTTGTAGTTTACATACCATATTCCTATTGTTGGGATCAATAAATCCTTCACATTGATCAATGTGGACTTCTTCTTCTAAGATTCGATTTAAAAATGCAGATTTGACATCCATTTGGTATACCTTGTATCCTTTGTAAGCATCATATGCAAGAAAAGTTATCATTCCTTCCAACATTGCAACTAGGGCAATTGCGATGCAGGAGCATCTGAGGTCTTTTCTATTTACCCCAATAGTTTGATGCAGGATCATCCTGGCTGTCATATTATCCCATTGATTCTATTGGTCACTGCTAAGTTATAACAACTGTCGAGTGCTAGTAAATTTTTAGTCATTGCCAAGTTGAAATATTTTTCCATCATGTTTACATACTAGTTAGCATGTTATCCCATTTGTTCTGCCAGTATCGACCGAGCAATCTTTCAAGTGTCAAGTTGATTAGTTGCAATGTTAGCCGAGCATACATGTTTGCCAAGTTGCAATGTGTGCCCAGTTATCTAGTATTGGCCGAGTGTTCCTTCATGTGCCGAGTGTATGTGTCAAGTGCAAGTATTTGTCTTGGTCTTTCTTTGTACGAGTTTTCTATGTCTGGTTCCAATTTGGGCTGACCTGATGTGTATTTAATTTCATGATGGGTATTTAATATTTTTTGAGAGTTGATTTGTGGCTTGGTTATGCATTTTATGTAAGAGTTTATTTAGTTAGTAATTTTTAATGAACCGACTTGTGGCTATGCGGGTATTTAAGGTGATCTTGGGTAGAGTCTTAATCATAATTTTGGGAGAGGAGTCTGAGTGTGGAGTATCTTGGAGGATCTATTCTTCTTTAGATGTATTCTTCTTTGTAATGATTGTAACCCAAAAGGTCATACAACTAGGCATGTTGAATGTAAACTTCTTGATTCAAATATATGAAATATTGTCTCTCTAGATTTGAATCACATTCCTCTTGTTCATTTTCTATTATGTGCTTGTTTGCTAGTTTTTGAATTGCCTCATTTTGGGGTACATCCAAAATCGTGTTGCATCAAAATGTATCACCATAATCAACTCCTTCCTCTTGTGCATATCTCTTACAAATTAATCTTTCCTTTTTTCTTATGACTTCAACTTTCTCATTCAGATTATTTCTGAATACTCACTTAGTTTCAATCACATTCTTGTCCTTTAGCCTGGGTACCAATGTCCATGTCTTATTCTTCTCTATTTGATCAATTTCTTCATTCATTGCCTTAATTTGATCCTCATTCTCCAAAGAATCTTTAAATGATTTAGGTTCATAGTAAGCATGTGCCATTCTTCAACTTACTTCTTGTCACAACTCCTGTATATTTGCTTCTAATGATTTGATTTGATGTATGGTTCCTCGTTACATATTTTTCTAAGCTAGGTTCAAGTCTTCTTTCCTCTTCATGTACTTCACTTGGTTCTGTTTGATCTTCTACTTCAGGTATCTTTGGCTGTAACTTGACTTGGTCTGTCTACTATTTAGTTTCTTCTCTTTGATGTTCAACTTCAATTTTCTATGGCTCGACTCCTACAACTTGATACTCAGTAGTCTACTAAGTCTTGATAGAGCTTTTATGTTGAACCTTGGAAATACCTAACTACTGATGCCTGGCAACCTCTTTGTGTGGTTTAGGTAAGGTGTTAGGTTCACTCTATAAACTTTAAGTTCTTTCTTGCATTCCTCTTCATTCTACAAATTCATCAACCCTAACATTTGCACTTTCTACAATTTTTTTAGTTTTAGAAATCAAACACTTACATGTCTTGCTTTTAGTGGAATATCCTATAAATATGCCTTTATCATTTTTTGCATCAAGTTTTTCTCTCCTTTCATCCTTCAACATGTAACAAATTTTTGAAATAATTTACATTAGGTGCATAGCTATACCAAAGTTCAAAAGGTGTTTTGTTTGTATCTTTCTTCATTTGAACTCGGTTTAGAGTATAGCCTACACTACTTAGAACTTCTCTCTAGCACTTTTGTGAAACATTATTCTTCATCATTAGTGTCCTTGCATAGTTCACAATTGATTTATTCCTTCTTTTAGCTATCTCATTTTGTGGTGGAGTCCTTGGTGCACTTATTTGTCTCTTGATTTCTTTCTAATTGTAGAATATGTTGAACTCATCTGATATGAATTCACCTCCTCTATATGATCTTAAGAACTTCTAACTCTTTCATGTTTCTTTCTCAACTTTAACCATATACGACTTAAACATTTGACATGCATAGGATTTTTCTTTTAGACACATCATAATCATCATTATAGAAAAGCCATCAACAAATAGAATAAAATATTTATCACCATAATATATTTTCTCTCCAATAGGACCACATAAATTAGTATGAACCAACTCCAAAATATCATCAGCATAATAGGTCTTACTTTTGAAACTAGACTTTGTCATTTTTCCAATTTGACACTATTTGCACATCACCTTATCAAGTTTGCTCAATCTTGGTAATCCTCTTACTCTTTTCATCTTACTAATGCTTACTAAAATATGAAAGTTCACATGACATAACCACTTATTCCAAGACCAAATATCTTCAAATATCTTCAAATTGTGCAAATAGACAGAAAATGTTACCTCTTTTTTGGTCACCACTTCCAATTAGTTCACCAATAGCTCCATAAATCATTTCCTTTCTATTTTAAAATTCAACTCAGTAGCTTGAACTGATCAATTGTGCCACACTCAACAAGTTATATTTTAAATCATCAACCCAATATGCATTGTCACATATGATCTTATCATTTAGTATAATTGATCCTTTTCCTTTCACATAACATGGTGCATCATTTCCAAACTTAACACTACTTCCATTATAATGTTCTAGCTTTTCAAACTTGTTGTATATGCTTAAAATTGTCCCAAACACCATATTAATTTATTTAATATTTCCCTTGGCAAATAACTAATTATATATTTTATTTTCCTCTACTTATTTAATTAAATTTATTTAATTAAATAAGTTCACTTCCCAAATGTGTTTGAAGTCATTTAAAAAAATTCCTCCTAATGTATTAAATTTATTTAATACAAAGTGCTCCATAAATCTCCTTTTAAATAAATTCCAATTTGATTAATTCTCTCCACTTTACTAAATTCTCTAATCTTGTGACTAAATTAAATCCCATTTGATTTAATCCTAATCCCACCTAAAATCTAGCCTACCACCCATCACTCATATCCTTCTAAGCCTACCCACTTGCTAAATCCATTTTATTAATCCTAAGATCCCTTTTAAACATCTTTTAGCCCTTAAGTGGTTGCTAACACATGTGTGAGAAACTCAATCCCTAGGAACCATTCTTTCATTAAATTCTCCAAAAAGGACTCTTACATCCTTGCTCCCCACTCCTTTCCCCAAGGTTGCTCACAAGTGTAAGAAAATCTTGGGCCACACAAATCATAAAGGATCCTTTTGAATTTTTCATGGCTTTTCCTTTAGTCCATGAGTCTTCCTTGTGGATGCCACATACATGCCACCTCCTCCATGTCTCCCTCAAGCCTATAAATAGAGCCCTTATCTCAAACTTTCCTCATCTCCTTCCATTGCATTGTTATGATGAGGGCATAACCCAAGACAAAATGAACACAATAGGAAAAGGGAATATTATTATCAAAAGTGATATGCTATTACATTTAGTACAATGAAAATGGACTCAATAATGTGCCCTAGGGGCTTACAATGTTGACTGATTCTAGAGAAAAATACTCCTCACAGTACCTTCTCCCAAACTCCACCAAAAAACTACGTTTACAATACCAGAAATGATTTTAAGTAACCCAAATTAAGTTCTTAGGAATACATTTTAGAGTATGCCATTTGGAATGCACTACCAAAACATAAGGTACTAGAAAACATGTTAGAAGTCGGTGCACAATTAGAAGAATCCAGAAGTGGTAGTCCAACTTTTGGGAGGCATAACTTTTGATCTGGGACTCCAATTGACAAATCGTTTACATTTTTAGAAAGCTCTCCAAGCACTCTATATCCCTATGGATGCGCTTTTCTCTTCCTCCATTTTTTGGGCCCATACAAGGCCTTTTAGTACCTCAAATCTAACTTTGAAGTGCTCTTAGGGGGTCTCTAAGCAACTTTCAAATCATAAAACCTTTTGACTGATTTTTTTTTAGAGTGCTTTAAATTACAAGTATAATCATCCCTCCAACTTACACCCTCTAACTCATCATAATTATGGCTTGATTACAAAATAACCTATTTTCTACATTGGTGCATATCCCAAGGTGCTAAGAGACACTAACCTAAAAAACCAATAGTGGAACTATGAGAGTTGGAATCTCTATTTGACCCAAATGGGTATCCAGAAATAAAAAACACATTAAACAAAAACTAACACTAAGCATATTTTTGGGTGATATAGGATTGTCCTTACACTACTGGATGCTCCTGCATCAGACACGCAGGGTAAATTGAAAAGTGACCTTCTCACTTAATAGCTAGTAGAGGAAAACCTAAATGGGAAGCCTCCATTGCAAATATCCAAGTTGAATCTTCCACTGGTTGTCCTTTCCATTTCACCAGGTATTCTTCATAGTACATATTTTTGGTACTCTGGCCAACACGACTATCTAGAATTTCTTCAATCTCTTCCTTCTCAGAAGTAGGAATTGGACATGGCTCTAGCATTAACTCCTCCTCTGCACCATCATCATGATATTCTGTTAAGTTTGCAATATTGAAAATAAGAGAAATGTGAATCCCATCTGGTAACTCCACGTCATATGCATTTCTTGAATCATGCTTCTTCAAAATTTTATAGGGATAAAATTTCTTCATCTTTAGCTTGTTGTAGGTACCCACTGGAAATTGTTCCTTCCTCAAGTATACCATAACTAGATCCCAAACTTGGAGCTTCTTATGTCTCCTCTTTTGATCTGCTCTAGCCTTATACTTGTATGCGTGAATTGTGGCCTCAGGTTTCACACACACTTCAACACGATCATTGTTTGCGGATTCATCCCAGAATGAACATTGGATTGTTCATCCAAGAATTAGCCTGCAAGGTGACCTATTGCCTTCTATCTAGAGGGATTTTCTTATTAGATATCCTCAGATTTGAGGTGTTTAAGCAACCAGACCCTCTACGAATGAAGGATTTGAGAATGAGATGCAAATAATCTATATGATTGTGCAATTTAATCTAGAATAAGAAATGCATTTTAATCTAGAAACGTGTAAAAGAGATTATGCTAAATGAATATGCATATTAAATCTATATGAGAATTAAACTAACAATGAAAATCTATATGAGAATTCAATGAGATTAAATGAGAATGCAATTTGACAGCAATTCGATGCATGTTCTCTTCAACCTCCCTTTGAAATGAAGAGAGGAGGGTCTCTTATATAGATTTTCCTGAAAACCTCCGACAGTTGAGATTGATTTCAATCAACGGTAAGGATTGAAGATGAAGTTTAGTCATAAAGGAAGATTCCCAAATTAGAGGGAGTTGACTGATTTCTTTTGAGTAGAATAAGGAGTTAATTGATTTAATTTGAGTAGAATAAGGAGTTAACTGATTTAATTCCTTTTTGATCAACAGTGAACTGGGAATTTTCCTTTTTGAACTGAAGAAGGATTTTGGAGAGATATTTAATTTAATAAAATGAGATATGCTCTCATAAATATATTTTCTATTTAATTAAATAATTTCATTCAATTAATTAGAGACACTTTCTTATTTAATTAAATAACTATATTTAATTAATTAGGAATTACTCCTATTTAATTAAATAACTTTGTTTAATTAATTAAAGAATAGCCTTCCATTTAATTAAATAATTTTCTTTAATTAATTAAAAATACCTTTCCCATTTAATTAAATAATTACATTTAATTAATTAAGATAGGCATATTTATTAAATTAAATAAATTTAATCCCATAGTACATTAGCCTTATGAGATAATTTAATTTAATAAAGTCTAAATACTTTAAATTAAATTATAATTAAAACAAGTAGGTTTAATGCGACTAATATGAGTACGTACTATAGGAATTAAATAAGAAATATGATGAATGCAAATTAGGGTCTTTTGCATCTGAAAATTAAGTCAAGTAGCGAGTTAGATCAAGAATGTGTCTAATGAAATAGGACTTTAGCAATGATCAAAATAGACCAGAATTGCTATCATGGCAATGACCCAATTTTGGGTATTACAATACTATAGGTTCATCTTAGCAATATGTGCATGTACCTCCTCATGTAGGTTCTTGACATGTTCAACAAAGTCTTTTGCCTCAAAACTTGTCCTCTCACCTTGCTCCATCTTCCTTAGCTCTGGTGCAGTCCTTGCACTACTCCCATACACAATTTGGAATAGTGATCTACCAGTACTCCTATTCATAAAATTATTGTAAGAAAATTGTTCTTGTGGTAGAATCAAATCCATCCCTTGGGCTTATCTCCTACTAAGCACGTCAACAAATTACCTAGACTTCTATTCACTATTTTGTTTGTCCATCAGTCTGCAGATGATGTGTAGAACCAAACTTCAATTTTGTCTTCAACTTCTTCCATAAAGTCCTCCAGGAATACCCAACAAATTTGGTATCATTGTCAGAAATAATACTTTTTGGGAGACCATGTAGCCTTACCACCTCTCTGAAAAATAAATTTACAATATGCACTGCATCATGAGTCTTGTGGCATGGAATGAAATGTGCCATCTTGGAGAACCTATCAACCACCACAAATGCTGAGTCATTACTCCTTTGTGTCCTCAAAAGAACAAAATCTATACTTAAGTCCTCCCAAGGCTTCAATGGAACAAGCAATGGCTAATAGAGACCAGTATATTGATGAAATCCTTTGTCTATTTGACATACTCAACAACTCTGCACAAACTTCTTCACATATTGTGACAATTGAGGCCAAAAATAATGTTCACTAATTAAGGCAATGGTCTTATCTCAACCAAAGTGTCCTACCATCCCTCCACTATGTTTCTTCTTGATCAAGTTCTCCCTCATGGAACTCTTTGGAATACACATTGTCTGCCCTTGAATAACATAACATCTTGAATCATGTAATCTAGCCACCTAGTCCTATCTAGAGTAACAACTTCTTTACAAGCCTTCCAAGCCTTTGAAAAGTTAGGATCCTTCGGGTATAGACTCTTGATTTCATCAAATCCAACCACTTGAACTTGCATTTCTGTTAGCAACAACTGTATCCTACTTCATGCATCTACAACCCTATTAGACCTTCCACTTCTATGTTTCAATATAAATGTATAGCTTTTCATGAACTCTACCCATTTCAAATGTCTCAGTAGGAGTTATCCTATGAGTAGCCTTGTTAGGAAAACTAGCTCTAGGGACTAAATCTATTTGATGACTACTTTGCCTTATTGGTGGGAACCCTTCTGGAAAATTATCAGAGATGACATCTCCATACTGACTTAATAGACTTGAAACTTCAAGTGGAACTTCACTATTACCTTCCTTATCCTTTCTAGGAATTAAAGCATAACACATATGTTGATGTTTCATGCCATCCAAAAATTTCCTTCCATCTACGCGAGATACCCTAGCACTACTACATAAATTTTCACCCTCCTTTATCAAGGGCTTCAATTTGTGGCAAACTCCATCCTTTGTTAGAGAGTATGTATTTGCATGACCATCATGTATAGCATGCCTATCAAACTGCCATGGCCTTCCCAATAATAAATGATAGACATCCATTGGGATGATGCCATAGAGAGCCTCATCATGGTAACTCCCAATCTTGAACTTTACCAAACATTGCTCATTAACCAAGACCTTATGATCATCTTGCACCGAAGCAATCCGATAGGGATGGGGATGTTTCTCCCTCTTGAGCTCTAGCTTTGAGACCATTTCTTTTGACACCAAGTTGTCAGTGCTCCAACCATCAATAATAAAATCACAACATTTACCCTCACACTTGTACCTAGTATGAAACAAACTCCGCCTTTACCCAAGTTCAATCCCACTACTCAGCAAGACCCTTTCATTAACTAGAACCTCTCCTCTTTTTGCATCCTCTAAATGTGATGACTGTGCAACATCATCCACATGAGATCCTTGCTTGTGCATCAGCTCTCTTATCTATCCTTCCTTAGCATTGAGGGCATTCATAGGCATAATGACCTTCTTCATTACAATGAAAATAGGTACCATGGAAGCCTCCTCTTCCTAAACCTTGTCCACATCCTCTACCTCGACCTCTTCTTCTCTAATATCTACAGTTTTGATTATGGGAGTGGTTGAAACTCTCATTCCTCTAGTTTTGCCTAGTACCTACATCTTCATTTTTCTTCTAGTTCTCATTTTGGCCTCCGAATGACCTATCACTGCCCCTTCCTCCTTGACTGCATCCTCTTTTCCTTCCATCAATTTTTTAGTTTAACTTCTCCTCAACTTGCAAGGAAAATTGGTATGCCTCTTCAATGCTAGTCATTCTAACTAGACTCAACTCCTCCTGATTGCTAGGTCTTAACCCATTAAGGTAATGGGCAACCTTCTTCTTGTTTGCTTTTGGATGCCCTGCCCTAAGAATGATTCGATAAAACTCTTCTGTGTGTTCTTGGATAGATTTTCTTTCTTGCTTTATCCCTTGCATCTTCTTGAACAAATCAAGCTCGTAATCAATAGGAATGAACTGCTTCTTTAGTTTGTCTACCATGTGATCCCATCTTGTGATTTTATCCTTTCCTCTTCTATTTCTTTCCAATTAAACCTCTTGACACCAAATTTTGGCATGGCCTTTGATTTTGGCCTTCACAAAATTAACCCTATCAGGGTCCCTGATATCCTCATACTCAAAATATTCCACTAGCTCATTGATCTAGTCGATCAACTCATCAAGGTTTAGATTTTTTGAAAACATGCCAACATCAATTTTAGGTCTTTTGCCTAGCTTGTAAATGGCCCTAAAATGCTTCTCCTATGCCTATTTTAGGACTTCTCCATCTTCTTCCCCTTCTTGCACAATATTTCCTTCTTCTTCATTTTCCTTCTCACTTTCGTTGCCTATGACAATATTCATCCCTCTACGAATCTCCTCTTGCAATGCCTGAACTTGTCTTTGTAGGGACCCAACCTTAGGAGGAAAAACTTTGGCCCTTCCACCATGCTCCCTTCATGGAGGCATCTTCTCACTATATCAAAACCCACAATGACACAGTTTTGGTGCAAACTGCCTCACAATCAACACTCTGTCTACACACTCAATAAAGCCTACTCTAATACCACTTGATGAGGGCACAACTTAAGACAAAATGAAAAAAATAGGAAAAGGGGAATATTATTATCATAACTGATATGCTATTAAGAAAAAAAAATCAATGACATGCCCTAGGGGCTTATAGTGTTTTTTGATTCTGGAGAAAAACACTCCTCAGATTACCTTCTCCCAAACTCCACCAAAAAATTGCATTTACAATGTCAGAAATGACCTTAAGTAACCCAAATTAGGTTTAGGGTTAGGAATAAATTTTAGAATATTCCATTTTTCATCCACTACCAAAACAAAAGGTTCTAGAAAACATGTCAAAAGTCGGTGCAAAATTAGAAGAATCCAGAAATGGCAGTCCAACTTTCGAGAGGCATAACTTTTGATCCGGGACTCTGATTGATGAACCATTTACATTTTTGGAAAGATTTCCAAGTGTTCTATAGTGATATGGATGAGATTTGATCATCCCCAATTTTTTAGGCCTATAAGAGGCTATTTAATGCCTCAAATATGATTTTGTAGCTCTCTTAAGGGGGTCTCCAGGCAACTTAAAACTGCAATAACTTTCAAATTGTAAAGCCTTTTGACTTGATTCTTCTTTTGGAGTGCTTTAAATTACAATTATAATCATCCCTAAAACTTACACCCTATAACCCATCACAATCATGGCTCAATTACAAAATAACCTATTTTCTGCCTTGGCACATATCCGAAGGTGCTAAAAAACACTAACCGAGAAAACCAATAGTGGAACTATGAGAGTTTGAATCTCTATTTGACCCAAATGGGTATCCAAAAATAAAAAACACATTAAATAGAAAATAACACTAAGGATATTTTTGGGTGATACAGGATTGCCCTTACACCATTGGATGCTCCTGCATCATATTATCATGCTAGTATAGTGCTAGATCTTTTTAGAGATTTTCATGCATTGTGCTAACTTTGGTAGTTGATTTAGGTTTATTTAATTGCATTGGTAACTTAGTTTTTTTTCTTGCATCCATCTCCATTATCCTTGATTACTTTAAAGAATGGTTGTTTCCATAGCCATTTCTTGAAGTGTTCTCCACTCATTTAGCATAGGTTCATACTCATTTTCATATTTCATCATCTTGGGATTCATCATAGTTGTGTTTAAGGAGATCACATCTACATCACTCAATCTTGAGCACACCAACAAGGTCTCATTTGGGTGTCCTTGTTGAGCTTCTTTGAGGTTGTGTGGGACTCTTTTCTATTGGTTGCATTAGTATAGTGAAACTCAAGTTAGTTAATACAAGTTCTTTCAAGTTCAATATTTATATATGCACATGATACTAACATTTTCTTATTTATGTGTGCTCTCAATGAATTAGGTTTTCACATATAGACTTGTGTCACCAATCATATGATGTGAACAACCACTATCAATTATCCATCTCTCATTCTTGTTCACATGTGAAATCAATGCAGTTTTATCATCTTCATCAGATTCATCTTTCATTGTAACATAAATAACTTCATCATCATTTTCATCAATATCACTATCAGAACCTTCTTCTTCAACAATGTAACACGATTTTTTACCATTTCCTTTGTAGTCTTTATTACCTCAACTATCTCTTCTTTCTCTTCTTCCTCTTAATTTTGTGTCCTTCCTTTCTTCCTTCTCATCTTTGTTAGGACACCTTGCAACACTATGGCCAAATTTGTTACATGTAAAACATATAATAGGGAGTTTACCTTTGTATTTTTGTTTTCCTCTTGGTAGCCTTCTTGTCAATATGCTTCAAGATCATCAAGATCATCATTTGATTCACTATGAGTGTACACATGTCTACTTTTCTTCTTTCGTTTAGATCCATCAATGGTTAGTTGAGACTTGAAAGCACATTCAATACTAGAAGGTGAATAATTATCAAAATTTGACTACTCAAATGTAGTGAGTCTACCAATTAGACTATCCAAGGTCAGATCATTACTAGGTGTACATCTCAGTTCTTGAATTGCAAATACTCTAATTGTATATATAGGAAATAAAGTCCTCAATACCTTTCTTATCATAAACTCATAAAATATGATGCCTCAAACTCCTCTAATAAAATTCACAACCTCCTTCATTCGGCCACAATACTAAACAATAGTTTTAGCTTCTTTCATTGTCATGTCATCAAATTTTCCACTCAAACTTTCAACTTTAGCTCTCAACACATTTTTGTCTCCTCCATGGATTTTTGTGAACTTGTCCCACATTTTCTTTGTAGTAGTACATTCCTTCACATCATCATAATCAACATAACTTAGACAAGACACTAGATCTATCATCATTTGATTATGCTCCTACTTCTCCTTCACTTGTTCAACAATCATGGGTCTAGGAACATCAATGTATTCATTATCTAGGTAGTACAATGCAGAGTCTCCAACTCTAGATATATGAAATTTCATCAATCATTGACATGCTGGGAAGTTCTCCTTGTTCAACTTAGGTACCTCTCTCTTGTACATCTTGATCTTTGGATTAAGTCCTTCAAAATTTCCTCACCACCGCCAAAAGCTTTGATACCCATTTTTAGATTATTTAGAATAAATGAGAGGGAGGGGGGAGGGCTGAATCATTTATCCTCAGAGCTAGATGTACCAATTCAACTTTTACTAACTTCAAACAACTCAAACAATCTCATTGAACCACTCAGTCTATATAGAGACTTAACATTTTGTTCAGATCTAGATCTACCAGTTCAACTTTTACTAACTGCAACCAATCCAAACAATCTCATTAAACCACTTGGTCTATATAGAAACTTACCATTTTGTTCATTACTTAACTCTTTGTTTATTATATGTTAACCAATAATAATTAACATGTATCATACATATAAAATTTACACATATATGACACCAAAACCCAATTTGGGAAAAACCACTAACATGCTTCCACTTTTCACTCTTTTGAAGTGAACTCAGTTAAGAGCCAACCTCATTAAAGGTTATAGAATACACTATTAGGTGTGACCTTATTAAAGGATTTAATCACCTTGTTAGGAGTGGTTTGGTTAGAGGACTTTGGATCATTTCATTAGAAAGTCACCTTGATTAAATGATTTACAAGATTACTGTTAGGTCAACCTTGATTAAAGGACTTTGAGTTGTTGATCTTAGATTGGTTTTGACAATTGAGTGTCAACACACTTAAGCTATTTGCTAAGTTCATGCTGAGCTAGCAATATATGCCAAGTATAATATATACAAGTGTCAAGTCAGAAATATAGTAAGTGTTGAATCACTCAAGTGCCAAGCAAGTAGATAGTGCTAAGAAAGTTTTAAGTGCCAAGTGAATAATAGATGCCAAGCAAGTTCAGGTGCCGAGCTAGACAAAATTTCAATTAGTGCCAAGCATCAATATTTAACAAGTGTCAAGCAACACAGAATTGACATAAGAGTTTGTGAAGGCACAAATAATTATGTAAACTATTTGCATGCCAACTCATGGATAGATCTCAAAGCTTAGAGATAAAATCAAATCTATTTGGATTCCCTATGTGATCTACATGTAACCAATTAGAAAAATGGAGGGAATTGAGTAGGAAAGTTGGATGAATCTCAATCATAGATTCATACCTAACCCTAAGCCACCAAAGTCTTTTTAAAGGGAGACGAAGCTCCATAATTTGTAGAGAGTATGTATGAGAGAGAGCATTAAGAGAATGCATGTGAGAAGTTGATGATAGTAGTGAAAGGGGTGAATTGATCACCATACAATCGAGGTGACTTAGAAGAAGGATTGAATTGCAAAATCAGTTAGCAGAACAAAGGATCAAGGTTATAATATTTTCATATCAGATAAAAGAGGATCAAGATGAACTGAATTGGGATCTAAAATCAGTAATATCAGATTGTAAGTTTATCAGATCAAACATTCTACTATACTTTCTAACAACTATATCGGCAGGATGAAATCCTTGTATCAAGGTTGATTTAATAGTCATTGAGAAATCTTTTAAAAAGGTGACATTCCAAGAGAGTGTTCTAAAGTCCTTTAGCCAGACACACTTCTAATAGGGTGTTAAAATCCTTTAATAAGGTAGGATCTAACAATCCTTTGTAAGCCTTTAATAGGGTAGGCCTTTCACAAGGTAGATCATGAGAATGGTCAAAATATGTAACCTTAACAAGTGAACTTTATTGCTACAATAGTGAAGAATTGTGGGTATTATCCCCACCCCAGTTTTACCTTCTCATTGGAGGGTTTTTGGGTAATCATATCTGGTGTGAATTGTTTATGTGGATGCATTTTCTTTATATGTTATTTCAATATATTTATGCATGCAATGTTTTTAAAGTTAGAAGTTTTGTTGGTTAGTGTTTAGTACTTTTGATTCACACCCCCCTCTCAGAAGTATACATTGCCCATTTGTAATCTCAACAATTGGTATCAGAGCTAAGTTCTCATCAAGAGAAGCCTTACAACTTGGAGAAAAGATCTTGAGATGGAGGTTTACAAGTTGGGAAAGACTATTGAGAATTAGGAGATTGAGATACATCTCTTACTACAACAGCTGGATGAAGCCAAAGATTCCTTGAGAAGTTTGCTAAAGAGAGGGAAAGAGATTGCCATAGTTGAAAATGACACTAAGTACAAGGAGATTGACACCATGAAGTTATTTGTAGATGGTAACTCTTGTGAATTTGATGTAGCAATTATAGATCTCATGGAGAAAAATAGAGTACAAGCTGAGGATATCAGAAATCTCAAGTTGGAGCAAGAATCACAAGCTATACTACTATGTGAGGTGACTAAACAAAAGAAGAAAGCTATAGAAGACAAGGCCATGATTGAAGAAGACAAAAGAATCTTGTCAAATAGATTGGAAGAAAAATCAACAAAGTTGTTTAGGATCTCAAACATGTATTTGGACACCCTAAGCCAAATGATGAATGCCCATCATGAGTTGAATGTCGAGGACATTGAGATAACTACATTGAAGTTGCAGAATGAGCAATTGAAGAATGATCTAAAAAGAGAGAAGGAGTTTGCTAAAAGTTTCAACAAGCCAAATGAAGTCATCAAACAATTTGAGCAACTACTAAAATCCCTTAGATCCAATAAAGACACATTAGGACTGGGCTACACAAGAACTGAAGAAGGAGAATCATCCAAAGCTGCTGAGGAAAGAAACAACAAAGGTAAGAACTCTAAATCCACTTGTCATCACTCATTATTCATCATTACGAACATAGAGAAAGAGCGAGTAGAGCATATAAATGATTGGTGACCAGAGATTGAAGCTTTTGCACATATTCCAATAGAAATCAAGCATCATTTCATCGATTTAAAAGGTATTCCTCATGAGTCGAGTTACACAGTTATGCAATTCTATATTTTGAAACCCTAGTTTTGCGAAATGGCCTCTAGTTCTATAAATCCCAAGGACAAGGAACCCTTTGAGGTTCAACTAGTTAGCAATGAGGTCAAGCAACCAGATTTTAGGCCAATACTTGAAGATGCATACAAGAACGACCCGGTAGGGGCATTGTCAATTATTCCACCAAAGGTCGTTATGGTTCAAGATGTTAGAAAATGTTACAATTGCAAGGTTGGAGGGGTAGGAGATATGGAAATCTAACAGACATATGAAAAACTGTGTGAGAATGGAGTATTGAAGGAAGAATTTCAAATCTTTGAGAGAAAGGGCTTAACCCGTGCCCTAGATTTCCCCACCATTTTTAAGACCAAATGGATACAAATTGTTTTAAGAAAAATCCATGATGGATGTTTATGGCTGGAAGGAGGACCCATCAAGTTGTTAAAAAGGATTGTACACATGGTTACAAGATTTCCAACCCTAGAATAGCCAAAAACCCTAAGGAGTGATTCTAAAGAAGCAATAGAGAAGAATACAAGGGCAAAGTGGAACAAGAGGGGAATGACTATTGACACCATCAAGGATCCACTTCTAGAATTTGCTATGAGGGTCATATCTCACAAATTCTATCAGTTTAGCTGACTAAACAATGTGCTATGCATTTTAGTTGATGTTGGGTACAAAATTGTGAAGAAAGATCATACATATGATCTGGTAGAGCTTAAATTGCAGAAAATTATGGAAAATTTGGGAGCAATAAGAAGATCCAAAAGTGCTTAGTGTAAGTTTGGTTCAATTTTGATATGTACATTCTTCTATGTTCAGAATGAATTTCCCTCATTTGGAAAGAAAGGATGGAAGACCAATAGGTCTATAGATGTACAAATTAATGAGTACATAGAATAGATGGGAGCCAATTTTCAAACCATAATGACTAGCTATTTTGAGGACTTTAAGAAGCCCATGAAGCATAGATTAAAAATTCTAGTTTCCCTAGTAGAGAAACACATCAATGATATTTGATTTCTAGTTGATATTGATTACACCTATATTCAAGCAACAGTGCCAAGAGTTAGATGGCTAAGGCCACTAGGATATGAAATCAACATTGATGAAGCATCAACAACAATCATAGCATTGCTAGCAGAGGAAATTGACAAAGTAGAAAAACCTTTTGGTACTTATGATGTCATGAAATCAAAAGTAGAAATGGAGTTGAAAACAACATCAACACTAAAAAAGAAAGACAAGTTGGTCAAGAAACTCAAGGCCAAATTTGGAGAGGGAACTGTTAAGGAAGAAGAAGAAGATGAAGATGAAGAAGAAGAAGAATAGGGCTAGGAGCCACTTGCCTTGACACAAGGCATGGGAGAAGATGTTGAAGAAGAAGAAGGTGTTGAGGAAGAGTAGGCCAAGAAAGCACCAACTAAACTAGAGCCCAAGAAGAGAAAGGCAAAGATATAGCCTACTACTTAGCCAAAGGGTAAGAAAGTTGTGAAACCAAGCCCTGCAAAGCCTACTGTACTAGTTATAAGAGCCAACACAAGGGCCACAACTCAAAAGGCTAAGGAGCAAGAAAAGAAGAAGGCTACCGAGCATCAAGGTCTAGCAAAGAAATTAATAAGAAAGTATGTTACATAACCTGACTCTAATGAAGAAAGGACGAAGTTAGATGATAACAACTAGTTCAGAGTGGTAAGTCATGCACCCAAGTCCAATATTGATAACATTTGTGAAAATATTAGGGATAATGTAGACTTGACTAGTTTGAAACCTATTGAATTAAATAAATTGAATAAAGAGGATTAGAATAAGATTGAAGAGTCAGTGTATGCCATGATGGCTAAATTCAAGAATACACCTCTTGAATTTGACACTAATATGCCTAAAGATTTATATTCCATTGTTGAAAATAAATGACATTATTGTCTAAGCACGGAGAAGGAAATAAGGGAATCCACATTGGCACAAGTAATGCTAGACTTGTCAAAAGGCCAAATAACAAAGGCAAAAAAGAAACATGGAAGCAAGTTTGCACCTAAGTATAGAGCCTTCAACATTCTCCAAAACAACATTGAAGATGTTGTTAATAAATCCACCAAGATGTGGAAGTTGATATATGGATTGACTACTGTTAAACTAGGAGAGACAGATTCCTTTGAGGGAAAGAATGATAAAGAAGAGGAAACTAAGAAAGCAAAAGGTGATAACACACTGGAGGAGACACAACAAACAAAAAATCAAATGGAAACTGCTATGGAGTAGCAAATAGATCAAAGTGTGTCAGACATACAATTGCCACCACTTAACCCTCCACATGACAACAACACACTTGCAAAAATGATAAAAGTAAAATATGTTCCTAACAACACAGTTTAGAACATCAACCCATTCACCATAGAGGATCTAAAGAAGATCCTTGACCAATCAAAGTTATGTGATAACCTTGTATTGGTCAGTGTAGATGAGTTGCAAAAAGCTGTAGCTAATTTAGCAAGGGACAAGATGAATACAAAAGAACCACCTTCTATAATCCCTACAACTACAAGTGGACATCCTATAGTGAAAACATCAATAGATACATTTGCCAAGGTTGATAACATAGTTAAAGTCATGATGATTGAAAAATAGACTCAGACTATAGAGGAAAGAGAGCCCTCAAAGGAACAAACAAGATAGATGGATACTTCTGTACCTATTGCACAAGTACAAGGTGCACCACCACAAATAATTGTTATTGATAAATACAAATCAGAAGAGGACAATGATAGTCCAAAGGAAAAGGAGTAGGAAGCAATTCAAACATTGGTAAATCTACCAACTATTAGGATTCCTACAAGAATGCTTCAGAAGCCGAGCACTGATGTTATGCCACTACAAATCTCTACACCAGGCTCGAGCTCCATAAGATTTGCAAGGGTACTTCATTATGGAGACCCCACATTAGATGAGGAAATTGTCATTCCAAAATATGACTATGAAAAAATTACACTTGAATAGATAAATATCATGCAGGAGGCATTGGAAAAGAAAAAGAAGTAGGAGACACTCAGAAATGAGTATAAGTAAAATTAAGCATTGCATTAGATTAAGGACATCTTCTTAGATGCCTTTAGCTTGCAGCCACCTGATGAAGCAAAGAAAATATTAGAACAATTGTTAGATATTGTTGAGCAGGTAACAAATAAGAACCAGGATGCTAATGTTAACTTATGGAATGTTCAGAAAATAAATTTCAAGCAAAGGTCAATGAGAAGATATCTAGTGAGATAGCACTATCTCAAGTAGAGTTGTCAAATAAAATTGAAAAAGTGAAGAAGGTACTTGAGAATATATTCTCACTGTATACTAAATTGTGTGACCCCACACTCTTCACACAAGAAACAAGCCAAATAATTATGAGCTTGGAGAGAAATCTAAAAGTATCATGCATGAAATTGACACAAGACCCAACTCAGAGTGAAAAGAACTTCAAGACCGTGCTACACACATAGAAATAAATAGTTGTACTCACAATAGAAGAGGCTAATGATAGAGCCAAGCTAGTACAAATACAAGCCGCCCTTACCCCTCACATGGAGATACTATAGAAGGAACTAGCCTATGCTGAGACAGTGTTAGATGGCTTATTTTACCTTGCAACAGAGAAAACAATACAAATTAAATCCCTAGAATTAATATACAAAACTGGGATGCTACTTTGAAGATTTTCATGAAAGTTAATAAGAACTTTTTAGCTAAATACACCGTATAGATCCTTTGACATAAGTGTCAAAAAAGGGGAGATAAACAAAAGGGAGATAAAAGAAAGGGGGAGACAATCTGCAAGGGGAGACATGTCTAAGAGAAGATGTGAAAGAGAAGAGAAAACAAAACAAAGGGGAAGTAAACATCAAAAAAGTAGAAAATAGGGCATATCAGACAAAGAGTATTAGCATAAGGAAAATCCACTCAAATGAGTAAAATTTTGGATACAGAAAAAGGCACATCAACTCAGGGGGAGACACAAAATTTTGAGGTATATAGTCCTTCACAAAGTTTTCAACAATTTTTAAGTTTTGTGTATATACCGAATTGTAATTGTATTATACTTAAGGGAGATAGACTCATCATGTATAGTTAAGTGTTTTTGACACTCATGTCAAAGGGGGAAATTGTTGATCTCAAATTGGTTTTGACAATTGAGTATCGACACACTTAAGCTATTTGCTAAGTTCATGCCGAGCTAGCAATATATGCCAAGTATAATATATACAAGTGCTAAGTTACAACAGGTACTAAGTTAGAAATATAGTAAGTGCCGAGTCACTCAAGTGCTGAGCAAGCAGATAGTGCTGAGCAAGTTTAAAGTGCCAAGTGAACAATAGATGCCAAGCAAGTTCAGGTGCCGAGCCAGAAAATTTTTAGTTAGTGTTGAGCATCAATATTTAACAAGTGTCGAGCAACATAGAATTGACATAAGAGTTTGTGAAGGCACACACAATTATGTAAACTATTTGCATGCAAACTCATGGATAGATGTCAAATCTTAGAGATAAGATCAAATCTATCTAGATTCCCTATGTGATCTACATGCAACCAATTAGAAAAATGGAGGGAATTGAGTGGGAAAGTTGGATGAATCTCAATCGTAGATTCATACCTAACTCTAAGCCACCAAAGTCTTTTTAAAGGGAGACGAAGTCCCATAATTCACAAAGAGTATGTATGAGAGAGAGCATTAATAGAATGCATGCGAGAAGGTGATGATAGTAGTGAAAGGGGTAAATTGATCAGCATATAATTGAGGTGACTTAGAAGAAGGACTAAATTGTAGAATCAGTTAGTAAAACAAAGTATCAAGGTTACAACATTTTCATATCAGATCAGAGAGGATCAAGATGAACTGAATTGGGATCTAAAATCAGCAATATCAGATTGTAAGTTTATCAGATCAAACATTCTACTATACTTTCTAACAACTGTATCAACAAGATGAAATCCTTATATCAAGGTTGATTTAATAGTCATTGAGAAATCCTTTAACAGGGTAACATTCCAAGTGAGTTTTCTAAAGTCCTTTAGCCATGCACACTTCTAACATGGTGTTAAAATCCTTTAACAGGGTAGGATCTAAAAATCCTTTGTAAGCCTTTAATAAGGCAGGCCTTTCATAGAGTAGATCATGAGAATGGTCAAAATATGTAACTGAAACAAGTGAACTTTATTGCTGCAGTAGTGGAGAATTGTGGGTGTCATCCCCACCCAAATTTTACCTTCTCATTGGAGGGTTTCTGGGTAATCATATCTAATGTCAAGTGTTTATGTGGATGCATTTGCTTTATATGTTATTTCAATATGTTTATGCATGCAATGTTTTTAAAGTTAAATTTTTTATTGGTTAGTGTTTAGTACTTCTGATTCACCCCCCCCTCAAAAGTATACATTTCCCATTTGTAATCCCAACATGACTGCCATAATGGTTAGAAAGTAACAATAGGTTGGATCTATAAGATAAAACTCACTTTGCAAATTCAAATCTCTAGTTTGCTTATTTATTGGTTCATTGACTGGACTTCATTAACATGTACATCACTAATTTTCTTGGCAACCCTTCAAGTAATCATACTTCATCAATCTCTTCACTTCTCCCTCTGCGAATTTGTTCTTTATGGGTTCTCCTTAAGATTTCCAATCAACCATGAAACAACATTAGAAAACATCTATTATGCCTCCTTAAATAGGCAATTTTGATTATTGCTACTTAAACATCACCGTAGATCTTAGGGTTAGGTTAGATTCAATAAATCTTTCCATTATTTTGTCCTTCTACTCCTTTCTTGGTACTTCTACAAACTTATTTTTAAATCCTTTTTTTAGATAGCATAAAAAACTCAATTCTTGCATTAAATATGCCAGCTCATCAATTCTTATCATTCATGCATTTTGACTAATCCAAAAAATTCAACTATGTCAGCTTAAAACTTGATTCTTTCACAAACTATAACTTTTGCTGACACTCAACCATCACTCTATAGCTTGGTCACTACTATTATGTCTTGCTTGGCTTCTACTAGCTCTCTTAGTCTTCACTATGCTTGGTTGCTACTATAATTTATTTCTTCATCTTGCTCAACCATAACTATCACTTGCCTAATACTGTGTGCTCGACTATCTCTTAAGTTCCTTAATCTTCTATTTCAGCTCCTTCATTAGTGGACCATGTTTCTTTATGCTTTGCTTGTGTTAAACTCAACACTTTATACTTCATACACTGAGTAAACAATACATCATCTTATCAAAGAATAACTGATCAAGTGCCCATTTTAATTCCAATATACTTCTCTTCACTCAACAACTTCACTAGTTCATCTAGTTATCTCTCTTTCCAAACCCTCTTCATCAATCAACTGATATAACACTCTACATTGTTAGTAAATGTCTCTCCAATTGTACACTAAGAAAGTGTCACACTTTAAACCCTTCTATCTGGAAGTGATTCCATGAGTTTGGAATGCTTGGATGCCAGCTTAGAGCTCCCTATCCATAGAGTGCAAGAGAGTATGATTTAAATTTGAGGGCTCTCAGCTGAGCCTTAGGAATGCTCTTCTTTCTAGTAAACCATACAATGAGAGGTTCTTTGAGACAAGAGTAATAATGCAAGTGTCTATAATGAGAACTCTCAAAATGTAATGCAAATATGAAGTAAGCTAAATGAAATGCAAAGTGTAGCTATGTTAACGAGAATGAGAATGTTACAAATCCAACTATTATGCTATGTGAGCTAGATTACAGTAAAGGAAACTAAGCTATCATGCAACTATGCTAACATGCCATGGATGAGAGAATGTAGACAAAAAAATAGAAGTTCTCCACAAAAGCTCTTCAAATATTCGAATGATAAACCTGCAACATAACAATACTCAAGAGTGTGGATCCTTTGAGGGGGAAGCTCTCTCTCTTTTGAAGTCATACGGATGGTAGAGATCAAAGTCAAGATGATGGATGATCAACACTAGAGTTCAAAAATAGGAGTGATCCATGTGCACAGGCAAGTCATCCAATAAAATAGAAGCTGACTTTCCATATAAGACAAAAGTCACAAAGACTTTTCTTTTAATTTGTAAAATAGAAAAAGGACTTTATATGCACAATTTAAGTGGGTTAGAAGAATGGGGTCTTTTATTTAATTAAAAGGGGACATGTTCTTTTAATCAAATAATGAACTTAGGATAGCATGGTCAAACTATAGGTTATAATAAAATTAATTGATTATTAGCAATTTGGTCTAGGTAAATGATTAATTAAATTAGCCAAAATGCTTAGAAGGGGGCTAATAGTCTAGATGACTATTTTTAGGTGATTACATTTGACCCTCTTTGACTAATGTGTGATTGATCTTGGAACATATTGCATCAAAGAAAATAGAAACCAAGTAGGTAGCAATAGATATAGATATCTCATTATGAAGAATGAAATGTCGAAAAAGATAGCAAATCCTGAATGTATGGCCTAATAGTAGTAGTACTGAACACTAGGAAAAAGATGATGTTAGAATTCAAGAAGAATACTAACACCCAGAAAAGAAGATAGATTGAGAGCAAATGAAAAGCTCAAACATGTGCTTCTGAGAAATAGATAACTATAGCAAGTGATGACAGAGTATTTCTTCCCCCTTAGGATCAAAATTGAAATGAGGTAAGGAGGATACAAAAATAATCTAGATATGAGAAAATTGAGATATAGAAGTTCCAAGATAACAGATAGATGATTAGAACCAAAGAGTGACCATAAAGTAGTGATAGAATGCCCTAGTTTGACTAGAGTTGACCACAAAGGGTAAAGCATGAAAATCAAGTCAAATTGAAGAGAAAAGTGTTTTTAGACATTAAAAGGTGAATAGAAGAAGATATGAAGTGTATAAATGATGAAGACATGGAGAAAGGATGCCCCAGTGATGATTCATATATTAGACCTTAGAAGGTCAGTTAACTGCTCAAAAGAAGGTATAATTTTATTATACATTTTTTGACTAGTAAGATGAACTTGGATTTCAATTTTGATCCCAAAAATGGATCCATAATATCGAGATTAGCTAGGGGTGCAATTTTTGTAGCATTCTGAGGAGTTTGAAAATTAGGTCAAAATGAGGTTGGAGGCTATAAAAGGGGTCCAAGTGTCAATTTAAAATTCATTTTGTCTTTTGTGAATTTGGAGAGCTTAGAGTGCTTTGGAGAGAGAAAATGGCATTAGCAAGCATTCTGACTGATCGACACTGTTTCGAGCATAGCTAGTTGCACAACCAACCAATCCACCATGAGGCACTAGTAAGTTTTCACTTTTTAACTACATTTTTGAGCTCTTTTGACCTTTTTTCACATATTTTAGAAGTAAAATATGAATATTGTGCAATATTTTAAAAAGTATCACATGGGTACTTTATAAAATATTACATGATACGTCACATTAAAAAAAGTATCACATGGGTAGTAAAAGCAATGTCATATGGGGCATACCCATTTGTCACATGAGCCAGTGCAAAATATCGCACGACAAAAATGTATCACATTGGTATATAAAAAAGTATCACATGATATGTAATCAACATTTTATATTGCCTGCATATACAAGGAAATGTCGCACAGATGGTTTTGAAACATTTTTCATTGAATTTTGCATGTTGATCATTTTTTTGATGTGTCACTGATGTTTGCATGTCTTGTATTGCAGATAGTATTTCCTACGCTTCTCATCAGAGCCTCCAAAGTGGCAGGGTTGCAGGTTGTATAGTATTTGATAGATGATGAGATTGCTACCATATCTAGTATGGGCTTGAGACAGGTTATAAAAATGCCCCATATACGGGCGAATCATGGGTTGTTAACTGCGCTTATTGAGTGGTGGCATAGTGAGCATAACACATCTCATCTTCTGACTAAAGATGCCTCGATCACTTTAGAGGATGTGTATTACATCCTCCAAGTACCTTTCTATGGTGATCCAATGAGTTGTACATTTTATTGCTCTGTCATGTTGGCAAGTTCTGATATTGATGTGAGGTATACTGATGCTAGGTTTGGTTAAATGTCATAGGTGTACTATGATCAGACCCCAACAGAGGGGCAGGTAGTGATGCAACAACTATTTTGTGATGTCACCATCTTGGACTGTCATTTGAGTTGGGAGTGACCCATTGATGAGTATGGGAGTGATTACCCCCTACCATGTTTATTATGCTTTCTAGTTGCTCAGGTGTTGGTGATAGATAGGGGCCAGAAGGGCTTCCCATTAGGTTGGGGTCGACTGGTAGTAGAACTGATCGCACAGCCTCATAGGATGGCATGGGGGCCAGCTATTCTTGCAGACATGTATCATGAGCTACATGAGATAGTGTACCATGAGGGTCACTCCTAGGCATGCAAAGTAGTATTAGCACAGATCTGGGCATGGGAGCACATTACCGTGATCCGACCACGGTTGTAGCCACAAGGGTAGAGCCAACCCTATATTTTTGGATACATAGGATTTGTCTCACAGACTCATAGTGGGGATGTCACTTATTATGGATAGATTTTTGATGAGTTAACAACTTTTACATGGTGGTCCTATTGAGAGTGCCATAGATGGTCTGATGCTTGGGAGCTAGAGTATATGTGATATAGTAGACCATTAGTAGACAGGCACTTAGAGATCATGGAGAGATTTGTGATTAAGTAAGTATGGTGTCAGTTTGTAGAGTGACAGGTTGTCTCAGTGGAGAGTATCACCTATACTTGTTTGCACTCGGATGAGGTACAAGGATGGCTGCCTATGCTAGACAATCAAACAACAATTTGAGAGACAACAACCTTGGTATGGAATCCTTGGGATTATCACCCAGATGTAGCTGATGTGGGGGTGGATCCAACCTATCTATATGAGATGTAAAGACATCCTTTTCCATAATTTACAAAGCTAGATGCCCTACTTGCAGCAGGGGAAATGGAGGAGGTGAATTCGAAGGGTGAAGATAGATGGAGGTTGGGGATAGTTCCCAATTTGGGAGGAGACGAATGTGGGTGCAGACCACTAGAGAGGAGGAGGTGCCATTGAGGTAGCAATGAGTAGTGCGAGTAGAGTAGCTGGCTAGGGTGGGTGATGATTGAGATGGTAGGATCTAGGCTCTAGAGGCTAAGTTATAGGCAACATGAGTGACAATTGTTGTATGAGATCAATAGCTAGTGGATGTATGAGCAGAGGTAGATAGACAAGAGTGAGTATTGAGAGATGATTTAGTAGAGGCTCGATGAGAGATGGAGTAGCAGATAGCTAGAGCAACATATTATCCTGGGGTATATGTTACTGCAGTTCCTATGGACTGATGGGTGCCTATCCACTTAGAGAGAGATGAGAGATCAAAGGGTGTGGTGCAAGCACCAAATAGGAGACAAGCTCTGCCACCAGGGCCACCACCAGCTATAGAGGGTGCGAGTCAGTCATAGGCTAATTTTGATAGTTTTGATAGTACTCCATATATTTTTGAGATGGATATCCAAATTTTGGATCCCACATTTGTATATGTACTATGACACATTGATATATATATGAGATACTGGATTTGATTGACAAATTTATGTACTTGTCTCATTTTGATGGATGTTTCAACATTTTAAGTTTTCATGTGATGTTTTAGTTTCTATTTATTGCTCATGTATTCGTTGCTTTTATACTTATGTGTATATACTAATGTATCTCTCTCATGTGTGATGTTTACCCTCATGTGTATGATATAGACTTATGTTTTTGAAACATATGACACTTGAATAGATCAAATGTGATTTTTATATTAACCCCTTGTGATGATAGGGTAGCAAAATAGAGATGAAGTGAAAGATCAAGAAGGTGAAAAAACATGATCAAGAAGAAAGTAAAGAAGATATGTAAGTAGTTAACCGACATGTTCAAAAAAGATGAAGAGAGAGCTCTCCCCATATGTAGGAATGTAAGACTAAGCTAGAAAATGAACCTAAAATGCAAACTAATATGCAAAGTGGTTTACCAGGAAGAAACACATAACATTTAAACTCTTATTTTATCATTTAGCTTTTATTAAGGACATAATGAGATCATACAACCATTACTAGTATAACTATGAGGATATGAATATGATCAATATTAGATAGGTATGCAGAAATCCAATCTAAGCATCAGAGACATGTAATTTAAGATAACTACATGATTAGATTCTCTAAGTTTGATTTAGCAAGATTACACTTGTATCAAGGCATAAGCACCAAGATAACCCCTGAGTGCGGTCTTGCAAAAATAGTCAAGAATGATATGTTTGTAAGTCAAAGTGTCAAATAGGACAAGCATGAATTCTTTAAACACTATAGACAAACAAAGTATATTGACAAGCAAAAATCAAGAAAACATGCCCCGTACCTCCAATCTTCTAGTCCATGACATCCTCGAAAGGCTATTAACGAGGGAACATATAGCAAAGAAATCATCATATGTAACACATAAAGAAACTAAAGATTAGTATAGCTTGGTAGTTTAAATGTTTAAGTGCATGTGTGTAAGACACTCGGCCACTTCTTCAAGACTTGATTTTTAAAGTGAGAAATATCACGACATCAAAGACTATAGGTAAACTAATTGAAAAGTGTTGAGAAACACTTAATGTCAAGTTGGGAGGTATTGTTGAAAAAAATTATTTAGTGAGTTGCCAAAGAAGCCCTAATGCACAAGGACACCTCAAATAGGCAAGGACAAGAAACAATACCCCTAAGACAAGGACAAGAAATAATCACAAGCTAGGAAATGTAGTACATAGTGAGTGATTGAGATTGATAGATATAGATGCAAAGGTCTCAAGTAGTGTCTGTTTCTAGGTTTTCACCACTTGATAGATTTTTTCAGGACTTTTTTTTCAATTTTTTTGTATTTTTGTATTTTTATTATTTTTTTGGTGATACATCAAAGCGCCTATTGCTAGGTTTTCAATAAGATGATCATTTTTTGAGGACAATTTCTGATTTTTGGGTTTTTTTTTCAAGATCAATAAGTATGTACAAGATAGTTGAGCTGCAAGCCTCTAAGCATAGAACTTCTTCAAATGTAGGACATTGATAGGCTCTGCAAGTTCTTCCCCTTTAGGAGTAGACAATTGATAAGCACCAGACCCAAATACTACTGTGATAATGTATGGGCCTAATCAATTAGGTTCAAACTTTCCTTTCTATTCTCTATGCTGCTTATTTTTTGGATTCTATCTAAGCACAAGTTCACCTACTTGAAAATTACATGGGTGAACTTTCTTGTTATACTAAGTAGACATGCACTTCTGATAAGCCCTCATGTGATAAAAAATAGCCTTGCAATGTTCATCAAGAGTTTCTAGTTCTTGTATTCACATAGCTCTATGGTCGTCATCCATAATTAACCCATGTAAGGAGACTTGCAAGAAGGCAATCTCAACTTCTAGTGGGAGAATGACCTTAGAGCTATAGAATATAGAAAAGGGCATGGTCCCAATAGGAGTATGAATGGTAGTTTCATAGGCCCAAAGTGTTGGATTTATCTGTAGGTGCTAATCTCTCCTAGACTTATGACCTATTTGGTGTCAAATTTTCAGCAATGTTTTGTTGGAGGCCTTAGCTTGGCCATTCCATTGAGGGTATTAGATAGAGGACCAATGCTGCTTGATTCAAAATTTCATGCACAGTTCTTTGAGGTTTTTGCCCCACAGTGGGTGCCAAAAATGTATACCAAGAAAGTGTCACACTATAAACCCTTCTATCCAAGTGATTCCATGTGTTTGGAATGCTTGGATGCCAGCTTAGAGATCCCTATCCATGGAGTGCAAGAGAGTATGATTCAAATGTGAGGGCTCATGCTCTTCTTGCTATTAAACCATGCAATGAGAGGTTCTTTGAGACAAGAGCAAGAATGCAAGTGTCTATAATGAGAATTCTCAAAATGCACTGCAAATATGAAGTAAGCTAAATGAAATGCAAAGTGCAACTATGTTAACAATAATGAGAGTGTTGAAAATCCAACTATTATGCTATGTGAGCTAGATTATAGTCATAGAAACTAAGCTATCATGAAACTATGCTAACATGCCATGGATGAGAGAATGTAGACAAGAAAATAGAAGTTATCCACAAAACCTTGTCAAATATTCAAATGATAAACCTGCAAAATAACAATACTCAAGAGTGTGGATCCTTTGAGGGGAAAACTCTCTCTCTTTTCAAGTCATACAGATGGTAGAGATCAAAGTCAAGATGATGGATGATCAATGGTGGAGTTCAAAAATAGGATTGATCCATGTACACAAGCTAGTCAACCAATAAAATAGAAGTTGACTTTCCATATAAGACAAAAGTCACAAAGCCTTTTCTTTAAATTTTTAAAATAGAAAAAGGGCTTTATGTGTGCACTTTAAGTGGGTTAGAAGAATGGGGTCTTTTATTTAATTAAAAGGGGACATGTTCTTTTAATCAAATAATGAACTTATTATACTATGGTAGAGTTATAATCAATTTAATTGATTATTAGCAATTTGGTCTAGGTAAATGATTAATTGAATTAGCCAAAATGTTTAGAAGGGGGCTAATAGTCTAGATGACCATTTTTAGGTGATTACACCAATATGTTTGACATTAATGAGAACATAACAATTGTTCTAATTTTAATTTCCAATAGTAACTTCACCTAGATTAAAAAATTGACTATCTTTTACTATGGCTAGAGAGGACTGTGAGAGATGCATGCAAGAACTCTTTAGGGAAAATGAGAGACTTGGACAAATTGTTCTAGGGAAAAGAGTCTACATGGAAGAGGAAATTGGATGCTTGGTTTCACAACTCAATAATTAAAGCATGGGAAACATGGGAAATTTTGAAACCTTTGGAAACTTTGGAAATAATTCACCTCCTAGCACACCACCAATATCACATCATAATGCTAGATATGACTCACCAAAACCTAGCTCAACACATACTAGGCATGCCTCACATGGTTCCCAACATGGAAATGACCTTGACCTTGAGGTTAATAAAGATGAACTCTTACACTTACAACAAGGTGATCACTTAAAAAAGCTTAGGATGAAAACCTTAGAACAAAATGACAATCAATACTTCATGCATATAGCTTCTAAAGGGGTAAAACACTCACAAAACTTTGATGTTCATAGATAGATTCAAAAGAAATAATCCTACCAAATAGACTTTGCAATAAAATAAATACATGACTTGAAATTTTTTTTTCCATGCATAAAGAAGGAAAAGGATACACCATTCTTTATTGACTATATATGCCCTTTTCCTTTTGAAAATGATCTATGCTTGACTTCTTTTCCAATAAAAACTAAATTTCCTAAATATGACAAGTATGATGGGAATGATGGGAATGAAGATCCTTATGATCATGTTATGAAATTCTACACCTTATGTTAGAATGTTTAGAATAATTGAGGTGGGGTTTGTGGGGGAGGGGGTGGGGGTGAATTAGTCATCCAAGGTCCAAAGGTACCAATTGAACAAATAAACACATAAACAACTTTAGATCTTATCCTTTATTAGCTCAGTCTCTATAGTCAACTTTTAGTAACATCTACTAGCTATCCCCTATCCTAAATATAATAGACTTGTAGAATGTAAACATTAATCAATAAAACAACACAAACAACATCCACACAAGTTTGACATTAGGATTTAACGTGGAAATCCAATTTGGGAAAAATCACCAATAACATGTCACCAATTTTTCACTCTTCTGAAGTGAGCTCTATTAGGAGCCAACCCTGGAAAAAGTTACAAAACACACCATTAAATGTGACCTTGTTAAAGGATTTAATCACCTTGTTAGAAGTGGCCTTGTTAGAGGACTTTAGAATAGCCCACTAGAATTTCACCTTGATTAGAGGTTTTACATATGAGTATTAGGTCAACGTTGATTAAATGGTTTTGAATACTATTTAAAATGGTTAGAAAGTAACAAAAAGTTTTTATTTGTCAAGCACAACTCACTTTGCATTTACAAATCTTAGTTCAACTCATAAGCTACTTCATTGTCTAGTCCTCATTGTCATCTTAGTCTCTGATTTGCTTGGCAACCGTTCAAGCAATCACTCTTCACCTCTTCTCAACTCTTTTTAGCCTTCTACTTAAGTTCACCAGTCAATAGTATCAACAACTACCCCAACCTTTAACTTTTATTAAAAGTTATCTCTTATACCTCCTTATATAGGTCATTATGATCTTTTGCTGCATAAACAACATCATAGATCTTAGGTTTAGGTTAGATTCATCAGATCCTTCCATCTTTTTGGCTCTTCTTTCTATTCTAGAAACTTCTCCATGAATCCTTGCATAGAAGCACACAAATAATATTTCCCTTGATTTAAATATTCTAGGTCATCCATCCTTATCATCAACATGATTTCCCTATTCCAAGAAATTAACTCAGTTGGCTAGAAATTACAATTTCTCATAAACTATCAAAATGATGTTTCTCAACCAACACTATTTTTTGACACTTTCTTATCACTGGGTTACTCGATCACTACTAGATTTCTTGCTTGGGACATATACTGTCACTCGGTAAATATTGATGCTCAATCAACCCTAATTCTTGTTGGAACTTACTATGGCTTGGTTGACACTAACATCACTTGGCTTATACTTCAAGTTCCTTAATCTTCTACTCTATTGCTTGGTCAAGCGTATGTATTTGGTTTGTCTTTTATCTCTTCTTGGAGACTTTAATATTATTTTCTTCTCCACTTGCAACATGATTTAAACAATCACTTTATCATGTTAATATCCAACTAATGAAGTGTCCATTTGCAATTTCCTCTTCATAACTCAACCTATCATCTAGATCCTTTTATTATGACCAAATTCTCAAATCCTCTGCATCAATCAAATAGATATGATACTCAAATTAGATAGAAAATTGTCTCACTAATAAGGTTTGACATCAATGATAACTTAACAATTATTTCAACTCTAGTTTCCAACACCTTAAGCATGGAGTTTATGCATGATGAAACCTATCTCATGAGGTTGCTTCCTAGGAGCCTTTGTCGTCAAGAAGTGGAATGGTTCACTAAAATAACACCCCCACTTAAGTCCTTTGATGAACTTGCACAAAAAATTGTTGAACACTATTCCTAGAACATTCAACAACCTATCACTATGTTGGACTTGTGCAATATTAAACAAAAAGAAGGTGAACCTTTTGTCACACTCTTGCAAAGATGGTGTAAATTTCATTCAAGATACCCAAGTCAAATCCCTAAAAAGGAAAAGATTGATATCTTTATGAGTAATGTTGTCCCCAAATTATAATTTTACATTAGAAAGAAATGCTTTGAAATATTTGATACGATGATAAAAATTTCTTTATGCATAGAGGATGTCTTAGTCAAATAAGGCATACTTACTTTAAACAAAGACAAATCTAATGACAACAACAATGGAAGCAAAGAACGGGGTAAGAACAACTATTGGAACAAGAATAAACAAGTTTTTAATGATGGGGTTGTTGATACCTCTAAGCCTATGCATCCTATCTTTAATTTATCATGTGGAATTCAAGCTATGAAACTTTAAGTGGCTTCTTAAAACTATAGCGACAATTACAATTCCAATGACTCCAAGGGTAAACCTTCATGGGAATCAAAGCTTAAATGTCATTTTACACCCTTTGGAAATTCATGTGATGTGATTCTAAAGACCTTGCTTGCAAACATGATAATCACTTTTCCAGATAACTCAAAACCTTATGAGCCTAAAATCAAGCCTAAATGGTGGAATGCTGACCACTATTTAAACATCCATAGAAACAAGGGACATAAAACTCATAGTTGCATGAACCTCAAAAAATTATTCAAGATCTTATTGATAACAAAAAAGGTTGGTGTAGATGGACCAGATGAATAATGTTGATCATAAGGCTTATAGTGAGCCTTTCCCTAAGTATGAACAAGGGGAAACTTCCAAACGTAATAATGAAGATGCTAAAATAAACTAAACCTACAATGGAATAAATATTGTGACCAATAAGATTGAAACTATAGAGCAAAGTGTTAACATGATTTGATTGAAAGGAAAGAACACCAACTATTACTCAAATTTTGAAGAACCTAGAGTTTACGTTAGGGGTAGAGGTCATACATCCTCACATGTGTGTTATGTTGAAAAGAGATTGTTTGAAGTGAAAAACCTATAATGGAACAATCATTATTTTGTGAATGATATCAAACCTACTACTTGCTGGTGAGACAAATTTTTTTTGGTCTGAATGCTATCATTTATTTCATTGATGAAGAGGATTTGAGAACAAAGGATTACAAGAGAACCTAGGGAAAGGTTGAGTTATTTAGTGTATAAAAGGAGCACTAAGAAAAAGTAAGACATTGATACTGTAGTTTATTTTTTATCTACTTAAAGTCTGTAATGAAAGATTAATCAAACAAAGACTGGAATAAGATCAATTAAAGAAAAGTGTCTACCAAGCCTTGCTGAGAAAATAATGCAAGACAAGCATAAAATAGTAGAAGTCGAGTGAAAATCAATAGGTTCCAAGCAAAGAAGAAAAATATTGGAAGCCAGGTGAAAGTTAGTATATGCTAAGTAAAGTTTAGTTAGTACCGAGCATCAGTAAAATTTAGTGTTTGTCAAGCGAGCTAGTGTTGACCGAGTGACAAAATACTGTAAGTGCTAAGTGACAACAAAAAGTGTTAAATCAAAGATTGACAAATCTAAGCTAACTAATTTGATATCTTGAATTATGTGAAGCATGTGGAAGATGACTATGATGAGCTAGTGGCACAAAATTCAAGCTAAACTATTTTGAGATGAATTCAAGGAAGATTGTAGAGGAAGTTTCTAGAGGAACAAAAATGGAAAAGTAGGTTGATTCATTGAATCTTACTTAACCCTAAAATGGATGATTGTGGTTAAGTGGGAAAAGATATAAATTCTCTATTTATAGAGATATCTAGCTAGAAGAAAAGGTTTTCGTGTACAAGAACCTAAGGAAGACAAGAAGTCTAGGGTGTTGCTTCATCTAGTGGCCGAACAGAAGAGACTATAGTTGGCATATAAAGCAAGAAGGCTTAAGAGGATGAATGCTTGAAGGGTAAACATGATATTAGAGATGAAGAGTATGAATGCCAAGTAGAATGGAGGATTAAACCAAAGATCTATAATTTTCAAGTGAGTTGTAAGTTTTATCAGATCAAGTCCTACTGTTACTTTCTAACAATTGTACTAGTGTGGATAAATCCTTTAGATTAAGGTTGACCTAATAGTCATTTTTAAATCCTTTAACCGAGTGAAATTCTAATAAAATTTTCTAAATATGTCTAATAAGGTTCACTCCTAATAGGATGATTTAAATCCTTTAACCAGGTCACATTTAACAATGTGTATTGTAACCTTTAACAGGGTCAGCCTTTCACAGGGCATCACTTCAACAGAGTGAAATTGAGTAGCATGTTATGGGTTATTTTTTCCCAAATTGCATTTCCACATAAAATCCTTGTGTCAAATTGTGTGACTATGTTTATGACATTTCATGTTTATATTTCTGAAAAGTTATTCTGACCTAGGACAATGACTTACTAAGTTAAGGAATTATATGATGTAATGTATGCATGCATGTTATGGTTTTATGGATATGAATCTATTAAGCATCGAAAATTTTTATTTGTACATTTAGAACTTGGATAAATAATTCACCCCCCTCTTAGTTATTCTAAAGAATTCCAAAAATTGGTATTAGAGCATTGGTGCTTGTGAGGAAATAGTTTAAAGGTACTAAAAGCTATAGATCAAGATGTATAGGAAGGAGGTGCCCAAACTAAACAAGGAAAACTTTCCTACATGGAAAAGTTTGATGAAGCTACATCTAGGAGGTCTTGGAGACTATGCACAATCTACCATCACTACTGAGCATATTAATCCTACTTGAGCCCTTAATGCTAATGATCTAAAAAAGAAGAAAGAACATAATCATGAAATGATAGAGCTTGCCTCTGCCCTAAGCTACTCAAAGTTTGATGATATCAAAGGATGTGATACCGCAAAGAAGACGTGGGATGCTATACAAAAAATTTATGGTTAGATAAAAATGTTTTGAGAGCTAAAGCTAAAAGTCTAAGAGAAAAGTTTGATGACATGAGAATGCAAGAAGGTGAAACCATTGTCTAGTATTGCACAAGAATCAAAGATGTTGTAAATGCTATTAGAGGAGAAAATAGTGTTATTGAAGATGAGACTATGATCAAAAAAGTACTGAGAACACTACTATCTATTTATGCTATTAGAGCCTCTGCCATACAAGATTTAAGGTGTGTTCCTAATAGTAATCTAACCCTCGAAGGACTGATGGGTAGACTCACTACCTTTGAGCTCTCTAGTTTTGATCATTTCAAAATTGAAAATGTTGAATGTACTTTCAAAGCTAAATTTTTATTAAAGGAACCTAAAGAGAAAAAGAAAGGTCAATCATGTTTCTCATGATAGTGATACAGATGAAGGTGATGTAGAAGAGCTTGAAGCATTGTTGGTGAGGAGATTTCATAGAGGCAAAGTGAAATACAAAGGTAAGGTACCTATAATGTGTTTTAATTGTAATGAGGTTGGTCATATTGTTTCTAGATGTCCAAAGAAGAAGAACAATAGAAGTGGAGATAAATACAAAGTAAAAGAGATTAGAATAAAAAATGTTATAAAGACAAATGAAAGAAGTCTTCCTACATTGCTGAAGAGGAAACACAAGATTAATCTGATAACCATGATGATGAAGTTGTGTATGTTCACTAGGAAGGATGATTCTAATTAGGATGAGGCAATTGCATTAGTGTCTTATGTGAACAAGAGTGATAGATGGATCATTGATAATGGATGTTCACATCACATGACTAGAGATAAAAGTAAGTTCATTACCCTTGAATACTACAATGGAAATAGTGTTATATTTGGTAATGATGCACCGAGTTTGATAAAAGGTAAATGATCAATCAAACTGATAGAAAAGATCATGTGTGACAATGCTTATTATGTCAGACTTAACTATAACTTGTTGAGTGTGCAACAACTAAATAGTTCAGGTTGCAAAGTTGTATTTGAGAACAAGAAAAAAATATTTATGATGCTGACGGAAAACTATTTGGAAATGGAGATTAGAATAGAGGTAATTTATTTTATCTTGACATGAATGATGCTACTTGTCTTGTTGTAGAATTTGATGATGTGTGGCTATGGAACAAGAGGTTATGTCATGTTAACTTTGATAACTTAGTCAATATCAATAACATGAAAAGAGTTAGAGATTTGCCTAAACTGAAAAAACTTGATAGTACGATTTACAAACAATTTTAGTGAGGCAAGATGACAAAATCTAGTTTTAGAAGTAAGACTCACTCCTCTAAAGTAATTATGGAATTAGTTCATACTAATTTGTGTGGACCAATTGATGTGCAAAGCTACAAAGGTGAGAAGTACATTATCCTATTTGTTGATGATTATTCTAGGATGATGATAGTTATGTTTCTGAAACAAAAATCTGATTCTTTTCAAATGCTTAAGTGGTACTTGGGAAGGATTGAAAAGGAGACTGAAAAAAGCTTGAAATGTCTGAGATCTGATAAAGGTGGAGAATTTACATCAAATGAGTTTGAAATATTCTGTAATGATAAGGGAATCAAAAGATAAACTTCTACACCTAGGACCCCTCCACAAAGTGGGATTTCTAAAAGGAGGAAAATATCTATAATGGATTGTGCTAGAACACTTATGATGGAGAAGAATGTTGCTTTGAAATACTGGAGAGAAGCTATAAGTACAACTGTCTATACCTTGAACCAAGTAAATGTCAAGAAAGGTACTAATTCAACACCTTTTGAACTATGATATGCATACTCACCCAATCTAAAATATTTTAAGGTATTTGGAAGAAAGTGTTACATTCTAAAAGACTTCAAAAATGGTAAATTTGATGCTAAAAGTGAATAAGGTATATTCCTAGGATATTTCACAAGAAGTAAATCTTATAAGTGTTTAAATACTAATACTAAAAGAGTTGTGGAAAGTGCAATGTAAAGTTTGATGAATATATAGAGGTACATAAAACTAAACCTATGAAGGAAGTTGAAGAGTAAAAATCTTTTGAATACTTCTACGAAGATATGTCTATTGATGAAGGTACTATGAACCAAGTTATAAATCAACAACAACAAGTATCTATGACTAAAATTTCACATACAATAAATTCTGAGTTGTAGGAAAAAGTCGAGGTACATTATGATTCTGAGATTAGTTTACGTGAAAGCAATGCTAATTTACCTGATAAAGAAGTACACATATATTTTGAAGTTGACAGACCCATTCAAGAAAGAAGACCAGAACCAAGATTGTCAAAGTATGTCAGAAGACATCACTCTACTGAACAAATTATTGGAGATAAAGAAGCTAGACCAATGACAAGAAATAGGTTGAAAAGTGATCCATACTTTTTGAGCATGCATGAGCCTAAGTGAGTGAAAAATGCATTAGAGAATGAAGACTAGAGTAAAGCCATGAAAGAAGAAATTGATCAGATTGAGAAGAACAAAATATGAACTCTAGTACCTAGACTAGAGAACAAGAATGTGATTGGAACCAAGTGGGTGTATAGAAACAAGTTAGATAAGAATGGTGAAGTCACAAGGAATAAGACAAGATTAGTTTGCAAGGGGTATGCATAAGAAGAGGGAATTGACTATGGAGAAAAATTTGGCCTAGTTGCAAGGTTGGAAGGAGTAAGAACTCTGTTTTCTTACTCTGCATACAAAGGTTTCATAGTTTATCAAATAGATATGAAGTCAACATTTTTGAATGGTATACTAGAAGAGGTAGTTTACATAGAACAACCTAAAGGATTTGTTGATCCAAACAAAAAGAACATGGTATGTAGATTACATAAAGCTTTATATGATTTAAAGCAAGCCCCAAGAGCATGGTATGAGAGGCTTCACAATTATCTTGTGAAGATTGGTTTTGAGAAGATTGATGATAATAAAAATTTGTATTTGAAGACAAAAGGAGGTAAAGTTATTTTACTAGCTGAAATTTTTGTTGATAATATCATATTTGGAGGTCAAAATGCATTGTGTAAGACATTTGCAAATAAAATGAAGAAATAATTTAAGATGTCTATATTTGGAGAGATAATGTTCTTTGTTGGTTTGCAAGTATATTAGATGAAATTTGGTATTTACATCACTCAATCTAAGTATATAAAGGAAATATTGAAATTTTTTGTTATGGAGGATTCAAAACTAGTTAGCACTTCTATGGTGATAGGACATAAAATTTTAAAGACCGTTGACTTTGCTGAAGTAAATCAAACGTTGTACAAGTCTATGATTGGCAAGTTGCAATATGTAGTACATAGTAGACCTGACATTGGATTAGCTATTGGGATTGTTGTAAGGTTTTCCACAAATCCTAAGGAGAATCATTTGATGGCTGTTAAGATAATTATGAGATATCTGAAAAGAACAAAAGATTATGATCTATACCACAAGAAAAAATGATAAATTTGGGTTAAGAGCCTATACAAATACTAATTGGACTGGAAAAATTGATGATAGAAAGAGTACAAGTGGTGGAGAATTTTTCTTAGGAAAGAGATTGGTCACTTAGACCAGTAAGAAAAAATTTTGTATATCTCAATCTACTATTGAAGCTGAATATGTGGCTGCTGTAGTAAATTGTACAAATATGGTATGGATCAAATAGTTACTCAATGGAATAAATTACTAACCCTGTGGTACTTTATTGTGATAACACAAGTGCTATAAACATATTAAAGAACCCTGTGATGCACACAAAGACAAAACACATTGCAATCAAGTATCATTATTTGAGAGAGTTGGTTCAAGACAAAGAAGTGAGAATGGAATATGTGAATACAAAAGAACATATAGCTGATATATTCATAAAAACTTTACCTAAGGATGCACATGAATATCTTAGAGGTAAACTAGGGGTGATACCCCTATCCAAAGCTACTTAAGAAACATGAGTAGTGCCCTACATCAACTAAGTTGAATGCCATATTTTTAAATTTTGGTGTAGTAGATCTTACTTTAGGAGCTACCTAAAGTAATGAAAGAGCTGAATTAGAAGATTTATAGTCACATTCAAGGTGATAGAGGGAGAACTTGAATTGATTATATCTACATGAAAAGATGACAAGTCTTTGGCATTGTTGTCAAAGAGGGAGATATAATAAATAATGCGGGAGACATAGGAAGAGAGATACAAGAAAGAGGGAGAAATTCCTAACAAAGAGATGATATAAGTCAGAGGGAGAAGATACATTGAAGGAGATTGACCAAGCTTACATTACCCTATGTAGAAGAAGGACATATATTGATAGAAGGAGAAATTTCAAAGATATTAATTTTCTTTTTGGTATTGTTGTTGGTATTGGTTTGCCATCAATACCAAAGAGGGAGATTGTTGAAAAGAGATTGTATGAAGTGGAGAACCTATAATGGAACAATCATTATTTTTTCAATGATGTCAAACCTACTACTTGCTAGTGAGACAATTGCATTTTGGGCTGAATGCTATCATTTGTTTGATTGATGAAGGGGATTTGAGAAGATAGGATAACAAGAGAACCTAGAGAAAGGTTGAGTTATTTAGTGTATAAAAGGAGCACTAAGACCAAGTAAGACTTTGGTACTATAGTGTATTGTTTATCTACTTAAATTCTATAATGAAAGATTACTCAAGAAAAGAATTGAAGAAGATCAAGTAAAGAAAAGTGTGTACCAAGCCTTGTCAAGCAAACAATGCAAGCCAGGCAGAAAATAGTAGAAGCTGAGTGAAAATCAATAGGTGCTAAGAAAAGAAGAGAAATAGTGGAAGCCGAGTGAAAGTTAGTATATGCCAAGTAAAGTTTAGTTGGTACTGAGCATTAGTAAACTTTAGTGTGTGCCGAGTAAACTAGTGTTGGCCGAGTGATAGAATATTATAAGTGTCGAGTGACAACAAAAAGTGTTAAATCAAATATTTGATGAATTTGAGCTAAATAATTTGATTTGTTAAATTATGTAAAGTGTGTGGAAGATAACTATGATGAGATGGTGGAATAGAATTCAAGGTAAACCATTTTGAGGCAAATTTAAGGAAGATTATAGAGGAACAAAAATAGAAAAGTGGGTAGATTTATTGAATCATACCTAACCCTAAAATGGACAATTGTGGTTAAGAAAAAAAAGATCTAAATTCTTTATTTATAAAGATATCTAGCCAAAAGAAAAGGTTATCATGTGTAAGAACCTAAGGAAGACAAGAAGTCTAGGGTGTTGCTTCATCTAGTGGCCGAACAGAAGAGATTGCAGTTGGCATACAAAGCAAGAAGGCTTAAGATGATGAATGCTTGAAGGGTAAACAAGCTATCGAAGCTTAAGAGTATGAATGCCAAGAAGAATGGAGGACTAAAATAGAGATCTGATATCTACAATTAAGTTGTAAGTTTTATCAGATCAAGTCCTACTATTACTTTCTAACAACTGTACCAATGTGGATAAATCCTTTGGATTAAGGTTGACCTAACAATCATTTATAAATTCTTTAATCGGGTGAAATTCTAATGGAATATTCTAAAGTCCTCTAAAAAGTCTCACTCCTAATAGGGTGATTGAAATCCTATAACTAGGTCACATTTAACAGTGTGTATTGTAACCTTTAACAAGGTTATCCTTTCATAGGGCATCACTTTAGAAGAGTGAAATTGGGTAGCATGTTACTGGTGATTTTTTCCAAATTAGGGTTTCACATAAAATCCTTGTATCAAATTGTGTGAATGTGTTTATGAAATTTCATGTTTGCATTTCTGTAAAGTTATTTTGACCTAGGATAATGTCTTACTAAGTTAAGGAATTGTATTATCTAATGGATGCATGCATATTATGGTTTTATGGATATGAATCTATTAAGCACTGAAAAGTTTTATTTGTACATTTGGAACTTGGATAATTGATTCACCCCCTTCTCAATTATTCTAAAGAATTACAACATGTTCACATGAAACTAAAAAATAGAGACAAACCTTTAATCATTCTTAGATGAGTCGACTCACCTACAAAATGAAAATTTGAAAACATTTTTTGAAACCAATAAGAGCCAAAACTCTATTTCCATACACAAAAAATGACTCAAATAATTTGAAAGCCATTACTTAAACCATAAACAATAAAAATGAAACCCAATAGTAGACAAAGTGAACATAACTACAACACATTAGTAGTCCTTATTAAACCATTTTGTGCATATCCTATTAAACCCTCAAACCTCAACATTATTGCAACCCATTTACACTCATTGTTAGCCCATAAAATATAAAGTTCATTAAACCCTTAAACCCTAATATTTATGTAATGAAAACCAATAATAATAAATGCAAAATGTGAATAGTAAAATGCAAATATGCATGATAGGACATGGAATATGAATGGGTTTCTTGACAATAAAATAAGTTGAGTTTCCTCACTGTAATCATGTTAGTGACACTATAATACAAGAGTAAAACTCCCTTGAGGTTAATAGCATTTTTGCTTAAGTTAAAAATATGCTTTATAGGTACTGAAAACCCTTACAATATCATTACACATAGTTAAGCATTAAAGCTCAACCAAAGGGTGAGTGCACTAAGAAGGTGTACAAAAAGGGGGGTATAAGTGGAAACCCTTTTTCTGAAATTAGGTAAACCTAAACTTGGATGAGACATTTGAGGGTCATCCACTAAAAATGATAAAGATGCATAAAACATATAAATTGTAGTACTTTGAATCTACTTTCTAAAGAACTAGAGTTTTTACAAAATGGATAAGATTAGGTGATTCAAACCTTGGGCACATGAAAAATAGTTCCTATTTTTAAAAAAAAATATAACATAGCTATTTTCGTGTGCAGCACAAAAGACATAGTTATATTTAGTATTTTGCATATCCCTTTGGTAGGGTGATATATATAGAAGTTGTATATTTTTTTGTAATTTTATGATGAATATTTTTTTTGTTATGAATTATTGAATAGACTACATCCTGAAATTTTGGTAACTATTCGTGTGCTGAGCATACCTTGCATCAAAATAATTGAAAATGGAAACTTCAAAAAAAAAAAGTGTACATAATCAAGTGTAGAATAGTAATATGTAATTTAGTTTGAATTTGGTTAAGTATATCAAAAGTTATTAAAAAATTGGTAGTCATATGTTTGTGAGGAATGTCAAGGCATTGATAAAAGTAATTAAAGTTTACAATATTAATGTTGTCCAAAAAAAGAAAAAAATATGGTTAGAAAGTGAAGAAGATGTGTAAGTTTATGGTGGTGATTTTAGAGATACCCACTTTACCATTAGTATACCTGGTGAATACAAAGATGATAATTCATCGTAAAAGATGAAAAATGTCAAAAGAAAAAAAATGGAGGGAAAACAATCTCCCAAGCCTTTGTGTCATTTTCCTAGGCTATCACCAAGCCATAACCCAATCAATTTTTTGGATTCAAATAACTTGATTGGCTTATGAAAATAAAAATGCATTTAGAACCCAATTAGGTTCTACAAAACCAGATTGGGTTCTACAAAACCCAATGGGTTTCATATTACTACTTCACAAGGTTAGATTAGGGGAAGAAGGGAGGGAGAGAGAGAGAGAGAGAGAGAGAGAGAGAGAGAGATCGGGTTATGCATTATATGAAAAAATTGTCTATCATATCCCCTAATCCTTGTCTCCATCCCATCCTCTATTTCTCTCCCTCTATCTCATTTTTTCTCTTTATCCTATCCCCATATCTCTTTATATTATCCCCTCTCTCTCTCTCTCTATATCATATCCACTTCTCTCTCTCTCTCTCTCTCTCTCTCTCTCTCTCTCTCCTATCCCCTTCTCTAACTCTCTCACTCATTATATCCTTTCCCAAAATCTCTCTCCCCCTCCCTCTTCATATCTCTCTCACTCTCTCTCTCATCTCCTCTCTCTTTCTCCTATCCCCTTCAATGTCACTCATTCTCTCCATCTCTCTCTCACTCTTTCTATCATATCCCCTAATCTCCCATAATCTCTCTCTCTCTCTCTCTCTCTCCCTCCTATCCCCCCTCTCTCTCCTATCCCCTTCTCTCTCTCACTCTTTCTATGATATCCTCTAATTCTTTGCCCCATCCCATCCTTCCTCTCTTTCATTCTCTCTTTGTCCTATCCCTTCCCTCTCTTTGTCCTATCCCCTTCTCTCTCTCTCTCTCATCCCCTTCTCTCTAGCTCTTTCTATAATATCCCCTAATCTTCCATACTCTCTCTCTCTCTCAAACACACACACAATTTCTATCATATCCCCTCTCTTTCTTTCTCATATCCCCTTCTCTCTCACTCATTCCCTCCACCTCTCTCTCACTCTTTCTATCATATCCCCGAATCTCCCATAATCTCTCTTTCCTACCCCCTCTCTCTTTCTCCTATCCCCTTCTCTCTCTTACTCTTTCTATTATATCCTCTAATTCTTCTCTCCATCCTATCCTCTCTCAAGCTCTCTCTCATTCTCTCTTTGTCCTGTACCACTCTCTCTCTCCTCTCTCTCTCTCCATCTCTCTCTCACTCTTTCTATCATATGTCTAATATCTCTCTCTCATTCTCTCCATCTCTCACTCACTCTTTCTATCATATCCTAATCTCTCTCTCTCTCTCTCCCCATCTCTCTATATCTCTCTCTCTCTCTCTCTCACTATTTCTATCATATCCCCTAATCTCTCTCTCTCTCTCTCTCATGTCCTCTCTCTCTTTATCCTATCCATTTCTCTCTCACTCATTCTCCCCACCTCTCTCTCACTCATTCTCCCCATCTCTCTCACTCTTTCTATCATATCTCCTAATCTCCTCTAATCTCTCTCTCTCTCTCTCTCTCTCTCTCTCTCTCTCTCTCATACCCTCTCTCATATATCCCCCCCTCTCTCTCTCTCCTATCCCCTAATCCTTTCTCCATCCAATGCCTCTCTCTCTCTCTCTCTAATTCTTTCTCTTTATCCTATCCCCTAATCTCTCTCTCTCTCTCATATCCCATATCTCTCTCTCTCATATCCCATCTCTCTCTCTCTCTCTCTCTCACACACACACACACACACACACACACACACACACACACACACACACACACACACACAAACACTCTCTCCCCCTCTCTTATTCCCTCTCCTAGCCTCACCCTCTCTCTCTCATTCTCTTTGTCACTCCCTCTGTCCTTCAATCTACCTTTGTGTAGTAGTAATACAAAACCCAATCAAGTAATAGAAAACTTGATTTGTTTATAGAAAAACTGATTGGGTTATTCAAAACTATAAATAAAACAATATGTCAATGGCTATTATGCTATTTCAATGTGGTCCACTAGATTCTATTGCTGTTTCACATGTATTTCTATACTAGGTATGCAAGTGTAAGGTTTTTTGTGCTTGGAAATGCAAAAATTTATATTTTTCATGTGACAACATCTTGTTTTATGTTAGTATATTATGATTGAGCATAAAATAATCATGCAATTTTCTTTAGTTTAGTATTTTATTGTTTATTTCATTCATGTTATTGTTTGTAGGGTAATTTGCATCTACAATTATGGGAAAGAACAAGAGAGGAACGATTAAAAAATGAGAGGTAGCAAAGGCAAAAAAAAAGGGAGTGTATGAGGAGATTATGTGAAGGTACATCATCAAATTCCTCCAATGTAAGTGATAAAAATATACCTATTGATATTGATGTCACAAACACACCTAATTTGAGAAATAACAAATGTTCAACATACCCCAATTGAAATGATTATGACAAATACACTTACGTCACTTGATGCCCCTAATGCGACATCTCAAGTTGAAATGATGAATGCACATGATGTAAGTAATGCAAATATAGAGCATGCACATACATAAACATCTCATAGAATAATTCATAGAAAACTAAAGTTTCTAATTGACATTGATGAAAACATTTTGAAGCCAATGCATGATAAAATGTCAGAAAGAAATTTTAGTAGAATTGTTCAAAAGATTTGGAATAACTATTTTGGGAATTTAAATCAAAGTGGAAGATGCCAACTTGTTTTTGAAATGGTTTAAAATCTAAAATTTAGAGAGATAATGAGAATTTTGTGGTTAAGAACATCTAAAAATAGTAGTGAAAGAAGCATTGCTAGAAATCTCTTTAATGCATACCAATCCATTGATTCAAAAACATGTACTAATGATGCTAGTACAAGTTGATGGGTCCTCACATCAACCATAATGGGAAAGGAAATGAAAAAAACTCATGTGGTAAGAAAAACAAATAAATTATTAAGGATAAGTAGAACAACGTTACTCAAAGCCTTAGTGAGGTGAGAGAAAATTGAGAATTCTAATGAGACTTCATTTTGGTCATTCCAAGGTAGACTCCCATGAAAGGATAAAGTTATTGTTGATGCACTAAGAAAATTATCAGAATTTTTTTGGCACGTCAACACAAGGGCTCCACCAAACCAAAAGATGCTGTCAAAAGACAAATTGGAAAAATAAACCGTGAGCCACATGCAAAACTATTTTTTGGATATGACTCAAACACAATTTTATGAAATGTTTCTTCAAAGATTTTCTCAAATTAAAATTAGTCAAAGGATTTTTGAGATGACAAAACCATTCTATGTTAAGATAAATCATATAGGTACTGCATGTTGTTGTAGGGTTCATGTTGAGTTTTCTATGCATTATGATGTTTATCATTATATATGTTGTACTTTGCATACTAATGAAATATTGCAAGAATGTGGTCTACAATTACCTCCTAAGTTACTGAGAGCATTTATTGTAAGTTTACTATGTAAATGAGATGATGGGTGCATTTATTATAAGACCATGCATTTGAAAGGTTTTTTCCCTTAAGGTGGTGGGTTGCAAAAGTTGCATAGATGCCTACATCTAGATAGAACACATGAAATTGGTAAGACACTAGTTTCTCTTAGAAAGTACAAGTCAGTTATATATGGTGTCAAACATGGAAAAGAATTAAAGAGGTGTGAATTAGTGAAAAGTGATGTATGTGTAGTTGATTTTATGAAATTGCTTCAAGAGAAAATAGTTTATGGCTACATAGGTCATACACATAGAGATAGATGGTTAGATGAGAAATTCAAGTTGTGTAAGGACACTTTTCCCTTGGGTACGATTGTGTCGATTGTTGTCTTTTCTAAAAACTATACACTAAAACCTCAAAATTAAGTGCAACCAATGTATTAAAACTCTATACAAGTGTCAAATTTTATATACATAGCATTTATTCATGCACATGATAGAACAAAGGATGATAAAAAAGTATTAAGAGGGTATGACTTCTATATTAGCGATGATTGAACTCATTCATTAGATTTTGTACAAGGATTTTTTAGAGTTTTCTATGACAATTTGAGGGAAAGAGATCAAAGATACAATCAACACATTATATGGTCAGACAATTGCACTGCACAATTCAAGAATGCAAGGATGTTCTATTGGTTGAGTAGGATGCATGTGACAAGTGGAGTGCAACATTTTAGGAATTATTAAGGTGGGACATGGAAAGGGAGAGCATGTGTGAAAAGAGCCCTTAGTAGAGAGGAATTAACGTACAAAGGTGGCACAATAGTACAAAATACTGAAATAATTTTCCAATGGTGCAATTCTACAACAAGACCAGGTAATATATGTAAGTCTATGGTTTCTAAATATTTTTGGTTGATACGTGAACCTAACATTAAAAATTTGCAAGATTTTTGTACACTTATAGGATCAAGTGAGATGCATTCATTTCAAAGTTCAAATGTAGCGTCACTAGCTATTCATACTAGAAAGCTTGCATGCTTTTCTCTTCGTGTATTCATCATTTATGGGATGAATGTGAATCAAAAGAGTGAATTGATCAATGGTCTTGGAGACCTTTGTATCCAATTGATTCATATCAACTTCCTATAGCACTACAACTCAACCAGGTTGAAGCATCAACATATTTTGAGCACACATCTGACCTAGTTGAATGAGGTACTAAATTATCAATTTAATACTTGGTTAAAATAGATTACTTTCAATGTTTACATTAACTTATCCTTCTATATAATTCAATTCATGTATATGTAGTTATTTCATATGAGAATAATGATGAAGGAACAAATTACTTTATATGTTAGTGTATTAAGCCCAAAAAGAAACTGATAGCTACACTCATTGATGGTGAGGATATTGAGTGCCCAATAGGATTTGTCATTGTGACATGCACATGTCCCCTGCCATGAAGATCTCTTTAAGTTAATTTGTCATGGATAATGTATCAATTTTGACTTTAAATTGTCTTTACAATTAAATGTAGGTACCCTATCAAGAATTCTACCACATGGTTATTTAAGATTTTTGAGACACATAGACATATTCTTCATTACTCTAACCTTATTGTTGCAACAAATATTCAATTGATACTGTATCACAGTAGGCCTCTTAACAAGAAGTTGTGAAAAGTATGTGAATCTAATCACGAGGCAATACTTGATACAATAAGGGTTAGGGCTGATCTAGAAGGTTCCCTTGGTTGATTGTATTACATAGCTAAATCATTCTAAATATGGTAGAATAATTTTGAATTTTTTAAATATATGTTAATCAAAATGTTGCAACTTTGTAGTGATGTGCATATGTAGATGCCAAATTTTTTGTATAAATCTGATAAGAGATGTCACATGTGCATATTTAGATGCCAAATTTTGTATATAAAATTGATAAGACATGTAACATATGCATATTTATATGCCATATTTTGTATAAAAATCCACTAAGAGATGTCACATTTGCATATTTAAATGTCAAATTTTTTATATAAAAAAGAGAAGACATGTAACATGTGCATATTTTGATGTCATATTTTGTATAAAAAATTGATAAGAGATGTTGAACATGTGCATATTTAGATGCCAGATTTTGTATACAAAACTGATAAGAGATGTAAATATTGTGCATTATTGTTATAAATTTGTCTCTTGAACTCTTTTTTGTGGGTTTGATGATATCCTTAAAAAATTTCAATTATCTTCAACTTATATAGATTTAGATGGTTTTCCTCTTGCATTTATCTCCCAAATTTCCCAAAATATTAGGAAAATAAATTATAGATTTGGATACCCATTTGGCTTCTCTATGACATATGCAAAGATTGGATGGGTTGTTTTGGACCATGCCATTTCTGTCACACTATGTCACCCCTTTTTAAGCTTAAAATAGCTCTCTGATTGACACAAAGCATGATGATGATGTCATCATGAGGTCAATAGGGTATACAAAGAGTTAGGGTTAGGGTTTTACCATAGGCAAGGTTTGTGGTAAGTTTGAGATGATAGGAAGGTTATTTGACCAAATTGGTGAAAAGTTGTTAAAAATGTAAAAGTTGCATTGTGCCACTTTGCAACTTTCAAAAGTTGCTTGAGAAAATTTTGGAAAGAAAGTTTCAAAGCATTGAAGAGGTTTCCTAAAGGGTGACTAATCAACCAACCACCCTATATAAAGCATAAGAAGAGAGAAATTGCATAATAGTGCAAATAGTTAAAAAGTTGCAAAGTGCAATTTTTGCAATTTCTTGCAAAAGTTGTCAAGAATGCATAACCAAGTGCAAAATTTGTTTGGAAATGACCAAATGACCCCAAATAGACTCCACAACCTAAATACTCTTCCTCGTCTCCATATCCATGCATTCAACCATGCCCCATGCTCTATGATTGCCTTCAAACCAACCAACCCAACACTCCTCAATCTCTTCAATAGGTGTGGAATCTGACTAGAAACCTTCTAACCTTCCAAAATATATTCCCCATGCTCATATACCCAAGAATGGGTAGTTACAACTTCCAAAACATCCATTTGTAGCTTTTTGCAAAAATTACAAAAGTTGCTCAAGCAACTTTGCAACTTTTGAACAATTTTTGCTCTTGACCTCTTTTGGCCAAATGGGTCCATCTAAGACTAATCTAGGACCCTAGTTAAGATTCCTAGGCCCTATAAGTAACCTAATACCTTAGTTTCCCATCCCCAAAAACTTTTAACCTATTGAGCAACTTTTGGCTCCTTGAGCAACTTTTGACCAACTTAAGACCTAATGGGCAATTTTGGGTTTTCCTAGCATTCCAGAAATGCTCTATTAGCTTTGGTTGGTTAGGCTTAGGCTAGGACCAACCTCATTTAAACCACAAAATCCATCCAATGGTATTGACCATATTGAATGGAAGGGTCCCTAAGGGTCTTTAAGCACCATTGAGCTGTGATCTTGTGAGGCCTCGCCCCCGACCCATCGTAGCATAGTGATACATTACTCTTATTTTGTTATCCGCGACTCGAGATGTCGAGACATTATCTGATGCTTAGAACATATTTTATTATTTCATGTTGTGTGATGTTATTTCCAGATATATTTGATGATTGTCATTTAATGTTCATGTATATGTATGTTGATGAAATCAGTAAAATTGAGATTTGATTTAAGATATTTCAATGGTTAAGAATTATGTAGGATGAAGAAACTCTTATTGATGTATGTTTTAATTTATGAAAATTTCTGATACATATGCGTTTGTATACATGTGATTTTTACGGGACTACTGATGTGTGCAATGAGTGTGCAGATATTTAGCCAAGAAACCCTACAGAGGAACAAAACTGATCTCCATGTGCTAAAATTTGGAAACCCTATTTTTTGTAATTGTGTTCTTCCAGTGTCGCTTGATACTCGTAAAATGTTTTGTGCTTGATTTGCTAGTTAGAGTTGTTAGATGGACCTATTTTATTCCTAGATTTTATTTTGTCTCTAAACCTCTTTCCTAAGGCTTTTTACATGTTTTTATTCTAACCAAAGGGTATGGGTATGGGTTAGGGGTCTTTTCCAACCCCTAAGCCCCTTTTTTTGACTTTTGAGGTCACTCAAAAGTCCCCTTTTTGCCTTTGTGCGAAAATTGCAAGTGGTTGTCTTGAGTTGTCTTACCCCACCTCCTCTTAGGGTTTAACCATGGTGTAGGTCGAGTTAGGAGTTTCTAGTGTGGCTAGTGGGTGGAAATAGTTATTGCTCCTTTTTGGGTGGTTGAGTTGGAGGCTTATTTAGAGGCCTTCCTTGGTCTAGTGGTTTTTTTACCCAATCTCTACATTTAGAGAAGTTTTCTTGAAGCTTGAAGGAAGGAAGGGGATACTCTACTCAAACTAGTTCATTGCCATTACCTCTTTGTGAAGGTAGGAAACTCCCATCTCCCTTATTCAGTTTTTATGTTTTGTTTCATGTTCTTGTTACCTTGTTGTTGTTTTACTATTGTATGGTTGTGGGTATGTTGGGAAGATTTTTAAACCATGTCTTTTTGGTTGTTTTCCTTTCTTGTTTATGTTTGAAATTTTGAGTTTTCCTTGCATGGGTGTTTTGGTATTACTCACCTTAGGAGAGGGCAGAAGTGACCAATTTTGGGAGAGGTCTGTTAGTTGGACTCCAACCTGTGTAGAGTCTCTTCTCAAGATGAGAAGAGGGATAAAGGGTAGGGTGTTATGGGCCCCTACCCGTCAGCACAAACCTGGTATGAGTATGGCAAGTTTAAATGGAAGAACGGAAGTTCTTGGTTATTGGCCCCGATTGGGCATCTGAATTGGTGTTGTGCTTGACTTCTCTAGTTGGAAGAATCCACCTCTCCCTAGTCTTGATTCATTGTGAATCCTATTGTGTAAACCATGTATGATTATGCATGTTTGATTTTCTTTTGGTTCTGCTTGGTTGTCACTCGATTAGTTATTGGTTTCCTCCATGGTTCTTGAAATGAGATTCAGAAAACTTTACAAAATTCTTGATTATGATCATGAAGAAAATTGGATAAAATTGTTGTAATTGGGATTGAGATCCTATTGGAAATTGTATTTTTAAATCTTATTGTCTATGGCAACGAAGTCGAGTTTTCTTCCTGATTCTTTCTTGGTTGAGCCTTTGAATCAGGTTAGCCAATAAGGTAATGGATGAGTGTATTTGGTTCTCATAATATTTGTTCATAATGTTCAGTTGTATGAGTGCTCATCAAAATAGAATAAATAAATTTATATATATATAGATGGGAGAATAGAATCATAGATAATGTCTTGATTTATGAATGTTCAAGTTTTAATTACGATAATGAAGAATTGCATTGATATAGTGAGTTTCAATTATGATGTATAAGTATTATGATGAGATCAATCAAGAGCAAACTATATATTACGAAATCAAAGATAATTCATTTCTTGGTAAATTTCATGGTGGATATAATCAAATTTGAATGAGAACAATCCACCACCTTTTCTTTTATTATGTGTATAGTATCATTCACCTTCTAAGATCTTCAAATATGATCAATTGGACTGAGAGGTTGTATTCTTGAAGTCAATAATAATAATAATCAGAACTTAGAACTCTTACCATGTCCTTGAAGAACCAATATAAAGCATACATGTTTAAACTAGAGATTGAGAAACTATACCTAATGTACTCCCTTGCATTGGAATACTTGTATTAAGGAAGAATGTTAATAATAGAATTATTCAAATTCCTAGTAACATAAATGAAATGCATAAAATGGCATGACCATGCCTTGTTAAAATTATGCTTCAAAAAAAAAATATGCACTCCCAGGAGTAAAAACTCTCTGGAAAATACATGAGGAAAAGAATTCATTGCTCCAAACCACAGAGCATATTCTTGCTCAGATTCCTTCCTTAGTGAATAAAGAAACAAAATAAATATTATGTAAAATCTCTTGGGTGCATAATTCTGAATATATAAATATTTACATTTTTAAATAAAGTCAATATCTAAATATCTTTTCTTCACCTATAAAACTTTATGAACTTATTGCTCTCCTTGGCCTTGCACATCAGTTTAAGCTTGCCTTAAAAAGGTCTTTAGTGTCTGCCTCATGTCATAGTGGATGGGATGGGTGGGTGACGTCACCCTGCCACCTTGTCCCATCCCCATTCTCCTCCATTACTAGTGGCCAGTTGTGGGAAAGGTGGCATTAATGTTGTGAAAGGAAATTTGAATGGCCACCTTTATTTCCTAATCCCTTCCTTGCTCACCTTTGATTCACGTGCCCAACTCTTGGGCTGCGTTTTCCTTACCTCATGCTACGTGGCAAGTGGAGTGGAGAGAGAGCTATGTCATTGACATGACATTAGTGGGACGTTGGCTTAGTTTTGGGTGGTATGTGATGTTGCAAATGAATGATGGTTTAAAACTTTTTCTTCATATCCCCTACGTACCTTTTTCCTTGTGTACAGGCTTGGGATTTCGTGGGGTTTGGGGAGAGGAGTAGGGAGGGGTCAGATTGATGTGACTTGTGGTCAAGTGGTTGTTAGAGGCTAGGGTGTAGGTAAGGTCTTAGGACAGGAGGGTTAGAGGTTAGGTGTTAGTTAGTAGGTAGGCTTTGTTAGTAGAATTTGATTTAATTATATTTCAGTTTAAATGTAGTTAGGATTTTAGAATATGATTTAGTATTAATTTAGATAGTTTAGTATTTATTAGATGGTTGTTTAATTATGTCATTTATTTTTGTTTGTTTTAAATTGTTAATAAAATTAGTAATAGATCTTGTAGAATAGTTGTATCACTTTGAAATATTTGGCTAAAGTTAGTTTAATATATCGTAATATAGTTAAAACTTTAAATTGATTTAAGTATAGTCAGTTGAGTTAATAAATTTTAGGGGCATTTCATGTTTTGATTTAGGACATTTGTGGTAATTGTTAATAATTTTAGTTATTTAGCTATGCTTAATTTTATAAATACTAATTTAATTAGTTTTAATTTAAATAAACTCTAACTGCCTTAACCATGGAATAGTTTAAAATTTATCGATTAATTGGCTATTTAAATAAGTTTTAATGTAGGTTTGATTGATTCATTAAAGCAAGTAATTTTAATTCCGAACTCAAGTACATTGTTATTTAAGTAATCTTGATTGCATATCATGGCAAATTAATGTAATATCATAAGTTATCGATATCAATCTTGTAACAAAAGTTTTCAAAATCTTAACGATGTGATCGTTCTCATGTTATAATCTTAAGACGTAATGTAGAGAACTTGTACTAAAACTTCTATCTCAATCATATCAAACTTAGAGCATGTCTAATTATTAGTTATTAAATTTTTTTTTTTTGTGTGTGTGTTTTTGCCTTCAAGTTTTGGGCATGATAGATCTTTGATTGAACATTTCTTTGAGCTAGTGTGAGGTATTGAGGAACTATTAGGTGCTACAAGATCACATTATCTAGGCCTACAACAACCTATCTTAGTTCTTAGATATTCAACTTTGTTTGGATTTAACATCCGTATCTCGCCTATTGCCAAAAGTTGTAATGTTGCTTAGTTAAAATAAGCAAGGTAGTGTATATTTCAAACCGTTGGTCCTAGGATCGAATCATCTACTACTTTAGCTCTAGTTGATCAAGTTTAGGATAGCACCAACCTTGTTTCAACCACAATGTCCCTCCAATAGTATTGACCACACTAAATGAAAGCATTCCTAAGGGTCTCTAAGCATCATTGGGTCGTGATCTTTGATTGGACATTACTTTGAGCTCATGTGATGTATTGATGAACTGTCAGGTGCTATAGGATTGCATTAGCTAGGCCTATAACAACCTATCTCAATTTTTAGAGATTTGACTTGTTTGGATTTGGTATTCATATCTCGCCTATTGCTAAAAGTTAAAATGTTGCTTAGTTGAAATGAGAAAGGTTTTGTATATTTTAAATAGCTGGTCCTAGGATTGAATCATCTACTCTAGTAGCTTTGGTTGGTCAAGTTTAGGCTAGGACCAACCTCATTTTACCCACAATGTCCTTCTAACAATATCAACCACATTGAATGGAAGTGTCTATTGATCTTAGATTGGTTTTGAAAAGTGAGTGTCAACACACTTAAGTCATTTACTTAGTTCATGCCAAACTAGTAATACATACTAAGCACAACATGTAAATATTAGACCATGTCGAGTTTCAATGAGTGCCAAGTCACTCATGTGCCAACTCACTTAGGTGCTGAGTAGATAGACCATGTCGAGTGATTTAGGAGCTGAGTAAATATTGGATGTCAAGTCATGCAGGTGCCGAGTCACAATATACAAAATAGTGCATGCCGAGCATTAGAGAATTCATATGCTGAGTGACACAGTTTTGACATATTTATTTGTAATGACACAAAAAACTATGTAAACCATTTTTTATCTGACTTAAAGATAGATTTTGATATTTTGGAGATAAGGATGAATCTAACGAGGTTAGACCTTACAGTCTTTGTAAGCCTTTAATAGGGTAGACCTTTCACAGGCTAGATCATGTTTCATGGTCAAATCATTGTAACCTTCATTGGATACACTTTATTACTATAGTAGTGAAGATTTGTGGGTGTCATCCCCACCCCAGTTTTACCTTCTCACTTGGAGGGTTTCTGGGTAATCATATCTGGTGTTATGTGTGTGAATGTTTACATGATTATTTGATTTAGATGCATACGCTTTACATGTTATTTTAGCTTACTTATGCATGTGATGAATGAATGGTGAAAGTCTTATAGGTCCAAGTTTAAACTTGAATATATACAATAAAAAAGTTAAATATATGTCAATGACATGTGATGATCACAACTACATTTTTATATCACTATCAATATCTATGACTATGCAAGATCATCAAAATTGAGCCTCTTTGATGCAGTTTGTGGCTTACCAAGTGTCTATAGAAGAAAAATTAAAATACACTATCAAATATGGATTCTAAATTGTGGATAGTTGAGTTGTTTATTACCTCATCCCTTTGTTCCATAGTTGGACTAAATGATAAAAGTAATGGGTGTTAGAAACTACAGTCCACCAAGATAACTAAGGGGGGGGGGGGGAGGGGTGGGGTGGGGCGAATCAGTTATCCAACTCAAACATTTATCAACCTTAATTAATCTTAACCATGTAACCAAAGTAAACAACAACCATAACAAGATGCACATACACAATTACACTAGATTTGTTAACTAGGGAAACCCTTGATTAGAGGGAAAACCCCAGTGGGAATGATGCTTATAAAGATATACTAATATATATATTACTTGTAAGAGGATAGGCCCTGTTAGGAGTCTATAAAAAAATTTAGTACATAAGAGTCCCTATTATGAGACTTTGAATCCTTGTTAGAAGATCCCAACCCTATTAAGAGTTGTAGAAGGTAGAAGGACCCATTATCCAAACAACTTCTGGAATAAGACCACTGAACTTCACCGTCTAACTGATCTCTCAACTATTCCTTGTAGAAAAATTGTTCGTACTATGCTTTATCCTCTTCCCTCTATCCTGTCAACTAGACCAATCATTGTTAGACCTTGTACACTAGGTCACAAACCTCAGATCCAAATATCAAACCTCAGATCTCAAAATAAAACCTCGGCAATGAATTTTTCTCTAACTTCACTCTGCTCTACTTATCTTTGCATATCAACCTGATTACTTAGTGTTCATGTATTTTTCCCTCTTTTCAATCTTCTTTCTTTCTTATAAATCAAAGGAAAATTTTCTTCCTTTATATCGAGTCCATAAACAAATTCCCTTGAGTCAGCTATTACACCTTCTCAATTAATTATTATAGGACCTCATTAAGAACACATTATACTTAGAGCAATAGCATCAATCTTTCACCTTGTAACTTGAATAACTTCTATACATGTAATATTATGAAAAGTGAGCTTAGATACGTCATCTCCAACATGTCTTCTACATGCCTTTAACCTTGCTTCTCAAAATAACAACTCTTCTAAGAGATATAGCAAGTTTACCAAAACATGCATCTATAAACTCTATCTCTAAACAATCTTCACCAAAAGTTGCACAACTTCTTCTACATAAAATATTTTTGCACTTGAGGTTAGCTACATATACTAGACACTTAGTAGTATCTACCATTAACCTCACTAGTAAAAATACTTAATGATCTATTCATACCAACTTAATCTTTATTGCTTTTCTTCTGTCATATACCACATAAAATTGCTATGTTAACATAAATGACAAATACAGTCATGAATGTAACATATCATCATGATAATGATCTAATAATGTTTCTACAATACTCCCCCATAGGAATATCATCAACATTCATGCTTCCAAAAATCTCCTCTTTTGACATTGATGAAAACATAGATGAAAAACATCTAGTTCAAAAATATCAACTGTTATCCTTTCTTTTCAAATTTTCTTTATCAATCATACTGGCTTCTATGTTTCCTCAACCTTATTAATAACATCAATTTTTCATATGCTTCTCCCTTATTGATATACCTCAATGTGCTCTGTAACTTCTCCCATGTATCAAAATATTTTTCATGTTGCACTGTCTCCCTATTGACATCAATGACAAAGGTTTCAACAACCATCTATCATTGCATCCTATCAATCTTTGCAACAAATGTATCTGACCTACTCAAGTGTCCAAAGACACTATTCAAAACAACATTTATCAAGTGTCCTAGATGACTCTATCAATGATAGATACTCCCCCATATAGGAAGCATCAACATTTAGTTTAGACAAAAAATAGTGTTATGTACCATTGGACTGATGCAATCTTGCATCATCTACTCCAATGTAGATAGGGGCATAACCCATATCATACCTCAAAAAAATCAAAAGTATCTTTGGTAAGAGACTTAGTGAAAATGTCTACAATCTTCTCTTGGGTGCTTACATAATCCAATATGATTTCCTTTTCTACAAATTTCTCTCTCAACATGTCGTATTTGATAGAAACGTGCTTAGTCTTAGAATGTAGCACTGGATTCTTAGACATATTCACTATGCTTGTGTTATCATAATATATGAAAATGGGTTCACTAAATTCTATCCTTATGTCCTTTAGCATCTAATTCATCCAAACAACTTGATTACAATTATTTGCTGCTGCAACATATTCTACCTCTATTGTACTCTGTGAGATACAATCCTGCTTCTTACTTAACTAAGAGACCAATCTTCCTCCAAGAAATAATGCTTCACCACTAGTGCTCTTTTTGTCATCCATACTGGCTACCTAATTAGCATCAGTATAAGCATATAAAGTGAAATCATTAGATCTGTCATACCATAATCCAAACTCTGATGTTCCCTTTAGATATCTAAATATAGTCTTAACTGCTGCATAATGTGCTTCTTTGGGGTTAGCTTGAAATCTTGCAATAATTCCAACTACATTTCTTATATTTGGCCTTGTGTGAGTCAGATATTACAACCCTCCAATCATAGATCTGTACTTCTTCTGCTCAACAGTAGGTGTCTCATCCTTTGTAGATAACTTGTGTCCAGTTATCATACGTGTTCCAATTAGTTTATATGTTTTCAAACCAAACCTTTTCAATAGATCTTTAAAATACTTAGTTTGAGAAATAAAGGTTCATTCTTTATCCTACATAATCTGCAATCCTAGGAAGTATTCCATTTTTGCTATCATGCTCATTTCAAAATTTTTCCTCATTTCTTCTGCAAACTTGTCACTTTTTCTATTATCTCCTCCAAATATGATACCATCAACAATAATCATAAAGTACCTTTCACCATAGAATCCTTTAGTCTTTGTAGGACCACTAAGATATGTGTGTACAATCTCCAAATTTGGTGTAGTAGTAAACTTCTTGCTGGAAAAAGAAGTTTTGTTATGCTTTGCCAATACACACTCCTTGCAAATTGTGTTAGTAGGCTTTACAATCTTAGGCAAATCTCTAACTGCAAACATATTACTGGTTTTCACAATGCTATCAAAGTTGATATGACAAAATCTCTTATGCCATAACCAAGTGTCATCTAACTTTGTAGCAAAACATGTCATTTCAATGGGATTTAACTGAAATACATTACCTTTAGATTTGATTTCTATTCCACTTACCTTTCCATCTTTGTCTTTGATCATGCATGTATTCTCTATGAACTGCAACTGATAACCTTTATCCACTAGTTGTCCAACACTCAATTTTTTTTGTTTTAAACCATCAAAAAATTATACATTTATAGTATTAGTCTTACCATCAAGAGTTATAGATCCAATACCTCTAACATGGCAAGCTGCATTGTTTGCAACTTTGACAATGCCTCCATCATAACTTTTGAAATCAACAAACTTACTCATATCACCAATCATATTATGTGAACAACCACTATCAATTATCCAATCAGATTTCTTTTCAACTTGTGATATCAAAGCCATTTTCTCCAGAATTTCTTCTTTAATAGCCACAAATCCTATTTCATCATTTCTAGCACTTACTGCTTGTTCATTAGATTCATCTTCTTTATTTCCATACACACAATCTCTTTCTCTTCTAGGTTTAAAATTTCCTTTATACTTTTTCTCTCTTTTAGTACACTTAGATGCATAATGACCAAACTCATTACAAGTCCAACATTTAAATATCTTCTTACTATCTTTTTTTCTTCTTGCAAGAAGGGCTACTTATTCTTCTATCTTTCTATCCTCATCAGATCTACTACTGCTAGCAAAATCTCCTCTAGCACTTGTGCTTGTTGATAGAATAGATTGAATGTTTAGGGCATTGAAAGTTGTCTCTATATTAGACAATTCTCCAAACTATCTAAGCTCATTCTCAAATACTTTGAGTCTCCTAAGTAATGCTTACTTGGTGAAATATTTGGCATAAGGGATTAACAAATGTATCATTTGAGATGCCTGATTAAATAGTGGTGTTAAAGTCTTCAATATCTTCTAGTTCACTTCATCATCTTCCTTGGTTCCTGATGGAGGGTCACACCACCCATATCAACTCAAAACCAATATCACAACAAGATGAAGACAAAGAGATGAAAGAATACTTCGAAGCATGCTTTGTTAATACTTGAAACTCTTAAAATATAAGACAACTTCCATACTAAGAGCTTCCAATTAGAAGAGCTTACAACAAAAGAGCTTGTTCTTGAAGACTTCTACTTCCCGAGCTTGATTATAAATGATCATAAGCCTTGCTTAAATAGGCACTTCCAACCCAAGACATTACAAACACAACCAATGTGGGATAGAAGGTAAATACAACTACCTTAAAATATATATTAAATTCCCACCCAAATACAACTAAGCACCACCATGTGGCCCAATCAGAAACTTACATTTCTTTTGTAGATCACAACAAATATTAAATGCATGATTTAAGGAACTTTCCACAAACTTCTAAGATGCCACCTACACACTTCGATAAATGGAATGACAACTATTTTCTTATTTTCTTTTTATGCCACATATGCACCTTGAAAATAGAAATTCCTCTTTCCTCTCTTTTTCCTATTTTCTATTTTTTATTGTTTTCTTTCTATTTTGTCACTTTCTCTCTCCTCCACATTTTTTTTTATAACTTTGAAGATGCCCATTTTTTTTCCTGATACATGATGCTCCTGCATCTAACTCCCATGGTAGGAAAATTTTTGTGAATATGGATTCACAAAATGAAGTAGCCACTATTGCTATTTTTTCCCCTCTTCCTCCAACACATAGTTGGAACAAGTATCTGCTGTCGATATATTTCTTTCTTTCTTCTTTTCCAACACCTAGCTGAAACAAGTGTCTGTTGTCAAAATTTCTCCTCTGCAATGAACTTTGTCCAAGTATAAATCTCATCCTCATCAAATCTTGTTGAATTAATCACACCTGTAATAAACCCAGCAATACCATACCAATCTTCCTTTGCATACCACACATCACTAACAAGATCCTCATGCAAACCATCATCAATATCTTTCAAACTCATCTCAAATTCAGCATCCCATAATTCATAGAAATTTACCTCTTTCACATCTTCATCTTTGATTTCTTCTTCCATGTCTTCAACAAGGCATGTAACCGCTTCACTTGTTTGGCTTCCAACCAAGAAATTATATGCATCCTCTACTATGGCAGCCTTCAAATTATGTTCATTTGTTTTTGGTGCACAAATCTAGTTATCTTCATGCTGTTCCTCTTCTCTTTCATCTTCTTCAACTTTAGGTTCACAAATAATTTTCTCTTCATCTTCTTTCTCTACTTTTATACCACATCTCTAATACTTCACTATATCTTCTTTCTTTTCTGCATTGAAGGAATTATCAACATCTCTTTTCTAGTGACACGCTCTTTATTTTTGCAACTCAGCTTCTAATTCATTCACTTGCTTCTGCAAATCAACTACCAATACCTCTTGATTTCTTACTCTAATTTTCTCAAGTCAAGGAATCCTTAGAATCCATCCAATCACAAAAGTCATCTTCTTATTTCTCTTCTCCATAATCAAGTCTTTAGAAGACAAATCTCGTGCAACACAAGAACCTTGTGCAAATGCCTCACAATCAGCGATCTGTCTACACAATCAAGAACTTCTTGACAAACTTCACCCAACCCAAGGTACTGGTGCAAAATGCCTCATGTTCGGTGATTTGTTTGCATGCTTAGGAACTCTTGCTCTGATACCACTGATGAAGGGCCACACCACCTGTATCAACTCACAACTAATATCCCAACAAGATGGAGACAAAGAGATGACAAAATACTTCAAAGCATGCTTTGTTAATACTTGAAACTCTTACAATATAAGAGAGCTTCCATACTAAGAGCTTCCAACTAGAAGAGGTTACAACAAAAGGGCTTGTTCTTGAAGACTTCTACTTCTTGAGCTTGATTATAAATGATCATAAGCCTTGCTTAAATAGGCACTTCCAACCAAGACATTACAAACACAACCAATGTGGGATAAAAGGTAAATACAATTACCTTAAAAAAATATTAAATTCCCACCCAAATACAACTAAGCACCACCATGTGGCCCAATTAGAAAATTACATTTCTTTTGTAGATCACAACAAATATTAAATGTATGATTTAAGGAACTTTCCACAAACTTCTAAGATGCCACCTACACACTTCGATAAATGGAATGACAACTATTTTCTTATTTTGTATTTATGCCACCTATGCACATTGAAAATAGAAATTCATCTTTCCTCCTTTTTCCTATTTTTCTATTTTTTATTATTTTCTTTCTATTTTCATCACTTTTTCTCTCCTCCATAACTTTTTTTTTTTTGCATCAAATTCCCACCCAAATACAATTAAGCACCACCATGTGGCCCAATTAGAAAATTACATTTCCTTTGTGGATCACAAAAAATATTAAATGCATGATTTAAGAAACTTTCCACAAACTTCTAAGATGCCACCTACACACTTTGTTAATGGAATGCCAAATATATTTCTTATTTTTCTATTCATGACACCTATGCACCTTGAAAATAGGAATTTCTCTTTCCTCCCTTTTCCCTATTTTTCTATTTAAAAAAAAAAAATCTTTCTATTTTCGTCACTTTCTCTCTCCTCCACAATTTTAAAATTTTTTTTTTTTTCTTTTATAACTTTGAAGATGCCCATTCTTTGTTTTTTTTTTTTTTTTTTTTTCCCACCATTTGGCCCTGCTAGGATATGTCTTGTTGATGGAAGAATTTTTTTGGATGGTATGAAACATCAGTGTATGTGTTATGCTTTGATTCCTAGAAGAGATAAGGAAGGTATTAGTGAAATTCAACCTAAAGTTTCAGGCTTATTAAGTGAGTATGGAGATGTCATCTCTGATAATGTTCTAGAAGGGTTGCCACCAGTAAGGGAAATTAGTCATCAGATAGATTTAATCCTTGGAGCTAGTTTTTCTAACAAGGCTTCTCATAGGATGACTCCTACTAAAACTGAGGAGCTAAACAAATAAGTTCAGGAGCTATTGAGGAGGGGTTTGATTTGAGAGAACTTGAGTCCATGTGTAGTACCTGCAGTACAGGCACCAAAGAAGGATGGAGAGTGGAGACTATGCATAGACTCTCGAGCTATAAACATAATAACCATCAAGTATTGATTCCCTTTGCCAAGAATGGATGATCTTATGGACTGCTTGAGTGGCGCTCAGTACTTCACAAAGATAGATCTCAAGAGTGGCTATCACTAGATACTGATACAAGAGGGAGATGAGTGGAAGACTGCATTCAAGACCAAGGAGGGTCTATATGAGTGGTTAGTCATGCCCTTTGGACTGACCAATGCACCAAGCACCTTTATGCATCTTATGAATGAGGTACTAAAGAAATTCTTGGAAAAAATTGTTATTGTCTATTTGGATGATATCTTAATTTTCAGCAAGACTTTGAATGAACATTTATTGCACATTCGTAGTGTCCTTGAAAGGTTGAGGGAAGAGAAATTGTTGATTAATCTAAAGAAGTGTAGCTTTGTAAAAAAATACTTAGTCTACTTGGGGTTTGTTGTATCATCTAAAGGTCTCAAAATGGATCTAGAGAAGGTAAAAGCCATCGTGGAATGGCCTACTCCAAGGTTTCCTACTAAGGTGAGATCATTTCATGGTTTGGTTAGTTTTTATAAGAAATTCATTAAGAATTTTAGTGGCATATGTGCACCCCTAACTGAAACAATAGGGCGGGATAGAAAAGAGTTCAAATGGACTATAGTAGCTGCAAGGAGTTTTGAATTGTTGAAGAAGAAGGTGACAGAACAACCTATGTTGGCACTTCTTGATTTCAGTAAAGTGTCCCAGGTAGATTGTGATGCTAGTGGTAGTGCTATTGGGGCTATGTTGAGCCAAGAAGGTAAGCCTATTGCATATTTTAGTGAAAAGTTGAATGATGCAAAGAAGAAGTATTCTGTTTATGATTAGGAGTTCTATGCAATCATTCAAGCCTTAAAGAAATGGAGGCATTATTCATTGCCAAAAGAATTTGTCTTGTATACTGATCACCAGGCATTGCAGTACCTAAATAGCCAAGATAGATTGAACCAGAGACATTTGAAGTGGGTAGAGTTCATGCAAAGCTATACACTTGTGTTGAAACATAGAAGTGGAAGGTCTAATAGGGTTGCATATGCATTGAGTAGGAGAGAGTTGTTGCTTACAATAATGCAGGTTGAAGTGGTTGGGTTCGATGAACTGAAGAATCTGTACCCATAGGATCCTAATTTTGCTGAAGTGTGGAAAGCTTGTAAAGAACCTATTACTGCGGGAAAAACTAGTTGGCTAGATTATTTGATTTAGGATGGTATGCTATTCAAGGGTAGTCAATTATGCATTCTAAGGAGTTCAATGAGGGAAAACTTGATCAAAGAGAAACATAGTGGGGGGATGGCAGGACACTTTGGTCGAGATAATACTATTGCCATTCTTAGAGAACATTATTTTTGGCCTCAAATGTCAGAAGATGTGAAGACATTTTTGCAGAGTTGTCAAGTATGTCAAGCAGCCAAAGGATTTAGTCACAATACTAGACTTTATCAGCCATTTCCTGTTCCATCAAAGCTTTGGGAGGACATAAGTATGGATTTTGTTCTTGGATTGTCGAGGACACAAAGGGGTAATGACTCAGTATTTGTGGTGGTTGATAGGTTCTCCAAGATGGCACATTTCATCCCATGCCACAAGACTCATGATGCTGTACATATTGCAAATTTTTTTTTAGAGAGGTGGTGAGACTACATGGTCTCCCAAAGAGTATTGTTTCCGATAGAGATACTAAATTTGTGGGGTATTTTTGGAGGAATTTATGGAAGAAGTTGAGGACATAATTGAAGTTTAGATAATGATGGTACAGATGAGGGGTTGATGTTAGAGCCATGTCCAATTCCTACGTCTACAAAGGAGGAGATAGAAGAGATTCTGGATAGTCGCGTGGGTAGGAGTACTAGAAATAGGTAGTATGAAGAGTACCTGGTGAAGTGGAAAGGATGACCAATAGAAGACTCAAATTGGATATCAACAGTGGAGGTTTCCCATTTGGGTTTCCCTCTACCAGCCATTAAGTGACAAGGTCACTTTTCAATCTACCCTAGGTGTTTGATGCAAGAGCATCTGGTGGCTTAAGGGAAATCTTGTATCACCCAAAAATATACTTAGAGATAGTTTTTGTTTAATGTGTTTTGCATCAGGCATCAGTTCCTCCTTGACATCTGATACCTGTAGCAATTTTTGATATTCTGCTTACATATGTTCTTATAGATTCATCTTCTATCATTCTAGCATCTTGAAATGCACAAATCCAGTTTTGCAGCCTCATTCTCTTAGAATATACATCAACTTCAAAGCTATTTTCCAAAGCTTTCTAAATCTTATGAGAAGTATCAAATATTTTTACCTGGTTGTACTCTACTTCAAGAAGTGTAGACAATAGTGCTTCTCTAGGTCTCATGTTGCACATGAAAATTTCTCTCTATTCCTCTGTACAAGATTCTAGTTCATCTTCAACAACAATTGTCTTTTTTGGTTTTATCAAAGATCCAATACCCTAGACCCATCAACAATAGATGTGTCTTTATCTTTTCCTTCTTCTATCATAATTTTTTCCATCAAACTTTGGACTATCCTTTTTGAATATGCTAGCCTTGGATCTCCCAAAGTTGTTAAACTTTATCTTCAAGGACCCATTGCTCTAATACCAATTGTTAGAAATAATAGCCCACCAAGATAACAAAGAGGGGGGGGGGGGGGGGGGGGGGGGTTGAATTAGTTATCCAACTAAAACATTTATCAACCTTAATTAATCTTAACCATGTAACCAAAGTAAAAAGCAACATAACAAGATGCACATACACAAATTTGTTAACTAGGGAAGCCCTTGATTGGAGGGAAAACCCCAATGGGAATGATGACCACAAAGATATACTATTATATAAATTCTTTGTTATACGATGGACCCTTTTAGGAGTCTATAAAAACATTCAGTACATAAGAGTCTCTATTAGGAGACCTTGAATCCTTGTTAGAAGATTCCAACCTTGTTAGGAGTTGTAGAAGGCAAAAGGACACACCGTCCAACTATTCTCTCAACTATTCCTTACATAATAATTATTCATACTATGCTTTATCCTCTTTCCCCTGTCTTGTCAACTAGACTAATCACTATCAAACCTTGTAGACCAAGTTACAAACCTTAGATCCAAATATCAAACCTTAGATCTCAAAATAAAACCTCAGCAATAAAGTTTTCTCTACGTTCGGTCTACTCTGCTTATCTTCGCATATCAACCTGATTATTTAGTGTTCATATATTTGTTGGAAATAATCAAGACTAACAAGGTTACTGAGAGGGGAGGGGTGAATCAGTAACTCTAAAACTTTAATTCAATTCTTCATAATAACATATTTACCATTCATCCATCTAATCTATTGTATGCATGAAAAGATAATCATTTGTAACACATGAACACACAGATTTGGTGACCCACAAACCTTCCAATTAGAAAGTAAAATTGGGGTGGGAATGATACCCACAAAACTTCAATACTGCAGTATAAAATTGGATGGTTAAGGCTTACAATGATCACTTTTGATGATCTACCCTATTAGGAGCAAGTAGGATTGCTAGATCCACCTTGTTAAAGGATTTATAAACATACAATGAAGTATGCACTCTGTTAGGAGATTTACAAAAGACTGTTAAGTCTACCCTGTTAAAGGATTTACAAACTGATTCACCTATTAGGATGAAGCAATGGATCTGGTTACAACTATTTGCTGATAAGATCCTTTGTGCTCTGATCACCTGATGTGATGGATATATCTTTTTTCTATCAATGTTGACCTTGCTATATTCCTCTGTTCTGCTGGTGATTAGCTTTCCCTCTTCTCAAAATATTGCAACACAACACAACCAACGATATTCAACATCTCATTATTTCAAATGATATATACCATTCCAATATTTACACTGGCAAGGTCAGCTAAACACAAGTGAACAAACATTACTGAGTCGGCCAGATGGTAGAAAACTCGGGTTCCACAAACTAACTCGGTGACCTTCTGATACTCGACATCCACTATAATACTCAACATCATCATGCACTCGGTAAGAGTAGAGGCACAATCCATACTAATCATTCAGAGTAGCTCAGAACTTGGTAACCATTGGTGACTTGGTGAATGTTGTGTCACTCGGCAGAAATTGAATCCATTGATAACCTTCTTCACTTGGTAAATATTGATTCCTTCATTTACCTTGTTTACTCGGTAAACACTAATTCCTTCATTTACCTTGTTTACTCGATAAACACTGATTTGGTAAATACTGATTCCTTCATTTACCTTTTTTACTCAATAAATACTGATTCCTTCATTTACCTTGTTTACTTGGTAAACACTGATTCCTTCATTTACCTTGATCACTCGATAAACACTAAGTTCTTTGATGTCTCGGTGAGCACTGTCTGCTTGGTAAACACTGCGAAGCTCGATAATCACTAACTACTTGGAGAACACTGTTATGCTCGGTAACCACTATTCTGCTCAGTAACCACTATTTTGCATGGTAACTACTAACTGCTTGGTAACCACTATGAATTTGGTAAATACTGCTGAACTACCCATATGCTCAATTTCCAAAGGAATGCTCAGTATCAACTATTTATTTGTAGATTTTATAAGGTAACCGTTGAATGCTTGGTGTGAATCTAAAGATTAGGTGAGGAGCTTGGTAAGCCTTCAGAATTGAATAAGTGTTGTAGCTAATTACAAAATATATCATAATTCCAACAATCTCCCCCTTTGGCATTAGTGACAAAAACACTTATGAGCCAAAACTTATATACAATATCTGACATATTGACAACTGATTCTGTTGAATATACATGGATTTCTTACATATGACTCCCCCATACAATATACACAAGGTATTTACATGAGTTATATGACTTTTATTTGCAGTATCTCTTTGTCCCTTTTTGTACATTTATCTCACCAATAACTCTTTCTGAGTACTGAGTATCTCTATTCTCCCCCTTTTTGACAATAATGCCAAAGAATAAAAAAAAATGTTTTTACATAGAAACACCAAAATGTGAGATAAACTCTGAATGTACCTGAACAATGAGTTGTAGAGTCTTATCCCAATTCTCTTGTAGGATTTTGCATGTGGATAGAGCTATTTGAACTTCTACAGAAAGTTCAATCACATGGTCTGCAATGGAGAAATTTTTATCATGGATCAATATTTTTGAATGGGAAATGTGCTTCTGCATTGTGTCCATAATGGGAAGGATCATATTTTGAATATCTAACAAAGTAGATCGGATCCTTGACTCTTCTCTCAACAATTTTGCTTGTTTTTTCGACAAAAATTTGATCCTGAGGTGATGAGATGAGGTTGAACAGGGGTCAAGCTTTAGATTTTGTGTGCTTGCCTTCAAATCCTCATCTATCTTATTCAATTGCTCTCTTATCTCCTTAGTATACTCAGTAACATCACAAAGCTTAGCAAATAGAGATGTTACATTATTAAAAGAATTTTCAATATTGGCCAAAACAAAGATTAATTCAACCTGTTTCATTTCTATGTGCTGAGCAATGTGCTCAAGCACCTTATTATCAAATTTCTTTTCTGCCTTCTCCATCAACTTTTCTTGACCAGAGGTATCCTCATTGAATTTATTGACTACCTCTTCTAACTGGATCAAAATGTATTGAGTAGAATCTACATCAACACCTATAGCCTCTGTAATTATATTCTGGGCATTCTCAATTATTTTATATTCCTTATCCCTTTTAGACCTTAGCTGCTTCTGTATAGCCTTCATCTCAATTAGTTGACTAGCATACCTCATTTCTTCAATGGTAGCATTTTCATAGTCAATCTTTGGAATTGTCTAGGTCAATGTTTTTAGGAATTTCCTTTCCAGTGATCATAAGTCTTAGTGGTTTCTTTTGTTTGACTTTTGTGATGATTGGTTTGACCTTGGGAATAGACACAATAGTAGAGATGGAAGGACTAGCAACGAAAACTGGGATACTTGAGGGTGGGGTGCCAGTAGGAGTATATACCGGGTCAAAAACTGAAGTACTTGCCGAAAATGGTGATACACTCGGTAATGCAGTATCTGAACTAACTGGGTTTGAAGTAGATGCAGATAATGCTGAAAAAATTGTAGAACAAATTGGAATTGACAAAATTGCAAAAATTACTGCTATTCCAATTGGTGATGATGGAGTTGAGAAGGCTTTCTTGGTAACTGAAGAAGAGGAATGCAGCTCGGTAGATGAAATGGTAGACACTTCCATTGATGATACTTGGAGCTGAGATGTGGCAGGTGCAGATGATATATCTGATGTAGATGTGACCAAACCTGCTGAAGCTGACTCCAACCTTGATGATGTCACAATTTTAGTTGGAGAGTGAGGAAGGGATGCAATAACTATTGCTACAATTTGCACTGGATCGTCTTCCTCCTTATCTGCCTCTTCAGCTTCTTCTTCCTTGTCTTCTTCCTCTTTATCTTCCATTAGTGCATGCAACTCTCCTGGTGAGACTGTGACGGATGGAGTGCTATCAAGCTCATCATCACTGTTGCTGTCATCATCTTTGATTTCTACTGGGTCTACACTGGGCTTATGTAGATGATAGATGTTTTTCCACATGTTTGTAGCATCATTTACAACATGTTCAATGTCTTTAATCAAAATCAAACAAGTGTAGAATCTGATGATCATTTTACCTTCATGGTTTTTCATTTCAGATTTTACTTCTGCTCCAGTGAGACTTGGTCGGAGATTCTTCAGAGATTGCTCATAAATATCTTTTACCATTTGGGTGGCTGACTCCCATCTCGGTTGCAATCTCTCTAGTAGTTCTTTTGAGATTTGAGGGGCAATCTGGTCTCGGGAGTATTTCCATTTACCCATTTTGCTGAGTACCAGTTCCTCAATTTGCATTTTCTCAGCATTAGTTCTAGTTTCAAATTTCAATGCCTTGAAATTTGTGATGCCAGCTGCTTCCTCCAATTGTTTGAGCCTTTGCTCGAATGTGGGTGCAGGCCTAACTAGTATAGGTTCCTGCTTACCTTTTCTGGTTCTTCTGGTGAATACTACAGTAGGCTTCTTTTTAGGTTTGGTAATGATTACCTTACCTTTCTTCCTTGGCTGTTCTTTTGCAGATTCTTTTTCTCCTTCTTTTTCACCTTCTTCTTCTCTTCCTTCTTCTTCTTCACCTTTTTCATCTTCACCTTTTCCCTCGATGAGCATAAGAGGACCGGTACAAGTTTTCAACTTGGCTATTTTCCTCTTGCCCTTGCTTATGGCCTGTGGTAGCTTGATTTCAAGCTCAATTCTGGCCTTAGCTTCTTCATAGGTTCCAAAAATTTGTTGCCTTGGGTCTACTGGCTCATTTACCAGTGCCTCTATTATGTCTCTAGCTTCATCAATATTTACCTCATAAGGAAGAGGTTTTACCCATGCAACTCGGGGTCTGACTGCCTGAATGTATACCTTGTCACAGTCAACCATGAAGCACACATCATCTTTGTAGTCCTCAACAAGCTTAGGAGGAATTCTAAATCTATTATTCATTCTTTCTTTGAAGTCTTCAAAATAATTATCCATAATACTATCAAAATTTTTGCCCATCTCTACTACAAATTCATTTATTTGATACAAAACTGGAATGTCTTTTCTTCATACTACTGTACCTTTTGAAGGGAAAAACTTTTGTACATAGAAAAATAGACAAACTAACAAAGAACCATATTTACAAGAGTTGGTTTTTGAGGTCCTTATACTATCCATGTTTTTATTAAGTTGTTTTAGTAGCACATCTGCTAGGTCAAACTCCATGTTTTTCTTCACAACCTTATAGGCTAAATCTACGACCTCATAGGGCACGCTATTCAATTTGCTGGAACTATACATCTTATATGCAATTAAATAAATTCTAAATCTTAACTCTACATCAGATACATTGTTAGGTTTCAATCCTCTGCCATCCCATTTGGCTAGGGTTAACCTCTGAAGTTCATCTCGACTGAGGGTTTTAGTTGTTTTTGATTTGCTTAACATTGGCAAACCCGTGATCTTATGAATCATCTTCTTTGTTATTAGGACAAGTTGCTCTAACCACAACTGACCATTATGAACATGGCTTAAAATGTATCTTATCCATTTCATTTGAAAGTTCCTTGGTAGGTGCGGGATATGGGTCAAACCTTTGATTTCCAGATGTTTGAACTCGGGTTTGAGGGTTCCATCCACACACAACTTGACTAGGGCATTATCCATATCTAGTGTCCCTATTTCTTGAACAGTGCATTTTAAATGAGTATGAATGTCATTTATAAGTAGTACCTTTGGTGGAATCTTCGATTGGGCTCCACGTGGGTCGAGCGATTCAGCTATGGCGGGAACGAGCTTGCAGCTGGGTGCTTTCCATTCTGCTCCCTTCACAAGCATTTCAGAACCTGTCTTTGCCTTGCTGCTGCTGGTGCTTGCGGATGCCATTTCTACTCGATGAGTGAATGATTTCGTTAAAAAAATTCTTTGCTAGAAAATCACTTCAAATCACTTGAACTCACTTTCGCACTCTTGGAAACTTCTTCGCTCTGTATATTTTAAATTCACGGTGAAGAATGAGATCAAATTCTGCCTTTTTGGTGAAAAATATGCCATTAATGCTCAAGTACAAAGGTGGTTGAGATGACCTAGGGTTTTTTAGATAGTCACCGAGTTACTCAGTAAACCTTATAACTCGATAAAAAAACAAAATCTTTTTACATTACAGACCTAGCTCGGTTAACTCTGAAACTAATCTTGCTCGGTAAAAGCACCATAGTGAACTATGTCTTATATCTGAAATACTAATTTGTCTTTTACAATCCTATATTCTAGAACTGCTTAGGATATTGCTTGAAGATGTAGTCCCTGGTCCTTCTTGATGGGTCTAATTAGAAATAGTGGAGTCACCCATTTCTTGAGTGACATTACCATCATTTGAACTTTCTGACTCGGTAGACTTAGGAATCCACTGTTGTCTCATCTGTTTTTGAATGTTGGACCAGCTTTGGCTTTCTTTTGATCTTCAACTCTTCCTATGTTCATGCAATTCTTGGATATATGACCAAGTTCAGTACATGTATAACATCTTATAGTAGTATCTTTCTTCCTTAGGTGATGCCTTGCACAGTTTATTCCAATGTGTCCATATTCTCCACAATAGTGACATCTGCACCAAGTATTGTAGTCCCAACCAAATATTGCTTTTATAACCTATTCTGCTGGATTGAATGCTTTGGATCTACATTCAGATGCCTTGTGACCTTGTTTCTTGCATTTGTGACATTTGCCCTCAAACTTTGGTTTCACTTTGCATTCATTGGCTTTGTGACCATGCTGATTGCAATTGTAGCACGTGCCATTGAATTTTCCTTTACCATTGCTCCAACATCTGTTAGATGTATGACCTAACTTACCATAGTGATTGCAAGTAGGTTTTTGATTCTTTTGGGTACCCTGTTTGGAAGATTCACTTTCTTCATTGTAACCAAGGCTTGCTTTACCTTTTTGTCTATAAAGATTCTGCTCATTTTGTTGATTCAATTGATCCATATCTGCTTGAGATTTTATCATCCTTTCATTGACTTGTTTTTCAAATCTTAGATCACTTTGTAAGCTTGCATTGATTTGTCTTTCAGTGATTAAATCATTTCTCAAACTTTCATTCTTAGATCTTAGATTCATAATTTCTTCATTTGCATCAGATAGTTGACCTACAAGACTTTCATGCTGAGGAGACAGATTATTTCTTACCTCTAAGTCTTCATTTGCCTTGTTTCTCTGTTCCAAAACTTCACATAGCCTGATGGATTGGATTTCTTGTTCTCTTTTGAGCTTTCTTACTTCTTCCTGCAGAGAACCATTCTTTGCTAGGAGTTCCTTGATTGCTTCATTAGCTTCATTTGAACTGCTTGATGGTAAAAGGTCTTCAATTCTTTCTTCAATATACTGATGATCATTCATTTGTCTTGCAAGTTCCTTTCTTCTTTTTAGAGATTGGGAAAGATTCTCTTTTGCTTCTTTGATTTGAGCCATGGCCATTTCTAGATCTAGCTTTTCATTCTCAATAGATTTGTCAAGTTTGAATATCTCCATTGTCCTTGATCTTTGCTCAAGCTGTCAAACTTTATCCTGAGAACCACAAAGCTCTGATACCAATTGTTGGAAATAATCAAGACTAACAATGTTACTGAGAGGGGAGGGTGAATTAGTAACTCTAAAAATTTAATTCAATTTTGCATAATAACATATTTACCATTCATCCATCTAATCTACTATATGCATGAAAAGATAAACATTTGTAACACATGAACACACAGATTTGGTGACCCAGAAACCTTCCAATTAGAAAGTAAAACTGGGGTGGGGATGATACCCACAAAACTTCAATACTACAGTATAAAGTTGGCCGGTTAAGGCTTACAATGATCACTTCTAATGATCTTCCCTGTTAGGAGCAAGTAGGATTGCTAGATCCACATTGTTAAAGGATTTACAAACATACAATGAAGTATGCACTCTGTTAGGAGATTTACAAAAGACTGTTAAGTCTACCCTATTAAAGGATTTACAAACTGATTCACCTGTTAGGATGAAGCAGTGGATCTGGTTACAACTATTTGCTGATAAGATCCTTTGTGCTCTAATCACCTGATGTGATGCATATATCTTTTCTGTATCAATGTTGACCTTGCTATATTCCTCTGTTCTGCTGGTGATTAGCTTTCCCTCTTCTCAAAAAATTGCAACACAACACAACCAACGATATTCAACATCTCATTATTTCAAATGATATATACCATTCCAATATTTACACTGGCAAGGTCAGCTAAACACAAGTGAACAAACATTACTGAGTCGGCCAGATGGTAGAAAACTCGGGTTCCACAAATTGACTCGGTGACCTTCTGATACTCGAAATCCACTACAATACTCTGCATCGTCATGCACTCGGTAAGAGTAGAGGCATGATCCATAGTAATCATTCAGAGTAGCTTGGAACTTGGTAACCATTGGTGACTCGGTGAATGTTGTGTCACTCGGCAGAAACTGAATCCATTGATAACCTTCTTCACTTGGTAAATACTAATTCCTTCATTTACCTTGTTTACTCGGTAAACACTGATTCCTTCATTTACCTTGTTTACTCAATAAACACTGATTTGGTAAATACTGATTCCTTCATTTACCTTGTTTACTCGGTAAACACTGATTTCTTCATTTACCTTGTTTACTCGGTAAACATTGATTCCTTCATTTACCTTGATCACTCGGTAAACACTAAGTTCTTTGATGTCTCGATGAGCACTTACTACTTGGTAAACACTGCAAAACTCGGTAATCACTAACTGCTTGGAGAACACTATTCTGCTTGGTAACCACTATTCTGCTCAGTAACCACTATTCTGCATGATAACTTCTAACTGCTCAGTAACCACTATGAATATGGTAAATACTGCTGAACTACCCATATGCTCGATATCAACTATTTATCTATGAATTTTATAAGGTAACCATTGAATGCTCGGTGTAAATTTGAAGATTAGGTGAGGAGCTCGGTAAGCCTTCAAAATCAAATAAGTGTTGTAGCTAATGACAAAATATATCATAATTCCAACAATATTTTCTCCTCTTTTCACTCTTCTTTCTTTCTTATATATCAAAGGAAAATTTCCTTCTTTTATATTGAGTCCATAAAACAATTCCCTTGAGTCAACTATTACACCTTCTCAATTAATTATTATTGGACCTCATTAAGAACACATTTTACTTAGCGGTAACATCAATTTGTTGCCTTGTAACTTGAATAACTTTCTGTATGTGTAATTTTATGATGATCAAGCTTATCTACATCATCTTCAACATGTCTTCTATAGGCTTTTAACTTTGCTTCTCAAAATAACAACTCGGCTAAGAGATATGAAAAGTTTACTAGAACATGCTTCTATAAACTCCATCTCTAAACAATCTTCACCAAAACTTTCATAACTTCATCCAAAATATGTATTTTTGTACTCAATGTTAGATAAATATACTAGACACTTAGTAGTGTCTCTATTTAACCTTGCTAGTGAAAATAATCAATGATCTATCTATACCAACTTAATCTTTACTATTGTTCTTCTGTCAGATACCATCAAAAATTGATATGTTGACATCAATGACAAATACAATCATGAGTGTAACATATCATCATGATAATGATCTAATAATGTTTCTACAATACTCCCCCATAGGAATATCATCAACATTCCTGCTTCCAAAATTGGGCTCCTTCATTGATGGGCGGAACTCCTAACAAAATTATGAGGTAGAGTGACAATGGGAGACACAACTACTAATGAATCAATGCTCACAGGAGGCACAACAACTGATGAATCAATGCTGGTATGAGGCACAACATGTATGGTAAGTAATAAAATGTCAGCACTATAGAGTGACATTAGGGATTCCAAATAGAGTAAAAAATTTAAAAATGTACTACAGCCTGAGCTAAATCTCCTATGCTAGCAGGAGGTATGACCACTGATGAATCAATATTGGTATGAGGCACAACCTGTATGATGAGCGATACAATGTTAGAATTGTAGAGTAAGTGTTAGAGATTCCAAATAGAGTAAAAAGCAAAAAATGCACTGCAACCTATAAATTTATGATCTTAGTTGGTGTAGACTTATCAAAATTGTTTCAGTTTGAATTTTAATTTATGGCAAACTGATGGTTTTCTCTTATTTAGAATTAGAATTAATTATTCTTGCTGTGATAGTAATTATTCTTCTCTGAAATCAGTATGCCGTGTTTATAAATATGATATTCAAATACAAATAAAAGTCAAAACATATACATATTGAGAGCATCACCAAGTAGGGGCATGAACCTAGGAGGTCATGCCTCAATATCCATATACATTGATGTCGGTTCATATACTTAGTTAATTAGTAGTTACCTTAACATAATACTGATGCATGATCTACACAATCACAATAACACAATAATGACACGAGATGTCATTCGAGAACCCAAGTAGTGCAAAGATATTCAAAGATAATTATATCATTGTCTATCGTCACTTTAACATAATATTAACCTGCTTTCAGGGTTGTCTAATATGCAATCAGATTAAATAATAAAGTATTGTTAAGATGAACTGGCAGTAGATAATTAACAATGATTTAATACAATTTTGTGTGTGTGTGTGTGTAACTATAACTACTATCTATTGAGTATAAGTTTCAATACTTAAATGCTAACATCTTCAACACTCCCTCTTTAGCAATGAGGGATTGAAACTTCTACATACAAGAAAGTATAATTCAAATATATCTGATAGAGTATGGTATCTGGCAAAGTCTGGTCTAAAGAGCCATAATAGCTAATTTTCATGATGTCTGACAAGATCCAACCTATAATCATGATGGATATCAATGTGTCTGGTAGATCCTAGCCTATAACAATGAAACCAATAATTTTCATGATGTTCATCAAGATCTACCATATAATCATGATAGATATCAATTTGTCTAGCAGAACTCAGCCTATAACAATGACACCAATAATCTTCAATACTTTTGGTATTAAAGACTGGTCATCTATTGATAAGTGTCACCTTATAATAGAGACCTTTGGAAAAAAAAAGGAAGATTGTCACCTTCCATTAACAAGTTTGCATAAAATAATTTAATATAGCAATATTCATGAATAAACTTACAAAATTTAGAAAAATGTAGTTACATATTTGTCATACCAAGTTTAGATCTAAAATACTCTATTTTCACTCTTGCAAGAGGTTTAGTGAAAATGTTAGCATTTTGATCATTTGAGTTAACATAGATCAATTTGATCACATTACTATCAACCACGTCTTTGATATAGTGGTAAGGGGTCTCAATGTGCTTTGAGTGATTGCGAAACACCGGATTTGCTGAAATTTTGATACAACTCTGTTTGTCACAATCAATCACCATGGAATCTAACTTCTCTACAAATAATCCAAATAGTAGTTTCCTTAACCAAACTACTTCACGTACTCCCATGGAGGCTGCCATATATTTTGCTTTAATAGAACTCAAGGAAACTATAGATTTTTTTGTACCGAACCATGATATCATTGTTGATCCAAGGCTGAAGCAACATTTGGAGGTACTCTTTTGATTTATGAAACAACCAGCCCAATTAGAATCAATATAGCCTTAAAGTTTGATTTCAACATTTTTGTACTTTAGTCCAAAACCAATAGTGCCACATAGATATTGCAAAACATGTTTAGCCACCATCAAATGTATTTCCTTAGGTTCACACATAAATTGACTAAGAACATTTGTGGAATAACAAATATTAGGTCTAGTGCTTACCAAAAACATGAGAGATCCAATAACTTGTCTAGAGGGTAGGATCAATAGATTCTGAATGTGCTGCTTCCTCTTTTAACTTGTGTAGATTAGTTTCCATTAGAATTGCAAGTGGCTTGTTGTCCATCATTCTAAATCTTTTCAAAATATCCTTAGTTTATTTTCCTTGATTTAAGAATATAAAAACTTCCTTTTGACATACTTCTAGGCCCAAAAAATAATGTAGCAAGCCGAGGTCTTTCATGTCAAATTCAATAGCAAGATCTTGTTTCCATTTAGTAATAAGATGATCTTCACCTGTTATTAAGAGATCATCAACATACATAACCAAAATGATCATATCTCCATTGGAAATTTTAAAATAGATATTAGGATCACCTTCATTTTTAGAGTATCTGAATTTGCAGAGATAGCTATCAATTCTTTCATACCAAGCTCGAGGAGCTAGTTTTAGGCCATACAATATTTTCTTTAATTTACATACACAAAGATTTTCATATTTTATCACAAAACCTTTAGGCTTCTCAATATCAACTTCTTTATTTATGACTCCATTTAAGAATGCAATTTTCACATCCATTTGATGCACTTTCCATCCTTTTGTTACTGCTAATGCAAGAATTGTCTCGATTGAAGTGAAATGAGCAACCAGGGCAAATGTTTCTTCATAATCAATACCTGCCTTTTGTGAAAAACCTTGAGCAACAAACCTTGCTTTATGTTTCTCAATGCTCCCATTTGTTGCATATTTGATTTTATAGAGCCATTTTGAAGAAACAACAGATTTGACTTTAGGTCTAGGTATAATGTCCAAGACATCATTTTGGAGTATTGATTGATATTATTCAACCTAAACATCATTCCATGCTTGACAAGTTAGAGCTTCTTCAATAGATGTAGGTTCAGATATAGTGAGTTCAGTTACTAGTGTAGTATAACATGATTTGTTTATGGTTTTCTTGACTTAGTAATTTCATCTAGTTCAACATCATTTTCTTCAATCACTTTTCTTTCCCTTAATGGTCTCTTTTTAATATTTGAGATGTTTCTATTTTTGGCATCTTGTACTGAATTTGTTTCTTCTGATGTGTTCTCCCTCTGAATTTCAGGTTGTGGATTTTCATCTAAGTCTATTGAAAGCTCATCATTTGTGCTTGTAGATAGTTTTAATGCAGTATTTTCCTTGAATATGACATCTCTACTTACTTTTATCGAACTTTTATCAATCTTTGTCTAGGAACATAGACTTTGTATCCTTTTGAGTTTTCACTATACCCAACAAATATTCCTCTCTTTCTTGATGGTTCTGACTTAGTTCTTCTTTCTTTAGGTATATGTATATACATAGGACAACCAAAAATCCTAAGATGACCTAAGTCAAGTTTATTTCCTCTAAAGACTTCTTTAGGTGTTACATTTTCTAGAATAGGGTGTGGACATCTATTTTGTATATGTATATAGTAGTATTAATGGCTTCTACCCAGAATGAAAAATGTAGATTTTGATCACAAAGCATAGCTTTTGCTACCTCAATAATAGTTTTCTTTTTCCTTTCTATTATCCCATTTTGTTGAGGATTATAAGGTACTGCACACTCCATCTTAATCCCAATAGATTTATAAAAAGATTTGAAATTCTCAGAGGTATATTCTCCCCCATTGATAGATCTTAGAGTTTTAATTTTCTTTGACACTTGACTTTGTACCAATTCTTTGAATTCTTTGAATTTTTCTAACACTTCATATGATTCTTTAAACTTTAGAAATAAGATTCAAGTCTTCCTAGAGTAATCATCGATGAATGTTATGTAATAGGATAGGAGTAACCTCCTACAGAGAGAGTTGGCATAGGACCACATAGATTTGAGTGAATTAGTTCTAGGATTGATTTAGATTTGTGTTCACTAGGAGGGAAAGGCTTTTTAATGTTCTTTCCTATAGGAAAGCCTTTACAATACTGATATGTTTAGAATTTAGATTTGGAATTCTAGAAGTGATCTTTCCTATCTTTGGTAGTGAATTGAAACCAATATGCCCAAGTCTTCTATGAAAAATTTCATTAGAGTTGGTTATTTCATGATTAAGGGATTGATTTTGAATGTTACATAGTTTATATAAAGTCCTATTTCTAGTCCCTATGGTGATAGCATTTTTTAGACTTGAGTTTTTAGGCCAGTACAAAACTTTGTCTTCATTGAATGTGACTTGAAACCCTTCATCTGGTAATCTAGAGATTGAAATTAGGTTTCTTTTTATTCTAGATACAAATAGAACATCTTTCAACTTCAATGTAACTCCAGTCCTTAATTGAATAGAGCAGGTCCCGATATCTTTGATTGGATGAGTGGAGTTGTCTCCAATAGTAACTCCTTCAGATTTGTAGTTTTCAAGTGTTTCAAATTTGTCCCCGAATCTTGTTACATGTCAAGAGGCACCACTATCTATTATCCACACACTTTCATTTGAGTTTATCTCACTTGATAAAGCATAATAGAATACTAGATATTCATCTTTCTTACTTTCGACTAAAGAGGCTAAGATTTTTTCCCCTTTTAGGACATTTAATCAAGACATGTCCAAATTTTTCACACTTATAGCATTTAACTTTGGAGAGATTAGTATTGTTGAACTTATAATTCTTCTTCTTATAGACATGCTTCTTTCCTTTAAATTTCCTCTTTTTCCCTTGGTGATTTGGAGCTGAGAAAAGAGCCTGATTTTCTCCCTCTTGATTTGATACAATACCTCTAGAAATTAATCTCGACTCTTCTCATGTACAATCAGTTTTTACTTGATCAAATGAAGGAATTGAAGGTCTAATGACAACTTGAATAAATACTTTCCATGATAGTGGTAATTATCTAAGTGCTAATATAGAGAGTTCTTGATCTTCTACTTTGTTTCAAATAGAATTTAGGTGATTCTTAATTTCAGAGATCCTTCTAAAATAAGATGAGATTGTTTCTCCCTTATTCATTTTGGTATTCATCAATTGATTCTTTAGAGTAATTAATCTACTTGAGCTGTTGATTTTGAATGCATTTTTAATTGTTGTGAATACTTCAAAGGCTTTCTTTATATTTGAAATGGAAGGAAGTATGTGATCCTTTACAGAGTCTACTATTATTTTCTTGGCTTTATTGTTTCACCTTTTCCAAGTGTTTTTTTCTATTTCATCTTCAGGAATTGGATTATCAGATTCAATGAAAGATTCTAGTTCTAGTTCTTCAAGGATTGTGGTAATTTGAATTTTCCATGAAAAAAAGTTTACAACACCTTTGAGTCTGTCTTCTACTCTTACGTTATTTGACATTTTTTTCTTCGTACTTTTGATAGTCTCACTACCACGTAGGCTATGATACCATGTAAATTTATGATCTTAGTTGGTGTAAACTTGTTAAAATTGTTTCATTCTAAATTTTAATTTATAGCATACTGATGTTTTTCTCTTATTTAGAATCAAACTTAATTATTCTTGTTGTGACAATAATTATTCTTCTCTAAAATCAGTATGCTATGTTTATTGATATGATGTTCAGATACAAATAAAAGTCAATACATATACATATTGAGAGAATCACCAAGTAGGGGCATGACCCTATGTGGTCATGCCTCAATATCCATATGCATTGATGTTGGTTCATATACTTAGTTAATTAGTAGTTACCTTAACATAATACCAATCCATAAGACATGATCACAATAAAACAATAATGACACAGGATGTCATCTAACAACCCAAGCAGTGTGATGGTATTCAAAGATAATTATATAATTGTCTATCATCACTTTAACACAACACTAATCTGCGTTCAAGGTTGTCTGATATGCAATCTGATTAAATAATAAAGTATTGTTAAGATGAAGTAGTGAGAGATAATAAACAATGATTTAATACAATTGTATATATAACTATTATCTACTGAGTATAAGTTTCAATACTTAAATGCTAACATCTTTAACATAACCTGAGATACATCTCCCATGCTAGCGGGACGTACAACCACTAATGAATTAGTGCTGGTATGAGGCACAACCTATATGATAAGTGATAAAATGTTAGCATTATAGAGTGGCATTAGGGATTCCAAATAGAGTAAAAAAACAAAAAAATAAATATTGCAACCTGAATTGGATCTCCCGTGCTAGTAGGAGGCACAACCACTAATGAATTAATAATGGTATGAGGCACAACCTATATGGTAAGCGATAAAATGTTAGAATTGTAGAGTAGGTGTTAGGGATTTCTATCAAACACACAAGAAATCTAAATTGAGATCACATGAGGGTTCAACTAAGACTCTACATACATACCTCTGGCCTCTATTGTGTTTGACCCTATATCTAACACTCGAGACTCCTAGCAAAATGAAATGGGAAAGGATTTGCATGAATTCTCAAAGAGTGTTGTAATAGGTAAAAGATAAATACCACATGTTAATAAGACAAATTGTTGATAATTACTATAAAATTGAAAAAAAAAACATGTACTCATTTGTAAATACAACTATTTAATATTTATATAGAACAAATACATACTATAACCTAAAATTTATGAGAAGGAAAATATGAAAATTTACCTCTTCCATTGCCTTAACATCGACAATCTCAGGTGCATTCATCAACTCTACAAAACTAAATTGTTTCTAGATATATACAACAAAAAAGTCAACATGTGTTCATCAATATTGAGTAAATGTATATACATTCATTCATAATAAATTTCAAAATATAAACTTGACTTGTATTTAATAACTTTTTTTTTGTTTCAGTGTTCTTGCTAATTTCCTTCCCTTTCCTCTAGAGCTTGAGCTATGTGGAGTACCCTACAGAAGAAAAAAATATAAAAAAAGTGGAATCAATAAGACATAGAATGAATTCAACTCAAATCATAAACTTGATAGGTGTGAAAACTATGATAACACATAACTTTCAAGAACAAAGTTAATGGCAGAAAGTGTGGTATCATCAATTTGAGAAATTTCAGCCCTCGACAAGCCCTATAAAATAGTAAAGAGTATTATTATAAATATGAGATAGTGTTGTAAATGGAAAGAAGGCATAATAACAACAAGAAGATCATAGGAGGGAAAGAATACACAAGAAGGACTTGAAAGATGATATTGGAAGGATAGTTGAAAGATAGGAAAAATTGGGGCTCAAAAAGACTACAAGGCCTAAATTGAAAATAAAGAGACTAAGAAGGAAAAGAGAGATGCGAATGAAATTTTGGAACCTTTTCAAGAAATAAAAGTGGAGATTCATGATATCCACACTCCTACAAGACACCCTATGTGATATGGAGGTTCTTTGATGCAGATGGGTATATGGAGGATGAACTCATGAGGTTCATTAGATGGAGTTCGAGTATGCTAAGAGCAAGATATGTGGATGAGAATTGGATGGATGTGATGAATTTGGGAGGGTTTCAATGATGGTAGGAGATGGAAAGATATTATTGTACTTTTAAGAATAAAAATTAAGAAACAATATTTCAAAGCCAATGTATTATTGTACTTTTAAGAATATTTAAAAACCTTTACCTTGGGTGTTCTTGCTATTACTTGCACCTCTAGTAGAATGAGTACTATGTGGTGTTCTTGTACTGCTTGCTGCACCTTGTATTTGATATTGTTTGAGCATATCAATCTAATGTGCTCTATAATTTTTTTATTTTATTTTAATTTTATAATATTTAGGTGATTAAATAATATCATGTCAAAACTCATGATGTTCATTAGATGGGTTTAGGGTAATACTAGGAGCAAGAGATGTGGATGGGAATTGGATGAATTTGATGAATGAGAGGGTTTCAATGATGGCAAGAGATAGAAGAGGATTTATAAGAAAGTTGTTAATGTCATACCAATTAAGAAAAAATATTTTAAAGCCAATGTATTATTGTACTTTTAAGAATATTTAAAATTTTTTACCTTGGGTGTTCTTGCTACTAGCCTCACACCTCTAGTAGAACAAGTACTCTATGGTGTTCTCATACTACTTTCTACATCTTGCATTGCATATTTTTCACATATAAATTTAGAGTAATCTATAATAATTTATTTATTTATTTTACTTTTACAATATTTAGGTGATTGAATAATATCATGTCAAAACTCAAACAAACATACTTGTGTATCCTGTCCATTGAAGACTGTCACCATAAAATCATTTATGAGTGTGAAATCCACACCTCTATATGAATAACAAGTATGCCCACAATTTACACATGGATGAGATGACACTCCATCCTCAAATGCCTCCATATCTATCCCATCACACATGTGTTGATAGCTAAAACAAAAATGTTGATTGGGCCCCAAAGACTATAATGATGCACATGATGACGATACAGGTGGCACAAGTGAGGATGAAATTGGTGGTGTAGGTGACACTAGTGGTGTAGGTGACACAAGTGGAGATGACACTGGTGGTGCAAGTGATGGAGCTTTTTTAGGCTATGATGATTGACGTGCCTTAGGTGATGATGATGGAGCTATCACATGTTGTGATCACCTTGGTGCCATAGGTGATGATAATGGAGCTGTCGCATGCCGTGATGACCCTAACGGTGCATCTAATGATGGTTGAGGTGCCATAGGTGAAGGAAAACCACCTAACTATGAGCCATGCTCAATGATAACATTTTTCAATGATGCGGCCACATGAAGAGTCTTTAAATTAATACACTCCTTCACAATTGATGGGAGAAAAACATGAGGCATGTTTTTTTGTGCTATATGTCTCCTCTCATGTTGTAGTACCACCCTATGAGCCCAAGGTCTATCCTACGCAGGGCCTCTCCCTCTACCCTAAAATTGATGGATGCTAAAGTAATTTGGCTTCTCGCCAAGGATGAACTCACAATATAGATTTTTACAAAAATATAGGGGCACCTCATAATTATTACATTGTGGTAGGTCAAATACCATATACCACCAATCCCAAAAATATGATCTCATCCTAGCATGAGTGCACCAATGAACAGGAAAAGAGTTGGCTATGTGTAATAAGGAGTTGTTGGATATATGATCAATGAAAAGAGAACATATAGTACCTTTATTTATGTCTTTATCTTTCACTTGATGATATGATAACCCATCAACATAAAATGCATGAAACCTATCACTCCATGTACCCCATTTTGTAACCTCCCTAGGCACCTCATTTGTATTGTGGGCTATCTATTAAGTGTATTAGCTAGGGTTGAGTGGTGAGAAAGTGTAGATGATTGCAACCTGTTGATCATTTGGGTAATGTTAGCACTATTTTGTGAGGCAATTTATGAGGCCCTCTTGTGTAGTAGTTAAAAGATGTGCAAAGGGTTTCTAGTAGGTGGTGGTTGTTGAACGAGAATATTGAGTGGAGGGTTTTGTGGTTATGTCACTATGGGTGGAGGGCTTTGTAGTTATGTCACAATGGGTGGAGTTTTTTGTGGTTTTGTCATGATAGGTGGAGGGTTTGATTGTGCAGGAGGAGGTCTTTCTTCTCTACCTTGTTTTCTTGGATTCCTTGATGCATCTATATTAATTTAAAAAAAAATAATTACAAAACTTATAAATTACAAAACCACATTACAAAATTTGGTAAAAAATTTATATAAATGATGAATAAAATGAAGACTTACCTCATTTGCGGGGAACAATGGATGGAAATGCAATAAAAAATTATTTCTTATGCTAAACCCGATCAGGTTTTGGTGTTCTCCTCCGTAGTCCAAATAAATAAATATATACATCGAAAAAATACAAAAAAATAGAAAGCCCATGATGAAAGCCATGGGTGCAAGAGAGAATGAGACAAGAAGATAGAAGTTCTCCACAAAAGCTTTAGCATTCAAAACTCCTTCTTCAAAATTTTCTCTCAATCCTGCAGCATAACAATAGCATAATCATGGGTATCCAAAATGAGGAGAGGGCTCTCCCTTATAAAGAAGATTGGATGATCTAGATTGAGAGGAAAAAGATTTAATCAAGGGTGGAGAAATAATGATCCATCTGAAATAGGGATCCATCAATGAGAAAAGAGGAGTGGTTGAGAAGAAAGTGGAAAGATAAGTCCCACTTAGAAATATGTGCATTTAAGTGTAGAGAAATTAAATAAAAGAATTTATTTTATTTCCCTTTTCATCAAAAAGAGATATTTAAGTGGGATTTTCATTTAATTAAAAGGGAGCAAGTTCTATTTTTATATTTCTTCTATTTGGAATATATCATTTTTTTGTATTTTTTCAGGATCAATAAATATGTACAAATAATATATAATGCCCCCAAACAAAAACAAGGACCAAACTCTCAAGCATGATCACATCGTGCAGTCCCAATGTTTAGCAAGGTAGAGGACATGATGGAGCAACAAGCTGATAAATATGATGGATAAGGAAGGAGTGTATGAAGCAAGTGGAAGTGATCTTCAAGGACTGACTCCGCAAGAGTAACCAAGCTAGGGAAAAATTGTCATGTAAAGTACATTTGGACAAGAAATAAAAGGCCAGTATAGGATAATTCAAGAAAGCATAATGTAAAAGTGGGAAAGATGCAATCCAAAGGAGTATACATGTCAAGAGACTCCATAGCATCATATTTTACTCTATTTTATTAGATCAAGGCCAAAGGGGTAAATCTTTCTCAGTCTTTGTCATCACAAGAAAAATAAGCTTATACTAAATTCTTACAAGAAAAGAAGATTAATTTTGCATGGACTTATTCAGATATGCCAGGGTTGGACACTAATCTTATTATGCATCACTTATCCATAGCTCCAGGTGTTAAACCAATTAAGCAAAAAAAGAGAAAAATGCATCCTCACATAGCTCTCTTAGTCAAGGCAGAATTAGAGAAATTTATTGGTGCAAAATTCATAAGAGCTATTGCCTATGCCGAATGGATATCAAATATTGTACCAGTTTCAAAACATGACAAAACCATTCTTAAAATCTTGCACAGAACAGTTCATAAGAATGGTAGAGATTGGCATTTACAAATAAATTCAGCTTTGTGGGCCTATAGAATGAGTATTCACACTCCTACTGGGGCCACTCCTTTTGCTCTTACATATGGTGCTGAAGCAATGTTACCTTTAGAGGTTGAGATTCCTTCACTTAGAGTTTCTCTCAAAGGTCTAGTTACAGATGAAGACTACCGTGCCATGTGACTTCAAGAGTTAGAACTTCTAGATGAGAAATGCTAAGCATCATTTGACCATATGAGGGTCTATCAAAAGTGCATGTCAAAAGAATTCAACAAAAAGGTTCATCGTAGAGAGTTTCAAGTGGGAGATCTTGTCTTATGTGTGAATCAAAAGAATCAACAGAATAGAGATCAAAAGGGTAAGTTTGAACCTAATTGGCTTGGACCTTACATTATGACAACAACTTTTGGTTCTGGTGCTTATTTACTATCTACAGCAGAGGGAGAGTAGCTCCCTGATCCTATCAATGTCTTGCACTTGAAGAAGTTCTATCCATAATGCCCATTCTATCTAGGGGCATCTTTGTACATTTTATTGATCCTGAAAAAATACAAAAAAATGATATATTTTAAATTTTTTTTTAAAAAAAATGATATATTCCAAAAATTCAAAAAAATGATATATTCTGAAAATTCTAAACATTGAAAAATGTCCTGAAAAAAATGATCATCTTAGTGACAACCTAGCAATAGGTGCTTTGATGTATCTCCAAAAAGTTATATATTCCAAAAGTAAAATAAAAAAATTCAAAAGTCCAAAAAATCAAAAAAAAGAAGAAAAAAGTGCCTTGGTGAAAACTTGGAAATAGGCACCTCGATAGCAAAAATACAATTTAAAAAAATAAAAAGTCCTGAAAAAAATAGAAATTAAAAAAAATCCAAGTGGTGAAAACCTAGAAACGAGTGCTACTTGAGGCCTTTGCACCCCTATTTCTTATTGCATGTCCTCGACACTTAGCCTTTCTCCATCATGCCTTGTCCTTTTTGCCTTGGTTTGGAATTGGTCTTTGTCTAGGGGGCATAACTATGTTAGCTTCAGTCTCTTGGATGTGTTAGTCTTTAGGATACCTCGCAAACAGTGTTTTTCAACACCACCCCAATTGTATTTTTCAATACAACCGTTGACATCGAGTGTTTTTCAACTTATTGGTTTGGTCTTACCGAGTATCATCATGTGATCTTCCCTTCCTACAAGCATTTGATCCTTATCCTTGGAACTCAGTATCAGTTAACACACTTAAATTTTAAATGCAACACTTAATGCTTGACTTATGTCATGATTTTTTCTTTGTGTGCTGACTATTATTGATTTTTTTTGAGTGTCCTTGTTTGATAAGTCTCTGCATGATGCATTGCTAGAGGACTTGGGGCATGGAACATGTTTTTATTTGTTTTTTGCTTGCGGGTGTGGTCTTGAAACTCTAGAGTGTCTCTTGTTGTCCCCTTGAAACACTTAGGAGATTTAAGGCATCATCCTTGATTGTTTTTGCACAACCGTTCTTATGGTCATCTTGGCATCTATGCCTTGATGCGAGCATGGTTTTGCTACATTAAATTGGGTAAGCTAACATAGAAGTCATCTTGACCTTTATGTCTTTGATGCTTATGTTAGAATCTTTCCACATTCCAATCCGATATAAATTACATTCATATCTTCATAGTTGCACTTGTGACTAGTGATGATTCTGTGATTTTTTGATGCCTGTTAATAATGGACCAATGATGAAAATAAGTTCTTTTACATTCTTTAATGAATGATGAATGCAAAAATCCTATGTTACAGTTGCTCTTTTGCAAGTACACCTTTGCATTTTCATGTAGCTTACATTATTAGACTTCATGTTAGTTTGCATTTTTAGGCTGCATTATGAGTTTGAGAGGGTTCTCCCTTCATCTTCATCGTGGAATTTTAATCAACTGCGGTCATGTTTTGATCTTCATTTTCTTATCTTCTTTCATGATCTCAATCAAAATTTCTATCTTAAATAGTTGATTAATTTTGGGGCATTTTCTTTTCTTCTTTCTATTTCTTTCTATATCTTTCAAACTTCTATCTTCCATTTTATTTTTTCCCACTTCTTTTCTTCTAAATCACCTTTGGGGCATAATATTTCATGCTTGATGATGTACCTTGGTTTTGTGATTCTTATATCTTTCATCTTACATCAAGAACCTTATCTTTTGTTCGATTTGATCAAATTTATCAATTTGCTGTTTCTCCTCTATCTCATTTTGATTTCAATCACGAGGGAGCAGTAATTATCAAATTCAATCTTTGATTTAGTTTTATCAATTTTATCCTTTCCTTTTTCAAGTCAAAATTTATTTGTATTCTTTGTCTTGATATGTTCCCGATTCAACCACACATCTGGGTTGGTTTGTCATCCCAAATCGACCTCACACTTCAATTTCTTTCTTTGACTACATGTGTTCCCAAATCGATCACACATTAGTCAAAGAGGGGCAAATGTATGCACCCTAAAATGGTCGCCTAGACTATGGGCCCCCATTATTCAATTTATCAAATTTCTTGAATCAATAGTGTGTAATATTTTATTAAATCAATTTAAATCAATTTCCTTGATGAAATTCAATTATTCTATTTTTCTAAGGTTGATCATTTTATCCTAAGTCTTATTTAATTAAAGGAAACTCTCCTCTTTTAATTAAATAAAATAAGTCCCCATTTAATTAAAAGAAAACCTCTTTTTTAATTAAATAATCCATCCACATTTAATTAATTAAGAAAAAAACCCCTCTTCTAATTTAATTAAATATCTCCTTTTTAATTAAAAGAACTTGCTCTCTTTTAATTAAATGAAAATCCCACTTAAATATCTCTTTTTGATGAAAAAATAAATAAAATGAATTCTTTTATTTAATTTCTCTACACTTAAATGCACATATTTCTAAGTGGGACTTATCTTTCCACTTTCTTCTCAACTACTCCTCTTTTCTCATTGGTGGATTCTTATTTCACATGGATCCTTTTTTATAGTCCAAAATCCTCTTCAAAAATACCATCCTTCTTACATTCCACCTTATTTATAGATTTATCATGATTGATCTTCTCAAGCTTCCCCACAAGGATTTTTAGGTGCTCTATGAAGACTTTGATAATTTTATAGTTTTTCACTCCAATTTTCTTTAGGGTAGATTCCAGGCTAGAAAATCTTGTGTCAATGGTCTCAATTTTCATATCAAATTCAGTGGTCATAGCTTCAACATCCCTCACAAACTTAAAAAATTCTTTGAGTTTGTTGAAAAATCTTTTTCCTTTACCCACACAAAGAACCTACAAGAACTCCAGCTTACTGGTAAAAACCCTTTTTTATTTTAATTTCTTTAGCCCCCTAAAAGACCCATTTGATAATTCTATATAAGTACAAAGCTCCTTCTATAGTGGTTTTCAAAACCCTAGTGGATGCCTCTTTTTTGTGATTGTCTAGTTCATTGAAACTAACACCCTCCTTAGAATTGTCCCCTCCCACTTTAGGATCCTTCTCACCACTAGAGGAAATAGGGACATCCTCATCAAATGTGACATTCTTGAATTTTTTTATCTCCAAGGGTAGGCCTACTATCCTTTTTGTAGGAGAATGTGGGAGAAGGGGTAAAGTGCTTACCCAAAACATTTCCAATATATCAAAAATAGAAATTTATAGAACACATAGGATTCTTATTAGGGGAAGAGAAAGAAAGGCCTTGTTCCACTTTAGTTTCCCAAATGACCTCTTCCTCTTCCCCATCATCAAACCACTCTTCTTCCTCCACATATTTTTCCTTTCTATATCTAGAGGAGTGGGGTTTTTTGCCTTTTATCCATTAAAGGAGTGGAAGTAGTGGCTTTCCCTGTTTCTCTTTATTGAGCTCTTCATTTTATTAGTAGGGCTGGAAGATTCTAGTTCCTCCACTTTAGTATCCAAACCATCCTTATTATCTTCCCCCTCTTTAGGACCTTCTTCCTCTGAGTTAGTATTTTCAAGAACATGGTGCTCAATAATTGAAACTTTTAAATATTCATAAAGTAAAACTATAAGACCCTCATGAAGCATAGAGTTTCTCTAAGGATTGGCTCTAACACCCTTTATGCTAGCATTCATGGAACAAAGAAGGTAAATAGGAAAACATACAATATCATTATATCATAAATAATTCAAGATCACAAATTGATAGTTGTAGACCCTAATATACCTATCATCAAGAGTGATATATTGCATTACAATGAAGAGAATCCACCTCCACACTTTCTTGATGGATTTTAGTGAGTAACATGTCTTTTTGATTTTCACTTGCTTCTACTTCTAATCTTCCACTTTTGGAAAGCAATTGACCACCAAATCAGTAAGTTTTGTATCCCTATATATTTTCTTCTCATCTAGAGGAAGGCCAATAATTTTAGTGATACCACCTTCCTCTACCTTCACAGTCCTGCCACAAATGGTGAATTTACCACCATGTCATTCCTTCGTAAACATCTTGGTAACAATAGAGTTACAACCATGAATTCTCTCCATAAAATTAGTAATATGGGGTTAATAGTGTTAATGAACATAGTAAATCGTGTTTATAAACACAAAGAAAAACAAAAAAACCACTTGAAATTGAAGATATGCAAAAAGGTAGGTAGAGGAGGTTTGTGCTAGTGAAACAAGCAAAGAAAAAATAACACAAAATTTATTGGGCTCATTAGTGAGAGGTGGATTTACCAAGGAGTGATATCCTTACGTCTATCAAATGCCAGATGACAAATGAGCTCCCATATCTCCTCCAACCACTGCCATCATCATCCACAACCTCGTTCACCTCAAAAATCTTGAGCATCTCACAAAAAAGATGAAGGTTTATCCTATGACCACTTTAATAATGAAATGAGAAAATGGAAAAAAACTAAACAAGTTTATAAAAATGAAAAAAATAAACTAAATACCTACAAAGTCAAAGCAGAAGGTGATCCATGGGGGAGAAAATAATTATGACATTATGTGTTTGTAGGGATCTCTATCGAGCATGTTTTGCTTCCAACTGGTGGAAGATTCTAGAATATGTGAGAATGAAAGGAATCTTAGGTGTCTTAATCTATGAAGAAGAAGACACATTCAATGTTGTAATGTTAAATGACATCTCCTGAAGTGAAAGTAAGGAAAATTTATATATGTAGTAAATGTAACTACATGGTGTAGTTAAAGGTGGTTATGAGGAATATTAGTGTCTAGGGAGATGGATAGGGCGACATTACAAAAAAATTCCATGCAACCACCCTAGTTTGTACACACGACAAAAATCCTCCATTCACCTTAATCATAATGCACATCATCTCGATGTACAAAAATGGAATTTTTTTCCTACCAATCGTGTCTTAACATGTAATGAGATATTTTGAAATAGGTTCAATTTTTTTAATTTTGGGTCGTGAACTAGTCTAGCTAGGGTGACAATTTTATTTTAGGTATCGAGTCTACATGGAAACGTACGTGGACCCCTAGAGTTAGGATTGCATGTTCTGACTCCTCCCCCTATAGCCACTTTTTTAAATAAGGAAAGATATTAACCAACCACTTTCATCATAGTGTCCCTTTAATTTTTTGAATAAGGAAAGGCATCAATAGTGGCTCAAGGTCCGAAAAGTGCTCACTAGTTTTTGTCATAGTAGCCTTCAAATAATTGTCAACTAAATGTAAATTATACCAATAGTAAACCATATCTATATCATAGTAGATTGTTTATGTACTAGCAGTTGATCTTTTTTTTTCTTTTAAAAATTTTTGTATTCATGATTGGCTCATTTGTACAACACTATTGAAGATTTATGAACCACTATAGGGCTTTTTGTGCACAATTATTGGGACTTGTCCATAAGTACTAGTGATTTTGAGTGAATGGTTAATGATGCAATAGGGGTCATGTATCAATCAACACTTTTAAATGAAATTTTTTTGGCCCTTCTACACATAATGACTCCTATAGTGTGCATCGTTATTACCTAGAAATAAAAAATTTAGCTTCAAATAGTTAGCTCACATACAAACACAATTGAAAAAATTGTAGCAATTTGATATAGTTTGCTACATCAATTAAATGCACTAAGTTAACTATAGCTACTATTAGTGTGTAACACTCCACTAGGGAACCCAAAGGAAATAAACCTATTATGTCACTAAGTTTGCTAAAATTTATTTATTTATTTATTGAAAGATTAAAACAACAAGAGATAACATAGCGGAAGCAATAACTCACATACACACATAAGCAATACAATAACAATTACATCTCTCAAGGGTTCCATGACATTGAATCACATACATATGTTTTATTAAGATTAAATCTGATACATAAAAATGTCCATGTCATTAGATAACCATAAGTATAAAATCAAATCAAATAATATACAAGTGCATAAGATGCCACATGGCATAACCAAAATGCATAATCATTCTCTGTACAAGTCACAAGGTATGAAATACTAAAAGGATATAAATTCAAATAAGATACCACATCACATAGGATCCAAATGATCAAAGTACAATAACTTAGAATATGACCATCGAACAAAATCATAAGATAAGAAGGATAGAATGACTGCACAAAAAAATCTAGCATTAGCATCCAACTGTCGGATCTCAATGGTATTAAAAAAACACTACCGCTCAACCTTGTGGAACCTAAACAACCCACTCCAACCACACTGAGGATATAATCTCAAGTCCCAAATGGATAATAATCCAAAAGTGTTAACAAGAATCTAGGTCAAGGAATCTTGATAGAAATCTATCTCAAAGGTACCAAGTACACAAATAACATCTAATCCCAGAGGCAACAAAGACACGTAGGAAACCTAACATGCATGTGGGCAAGTGTCATTGCATGAGTAAACTCTAAGGTTACCTTGGAAGCCTCTTTGGACTTCAACCCCCAAGTGACTCAATGTGACATCAGTATCCTTTATTTTTGACAAGGCATATTAACGAGGCAAGGTCACAACCGAGCATCCTCTCTACTCCAATCCTAGTTTGTACTAGCACTCGAGGCATGGGTGAGGTAATACACTAACTCTTGTTAATTCATTTAAACCCCATTAATGAAATGTTATCACTTATTAATACAAGTTACAATGGGTTACCTAGGCAACCTCTGTAGGGCCCCGACCTCCATTGCAAGCCATTTTCGACAATCCTCTAGCTTCTGAGCATGACCCCAATGATACAATTGAATCTAATGCCCATATCCATACCTTCAACCAAAGCCCATTCAGCCTTGATGATGACATCCCCTCAAGTTATCCTGAACTATTGGATTGGGACAAACGTGGACCACCAATTTTTGATCAATTTGACAATGATGACACTATTATAACAGACTTTGAAGGCATTATGACTGAAGATCATAAAGAAGCAATTTCTCTAAAGATCATAAAGAAGCAATTTATCCTAAAGAGAACACATTGGCATATTTTGGGAAGCCAAATCCATCTTCCAGTTACAAAGCTAAAAGCAAAGAAAAAAATGACAAAAGTAGGTCTCTTGGTGAAAACCAAAAGGCACCATTAGACTGTGAAAAATCAAAAGCTAAGCAGCTCCCAAGGATACAAAATGAAAAATATGATGCCATGAATATCAGTGCTCTAGTGTTCAACATGCCACAAAGTCTCTTGGAGCTCTCTCGATCAACATTCATATGGAAGGTCATTGGTCTCATTCCTCCCAACCCTCCCTTATATCCAGTTGTTTATCCCCAACTCCAGCTACCTAATTTGCCCAACACCCAAGCTCAAATCTTTATCCAACAAGCCTTTGCGCATGTCATTATCAGTGACATCCCAAATGACATATATTTTCACCCAATTATCCTCAGATGCCTTGATTCACAAGAGACAAACACTATCTTAAATATGGTACACGATGGTATATCTCGAGGCATTTCCAGTGGTTTGATTTTAGCTACAGACTTTGAACGACTCCTATGTAGTTATGGTCGGTCATGGATCTAGAGCTCATCAGCTAGTAGCACCAACAACATATATCTTCTCAGCATTTGTCAGTGACATTCTTGATTCCATCTAAAATTCCTAAAAAAAAATAAAAAAAAAGAGAGCAAAAAGTCCTGAAAAAAGAAAAGAAAAGAAAAGTGAAAAAAGTCATGAAAAAATGGATTCCTTGACAAAAACTTGGAAAATAGGTGTCTTGGCACAAAAAATTGAGTCAAGAGAAAATTTCCATCCAAAAGTGAAAACTTGGCAAACAGGCACTTTGGGCAAGTACCATGGTGAAAACCTGGCAAACAAGCACCATATGTAATCAGTTATTGCTCCTCCATCTATCTAGATTCCATTTCGTCTTTTCCCCCTCTATCATTCCTTGATCATATCCTTCATATTGCAAGACAGCCTCAGTCCCTTATCATGGCTCACAAACTGGTTGATGCCCTTGGTTATCTTTCCTAAGCATCACTAGTCTACACATACACTCTGTCATTAGCCATTGTACATAGTCTATGTCTTTTCTGGTGGCATATTACCTACATAGTGCACAAGTTTGAACTTGAACTGGGGCATATCCCTAAGCACTTTTTATCCATTGGACCTATCACATAACGGATTGGAGCTAACACTTGTATATGCTTATATGATCCTAAAAAAATCCTAAAAATTCAAATACGATCCTGAAAAAATCCTAAAAATCCTAAAATCTTCTTAAAAAACCACTAAAAACCATAAAATGTCTTGAAAAAACCACTAAAAATCATATAATGTCTTGAAAAAATCTATAAAAATCACATAATGTCTTGAGAAAAGCACAAAAAAATCAAATATCACCAAAATCCTAAAAATCACAAAACCCATCAAAAATTTGCAATAAACCTTGTACATATTCACTATGGATAACCATCCCTTTTGCATAAACACTTGCACTTTGTAAATTGACACTCAAAGCCCTACACTTTCAAGACAATCAATCCAAGCAATGTGAACTGATAGTCAATCCAACATATCACTATTAACCTATCAATTGAATCCACAACCAGAGCTATCACATTATCAACCTGTCAAAAACCATCTAAACACCTAAAATGCTAATAAGAAAGTAATAATGGATAAGAATGGCTATTGGCTCATGTTTTTTAGTGAGTGATTTATTTTTTGTTTGTTTTCTTTTTAATCATGTTCCTATGCCACTCGATGATATAAACTGATCTATGAGAGTGGCCGAGATGGTTCATGGTCATATTTTTCTATTTGTATCTATTACAATGTACCTTTGAGAGTATGGGGCATGTACATATGCCTCAAGAAGGACAAAGTCATTTTTTGTCTACATCGTGCTTGTTCACACAAAAGGCTTGCATTTGCACTCTGGCCCTTTATGCCATGATGTGTTACATTCCATTTTCCATATCAAAATAAAGCTCCATTTGACATATAGTGCACTTTACAAAAGCAAAAAGTCTTCTCATCATACTAACAATTCTTCATCTCATCCCCTCTGTCTTCTACGTCTCCTTCATCTGTTGCCTTGGTCTCATACTCTGATACACAAAAAGCATTGTCATCTTGCATTCCTACATGTGTCTAAAATCCAAAATGATCCAAAGTAATAAACATGGCATTTATATTATATTCACATTTCATTTGTATCCATTTTACATTTTGCATTTATTCCCTATCATTTTACATTTCATTTGCATTCATTTCATTACATTTACATCCATTCCATATCATTCACATTACATTAGGCATTCATTCATGAGAAAAACATATGGCAAAAATAAAAAGATGGCATTTCCTATGCATAACACGTGGTAAATCAACACATGATGTCATCATATATAAGTCCACACAAAACAACATAAATACATCCATATAAAACATCTAAAGCATATGCATAATTCATCTCATATAGTCATCATAACATAAGGCCATCTCATAAATGTTGCACAAAAGTATCAGAGTACACAACCATGGTTTACATCAATGCTAACTGCCCATAGGCGTGAACCATGAAAGAGCATAATAAAAACCAAAAAGCAACATAGAGAAGCCTCTCTATACACAAGTATGCTAGTGTCATCTGGTGCTATCCCTAGCCTCACGACCTCTATCCAACCTCGAGGATGATCCCTCTGCTCTCTATGATGGCCTCATAGGCCCCATCACCCTCGCACTACTCTGTGTCCTTTGTGTCCTATGAGAATGAGATCTCAATGCACAGAAAATCTCTACTCTTTGCCTTGGTGGTACCACTCTCTTGTACTGATCTCACTAATACTGTGCCTCCATGTGACCCCTACTCATCATTGTTGCCAAATCTTGGAAGTTTGCATCTCTGATGCTACTGATGAACCCTTGAGACTCCTATGCTGCTATCTCTACCTTGTGCACAACTATGTCTCTCTCAACCCTAGCCTGGTCTCTCTCAGCCATCACCTGATATCTCTCTACTATAACTACATCCCTCTCTCTTGTCACAACATCCCTCTCTACCAAATTCTGATCTAACTAAATTCATAGCCCTCTGATCACCTCCATCAACTCTACTTGGCTAGGCCTTTCCTCTACTAGTACTAATGCTCTCCCAGTGTCCTCCACTGGATCCTCGTCCACATCCATATCCTCCTAATAGTCCTCCTCATCCTCTCCCTTGTCACCACCTCCAACACCATCCCCACCCCCACTACCTCCACCCTCCTCATCATCTCCCTCCTCCTCTCCCTCAACACCCACTTCATCATCTCCCTCTGTAAGGAAACTTGGCAACAAATAAAGAATATAATCATTTCCACATAACCCATAATAGATCTGAAATAAACATGGAATTAAAATCCACATGCAAGAGAATAGACAATATACCCATAAAATGTGACACAAGATATACCCTAGGAAACCCTCATTGAGGGAAAAAACCCAGCCTCCAAAAGCATCCATCACCATGTATTATTCAGCAAAAAATACCATTGCCATACAACCATGGAAGCCTTCACGGCCATAGCCACAACCGAGAAAACTATGTGAACAAGCATGAATCCACACATCCCATGCCATGCTTTCAACCTTCACAAATGCTCCCTTGGCTAACCTGTCAAGCCTTGTCTTGCTCGACTCTTGCCTTTTGTCTTCTCCTTGTCACTCTCTCTACAACAACTACCCTTGTGGCTGCTTATATAGTAGCAAGTCCCACAAAACCACTAAGTGGTATTACATAAACCATGTGCTAAAACCATGTGCTACCTAACCCACTGACCCCACATTTAATATTGGGCATTTAATTCTTTTTTCCCCAATATTAAATAATTACATGAAATATTATCACAATGTTACAATACAACTCATCAAGAATATTCCATGGGAATCCTTACATGTTGCACGTTCATCTAGGCACACATTACATAATAAAAATAAAATAATAAAATAAAAATATTATGCAATGTGTGCAACACCCATTATCTCAACAATCTCCCACTTGTTGTATACATTGCATAGGGTCAATCCGTAGCCACATAAATGAACAAGGGAACAATCCCTCCCAGCACATCCACCATCATGGATCAAAATACACCAAGTGCTCCATCTTGGTACCTGCAAAAAAATCAAAGTATCCAACATCTTGAACATGAATGATCTCACCTCCTATTATGCCACTCCCATTGGACATACATAGAAGCCATCCAAAGAGAAAGCCACCCAACCTGTTGCAATAGAATATCATAAAATTTTGTACCAACTGAAATTCCAAGCACAAAAAACCTAATCCAAAGGTAATCACATGTATCTATAGTTGTCAAAATATCCATAGCTGAAATAGCACCCACAAGAAGTGCCAAACCCATCCAACTATCCATACCTCTAAGGTATAACAAGTGAATCTTATATCACCGACATATCCAATCTATAACCTGCAATTACAAGCCTCAAGAGCAATACCTACCACATATATACCAAGAAGCTCCCACTGCAAAAGATAATGTCAAATATATAACCAATCCACTCACAACATCTCAAAGAAGTGAATCCATGTAGTATCAAGGACATCCACAATACATAAATTAATATCCTGCAAGAACAACTCTCATAACAAGTCTCCAATGCTCTCCCAAGTTCACCACAACCAATAGAGGAAAGATATAAAGGAATAACCATGTGATCTCTCACATGAAATACATGAGAACAAACCAGTGATCACAATCTCTAACCAATCTCAAATCCAATGTAAGCAAAACTAAACATCCAGGAAGATAACCAATACCAGAGAAACCATGCAAATCATAACCTATATCATGTCCTTCTACACACACCTCTAGATGTAAACTGTGAAAGTATGATCTCCTCCATAAAACCCCAACAAGAAGCCTCAACAACACCCAAAACATACCATATAACTAATCATGGATGTAAGCCTCTCACAAGAAGATCAAACTCAATAAACCATTCCTAAATCAAGAAATATGCCCAATATAAAACCATCTCCCAAACTCAACCAGCATAACAACATATGCACATGGAGATAACCAATGCTTAACCATCTCTCAAATGAACCCTCTAGAACTAACTCATGTACCATAGCTCAAGATCCATATCCATGAAAGATAAGCATAACTATAATGCAACTGAGAGAAACAATGGGCTATACCTCTCAAGAAGCAAACCATCGAGTAGACCAAGAGTGGGGAATGAGAATGCTCATCAAGATACCCAAGTCTCCAACCAAGACTCATCTAAGAACAATCTCCTCTCAAGTCCATATCAGGTGATTGCCCCTCGGACTTCTTGTTGAAACCATCAACCATCCCAACAAATACTTCTCTAATTCTAGAGAAATCAGTGTCACCACTGTCTCTAAGTATCCATGAGCACCTGTAACCAATCAATCCATGCCAACTCCAAATGAAACATAGCAATATCATGAAGTATCCAGCTTATGATTAGTGTACTCAATACCAACAAACTAAACCAAGATCAATGTCAAAGTTTCAACCATGGCCTCAGGAACATAAACATGACAACATGATCTAACCATCTCAATCAAAGAGATAACATGCTCCATATGAACACACCATAACATGTCACAACTCTAAATGCGTATCAAGAGTATATCATGACATAATAATGAAACCATCCTCATACCAAGGATAACATGCCAAATAAAAGCATAAACCACACCTTTGCCAAGAACCCTATGAGTCCTCAAGATGCAATCATCTCCACATACGAGGAAGAACCATCTCCACACACCATGAAGATAACCAAGAACTCCATGAGTCCTCAAGATCTAACCATCTTCAAACACCATGAAGATAACAAGTGCACCATGAAAATGTCAAAGACGCTTCTGCAGCAACAGGATCTAAGACAAACCTCCAACATCTGCAAACACTCAATAAATATATCAATGCCAACAACTCCCACTCAACCGTGGTACCAAGTCACCTATGGCATCATAAAATCCATCTCCTACTTGAAGATCCAAACCAAACCAGGAACTAATCCTGCACTGTCACCCCATCACTGTCACAAGCTCCCACTAAACCGTGTAACCAATATATCCATGACATCATGATGAAAAACCCATCCTCTAACCATGAGAATCAACCAAGGCATCAAACTATCAAAGAACTCAAAGTGCACATCATAAGCTCCTCAAAAGAAACCAAATAACCATGATCCTCAACCAAGAAGATATACCACCATAACGAAATCAAAAAATCCAAGCTAATGAACATCAAGGATGTACTTTTATATCCAATCATGTCATGCCAAAATCCATGACACCATGATCACATCCATGAACCAAGCATCTAGCTCTCAATATGTCCAACCTGTCAGCATAAAATAGTCAACCACAATCCTCCACCATGACTATACCTGGTAACAATATCTCATTCCTTCTACATAAAGAAAATAGTAAATCATGTGACTTAGGGCATAGACAACCCAAATCCAAGCCACCAATCTAAATATGCATCAATAATGAAAGATCAATGGGCAAAGACAACCCATAACCAAGCTATAAATGCAACTTGTAAGTATAGACCGCTTACAACACTGCACAAGTTGTAGACCCAACAAGTCATCATGCATATCCAAACCAAACACTGATAACCATATCATCATGAGACCAATCTAAAATATGAACTGAGTATACAATGACATCAAATCTTAAATCTTCCAATGCCATAAACTCACAATGTTACCATAGTCAAAATATATCTATAAACTGTTCAGATAAATATATCAACAAATAAATCATGCCAAACCTGCACCAAATCTAAACCAATGTGTAGAACTCTCCAAGAGCTTTCCGTTGACTACTTGAAGTCCAAAATTCGACTCCGTATGCCCAAGTTATGCCCTAATCTGTGCTCAAAATAAACAACATCTGACTTTAGGGCTCTGAAAACTTGACAAAGTTTTAAAATCATAGAACCAAACCTATGCCATGTTGTAGTTCTCTGAATTAGCTTTCCAACGCCTATAAGAACTCTGAAATCTGATATTCTAAGAGAAAGTTATGGCTATTTTACTAAGACAATCTTTTTACTATTTTCAGTATGATTTTTTTTTAAAAAAATTTTTGTGACAAAAATTCGGACGGGATTAAATTTGACGGCCATCATGGGCTGAAACCAAAAAACTCTTTCATTTCCTCTTGACATGACCAAACTAGGGCATATTATATATCAAAATTTATGGAAATGTCAACCCAGATCCAATGGTGAGGTCTGTTTTTACCCAGGAGGTCATTTATGCAAGCTACCCCCCAAAACCCTCATTTTAAATGAAACATCCGAAAAATCCTTTTGTCCAAAAAATTTCACATGCACAAATATTTTAACATCCCATCATAATAGCAAATCTAAATCCCTGAGATCTGCAATAAAAACTCATATATCTTGCCCTTTCCTTTTATCCTCTCATGCATTCCCATGGATTCAATCTAGGGTTACAATAATAAAACCATATCTCTGATACCACTTGTAAGGAAACTTGTCAAAAAATAAAGAATATAACCATTTCCACACAACCCATAATAGATTTGAAATAAACATGAAATTAAAATCCACATGCAAGAGAATAGACAACATACCCATAAAATGTGACACAAGATATACCCTGGGAAACCCTCATTGAGGGAAAAAACCCAGCCTCCAAAAGCATCCGTCACCATGTATTATTCAGCAAAAAAAACCATTTCCATACAACCATGGAACCCTTCATGGCCATAGCCACAACCGAGAAAACTATGTGAACAAGCATGAATCCACACATCCCATGCCATGCTTTCAACCTTCACAAATGCTCCCTTGGCTAACCTGTCAAGCCTTGTCTCGCTCGACTCTTGCCTTTTGTCTTCTCCTTGTCACTCTCTCTACAACAACTACCCTTGTGGCTGCTTATATAGTAGCAAGTCCCACAAAACCACTAAGTGGTATTACATAAACCATGTGCTAAAACCATGTGCTACCTAACCCACTGACCCCACATTTAATATTGGGCATTTAATTCTTTTTTCCCCAATATTAAATAATTACATGAAATATTATCACAATGTTACAATACAACTCATCAAGAATATTCCATGGGAATCTTTACATGTTGCACGTCCATCTAGGCACAACATTACATAATAAAAATAAAATAATAAAATAACAATATTATGCAATGTGTGCAACACCCATTATCTCAACACCCTCATCTTCCTTCTCAACATCCTCATCATCATCCTCTGCCCCATCGCCCTCATCAAATCCCTCCTCATTCTCTCCCCCATCCTGATCCTCCTCATCATCCTCCTCATCCTATGGCCTCCCTCAGGATACTGGTACTACTGGATCTATCAAAGGTCTTAGCCAATGCTGTGCAAACCACCTATCATACGCTGCTATCGTGCCTGCATCCACTATATCTATTGTTGCCCCTAATAGTCTTGACTATAACTCTACTAACTATGCATATGCTACCTATATCCTAATAGGTGGTCCCCACTCTCGAACCTCTCCTCTAGATTGAGCAAACAATGCTAACCTTGTAGGTACATCATGTGTCTCCCCAAACTATCTCCGTACCCACTCTAGCAGGTACATCTCTATAACCAGGTGACTAGTCACTGTGTGCCCTATGAGGTAGTGCTCCTGCCTACAGTATGGTAAGTGGATGTCATCATCATCCCATCCATGGAAATCTTTGTATGGTCTCCATATGAACTATGTCATCATGTCTATCTGATGGCGAAAGAACCTCACATATCCCAATTGTCCTCGGGCTAGGACACCTTTATAGCTATAAGCATATGGAATATCATCCACCAAAAATTGCTCTACCAAAGGCCTAAATACCACAATATGCTCATAGGCCCAGATCTATAATAATGTGCCACCAGTGCTGAAGGATAGTCCCCCTCTGTACGCTACCTAATGCACATAATAATATAACATCCCTAACATACATGGGCCCTAGGAAAACATGGTACCCTCCATGATCATCTGCTTAAGTACTCAGCCCCATCCAATTGGGAATCCATGTCCTAGTCTATCAGGTATCAACAAACCACCAATCACCCAACAAATCATAGCTGTCAGCCGCTCATGGCGTGCCACTAACAAGTCCCACCCGATCTCATAGTCGCGAATCCCTAACTCTGCATCTTCGCATCCAAATAAGTGGTGTAATGCTAATTGTCCTAAAGCTAGGTTGTATGCTACTAACTCTCCATGGATAGGGATCCTAAGGATGCACCATACATCCTCTAGTGTCACAGTCACCTCCCCAATCGGTAGGTGGAATGAACTAGTCTCTAAGTGCCACCTCTCTGTCAAAGCTGTCAGCAAAGCCTTATTCCTCCTCACCTCTGACATAAATGTCACATGATATAATCCCAACCTAGCTAATATCCCCTACTCACTAGGTGTCATCTAATGATGTAGTGCAAGGATCTGTGGCTTATGTCCTTGTATCTGTAATAGGGGCAGCTCCTCCTGCATAATCACATAGCCTATGTCAACCTTCTATGGTTTTGCATCTAGTTTACTCTACTTTTGACCCAAGTCTAACTTAGTTTGACTCTAGTTTGACTAAGTTTGACTTTTTGGAGCATGTTTGACTACATTAACTTATGTTTTGAACTCTTCCTAGGGTTTTGAACATGTTTACCAAAATTTGTATCATTTCTAGCTCATTTGCATCATTTTGACCCTATCCCTATCCATTGGTCAACCTTTTTCCTCCATCAGAGATAATTTTGAAAAAAGTTTGACTTTTTTGTAACTATCCTAGCCTTAGTTAACCTATTTTTTCAACTCTTCCTAGGGTTTTGAACATGTGTTCCAAATTTCAAGCCATTCCGAGTCTGTTTGCACCCTTTCAGGCCCTTTGCATGGTTCTTTGTCAGCATTTACCCAAGTTTGACCTACATCTGCCCTATGTTTGACCAAATTCTAAGCATGTTGACCACCTTTGACTTCATCCTATCATGGTTATAAAATTCCCCTAGGGTTATGGTAGCCTTTGCCAAGTTTTGGCTCGATTCAGGACCATCCGGACCTCGATTGGAGCTCCGACGCATCCTAGGGCACAATTGGGGTTCCCAACCGCGTCATTGATGCACTTGGTCATACCAACTACATCATTGATGCACTTGGGAATTCCAATTGTGTCATTGATTCACTTAGCTACGTTTGGGGCATAGTTGGGGCATTTGGAAGCCCTAACTGGCCCTGGGACCCCCGGTTGACCCTGTTTGACCCCTGTTTCCCCCCGACAGACTCCTAAGTGCCTAAAAAGCAGTAAAAAAGCATGGAAATGAAAAAAAAATCATGAAAAAACATAAAAAACACAAATATGGCCTTGATGTACTCATCGGAGGTCCAAAATTTGCCCGTCGTCGGAAGGTCCGAACCCCTTCACCACAGTGTTGCTCCCTAGGTAGTCGATCCATCCTCCTTGCTCCAGAGCTCTTTTCTTCCAAATGAGAGAGTGAAAATGACCTTCAAACTCCTCTCAAAGAACTTTTATAACTTTTTTCTGCCTAGATGGTTGTGCCATAGACTCTATCTGTGTTGGTCGTGATGCCTTTTTACACTTTGGAGGCCATAACTTTTGCGTTTTAACTTTGACTTTCGATCCGTCAGTTGCTATGGCTTTTTTTTCTCATTTTAAATGAAATTGACCTATCATATGCCTATGTTGGTCAATTTCTTGAGAGGGCATAAATATATACCACATTACTGGGGCATGCTTTTATGGCTTTTTTGTTAGCATTCTTTGACACAACGCTCTAAATCACATTGTATCAAAGAGGGGCAAAATGTAGATGTTCAAAAATGGTTTGCATCTATGGTTTCATCACTTCTTCATACTAATTTGTCCCATTTTCTCATTATACTAACTTCAATCTTTTGGCCAAATTGATCATACTTTATTGTTTGTATCCTCTTTCACATCAATTTCATGTCATTTCGAAACCATTTCATATCAACTCAAAACCATTTCATATCAACTCAGAATCACCCCAAATCAACTCAAAATCACTTAGAATAAGTCCTAATCAACCCAAAGCATATCAAACATCCCAATTCAATCATCATTTATTTGATCCTAGGTATTGTCGTGGCTTTGAGTGCCTTGGAAACCTATCAACCTATCAATCTTTTCAATCTAACCATAGTACTGTTGCGGCTCTTAGTGCTAGGTCAAACTATCATTCATTTCATAGAATCTTTGACATTTTTGAGGCTTTCAATGTCAGATCATGGCATCATCAACCATTTTAATAATATTGACAGTGTCCATCGATGTTATTATGATCAACCTTATCAATCAACCTCGATCCTGTAGCATTTGCGATGTCAGTTAAATGTTACGTATCAATCAATTCATGTCATGTGTCCTTGGCATGTTATCAACTTCAATTAATCAATCTAACCATGGATTTGGTCTACTTTTCATCATCTCATTCGATCTATATTATCATCTCATTTTCATCAAAGGATACGGTGGCATTTATTTAATCAATTTGGCCAATCATTTACTAATTTTCTCTATAGGATTAAATAACCGATAATTTAATCCTATTATTCTTCCTAATTGTCATCCTCAATTAATTAATTTTATTAATTAATTGATTCATTATTTGCAAACCATGGGAATTATTAATTTCCTAAGTTCCATTTTCCATCATTAATTCCATTTTCTACTAATTCTTATTTTGTGGAATAAAAGGATTTTTAATTCGAATATTCCATAAAATATTGCATCATAGTAACACTTGGATATGACACCTCGTGGATTCTCCTTTGACATTTGGATAAGATGTTTCATAATCATATATTCTTGTTCTCTTACACATGTCCTTATTTGGCTCATTTGTCATAGATTCTTGGCTTTAAGTGGGTTGAGGTGTCTTATGACGCGTCATAGATTCTCTTCCATGTTTAGCCAAGTTTGACTTCCATGCATCATAGAATCTTACAATTGGCATATTTCATCATATGTGTCATGGATTCTCAAAGGAATCTCTTGCCACATTGCATATCTATTGGTGACAAATCCAATGCTCTCATCCTCCATGCCAATTACAAAATGAGCATTCTTCCTCTCATTTTGGGTCCTTGGTCTCAATTCTTGAGCATTTTTCAAGTCCTTAGCTTCTTTACATTTTGCATTCTTGCTCTCACAATAAAATCACACTTCAAGTATTCTCATGGCATTATCCATATCATAGGCTTTTGATTCAATTTTGTGTGCACTATAGGCAACTTTGGAGCTACAATCATTTGGAGAAGAAAGAAGGACATGGGAGCTACAAACGAAAGAGGGGGTTTCTATTGCTTTCTTTATTAGTTGGCTTTCATGGTAGACTAGTGGGTGCTAACGTATGTTGATTGAGTTTTGTGATTTGCTCATAGTATGTTATGCATTTAACCCATTTTCTAGTCCTACAAATACAAAAAAGACTATCTCTTGAAATCCTTCTAAAAATTGCTCCTCCAAACCTGTGTGGAGAAATGAACACTAATTTCCTAATAAACATTTTCTCAACCTAGGGTTTTGGTTTTGCGAACACGCAAAAACCTTTTCTTTTATCATTTTAATTTATTTAATTCCTTGAACTTTTGATTTTTAATTAGAATAAAATTTATTTAAATATTAAATAATAAGACATATTTAGAAAGTATATTTGTCAATGTAACTAATTATAATATTTATAGTTCATTATTAAAATAAAACTTCTAAATTAAGTATTATTAAATTATATGAATATAATTACATCAAATTTGGTCTCTTAATTAAATCTTTAAATCTATTTTTCCTATTTAATTACTTTCTTAATTAATTAAATATAATTAAAAATTGATTTTTCTTTATAATTTTTTGTTAAATTAAATCATTTAAATAATATCTTTATTTGATTTGATTATAACTAAAAATCACAATAGACCCACAGACTAAATAGAAAACTAATATAAATGACGGAGTACAAATTCAAACTCAAAAGTCAAAATCTCAAATTCACATCACTTGACAAATTCGAAAAGGTAAATAAATTAGATGTTTGTCCTATATTATAGGACAATTGGCTCAGTTTAGGATTTGGACTTGAGAACTATCTCCCCTCTTAACCATTGAGATACTGCGATAGGGTAGGCTTGTCCTGGCAATTCAAGGAAGTCGATGCCCAGTAACTACAATCTGCATAAAAGTTGAACATGTACATATGCATATATATCTAAACTAAATAGGCAATGGCGAGAAGTGGCACATCGTGTAGATCCTAGCTAGCAGGTGACTACGACTCCCTCTCTCAACCACATCAAAAATGTCAAACATAAAGTAAAACATACATGTTACACCATACACATGGAAGCATGGGATAAGTAACCATAAAAATTATATAAAAAATCACCCATCTAACTATCATCATGAAACAACTAAAATCACTATATGAAACATACAAAGCAACATCACCGAAAGAACAACCATGAACACAAGAAATAATTGAGCATCAAGTAGCTCATCAAATATATAGTCTAAGTATGAAATAACATCAAGCAAATTAGGTAACCAAGTACTACTAAATCATAAGACATAACCATAAAAGTTGGCCTAAAAGAATTCGACAATTAACATGAAAAGTAAACTAGGGGTAGGCACTACATGGTGCCTTTTCCCTACTCAATAAAATATTTAAGACAAGAGATGCATTATAGTGGAAACATATTGGATTGTAAACATTTGAAACATTTTATTGATTTTTTTATTCTATGTTGTATGAACTATCATATTTTAAAATAAGTTAAGAAACCACCATTATAACTTTTGAAATTTTGTCTTGAATTTTTTTTTTATCATAGGACATCAATATTTTGTTACATAATTTCACTTAAAGATTTGTAAAATTTAAAGTTTTGAAATTTTGTCATAATTTTCTTTTCTTCCTTCCTAGAAGACATCAAAAGTACAACTTCCTTATGTAGGGGAAAGGTCTAGTAGCCACCCACATTAACTTTGTGCACCTAGATGTCCTACATCATAAGTCAAATTTTTCATTTTTTTCTCGATGTCCCTCTTTAGGTGAGTGAAGAGTTTAAAGCTAAGGTTTCAACTTTTGGATATTCACATATCTCTCTATACAGATCATGGAGCGCAAAGTGGTGAGAAAGTTCCATTTCAAAATGTTTGCCCTATACCTCATATCTTCATGCACCAATAGTTGCTCACTCAAAAAACACCTATACTTGTGGCTAAATATCCCAATAGTATTTATGAAATGTCTCAATAGTGGAGCACAAATTGATCAATCACCAACTAAAAAAGCTAAAAAATGATCCACTATGAGTACATGTGTGATTGACTACTAGTACATGTATTTTCATTTTTTCAGTCTCTTTTAAGAGTAGTAATTGGAGGCTATCTATGACAAAACATCATATTTATTAGACCCCATGTCCATTATTGGGTCTCTTCCCCTATCAAATTCTCTTTTTTCATAAATAGAAAAAAGGGACAGTTAAAAGAATAGACAATTGTATTGGTAATGCGTACAATATTAAATTTTAGAAGAATGGAAATCTCTCTGTCTTGTACATAATTATAGTCTTTTATTTTGTAACTATGCTAGAAGATCATGGATTTCATTTTCAGATCAATCAACCACTTCTATTATACTTTCCTTTATTTTCTGCACTCTATTTGTATCTCCATATAATATTAGATTGCAAGTGCATTTCCAAGTTGAGCATGGTGCATTTGCTCATATGATGTATTTTAAATTTTCTTTACATTTCGAGATTGAACATAATAAGAGATCAAACTTCACATAGTAGTGGATTCTTATATTCATGAATTAGAAATTAAAGATTTTACACATTTAAATTAGCACACATTATTTGTTGGAGTTCCAATAAAACAAAAAGGCCATCACTATAAATAAACAAATAAAATAAATCAATGCACATCATCATACTAGTGAAAGAATTATTGAATTTATTTTTGTTAGAACTTATACATTACATACCCAAGTCCCAAGTTGTTCTTTCAATACATTTTTTCTGATATTTTTCAAAAATATTTTTAAATAAAAATAATATCAATTTTTTTGCATTCAATCATTCACACATTCTTCAAGCAATATAAAATAATGAAGTTAATTACTAACTAAGAAAAATATAAAAAAGATTCTATTAAAATGTAGATTATTTGTTTTAAATAGATGATTAATTTTTTTAAATTTTAAAATAGCTTAATTATATAATTTAAGTTGATTTACATGCAAAAAAAAATAGTAATACCATCTACAAAAATATAGAAAGATTTCATTAATATCTTAGATTTTAATTTAAAATTTATTTTGGTATCATTTAAAATTGAAAAAATAAAAATAAATTTTATTTTAGTTTTAAATTCTAAATGATTTCTATGAAAAAATAAAATAAAAATAAAACTAGAACATGAATAATGCTTATATTATAATTAGATATAGGTAATTATTTATCATTTATATAAATTATTTACAATTGCAAATAATTTTTATTTTTATATAAATAAAAAAATATTATTATTTATTACAAATATTTTCTTATTATATATATTTTTAATAGATATTTTTATGTTTATTTTATTTTATCTATTGTTTATTAAAATGCAATTATACTAGAAATTTATTACATTATAACTATATTCATAATATGATAATAAAAATATAGTCTAATCTTATTAGTACTATTAAATTTTTCGTTTCTAGGGTTAAAATTAGTTGATTTAATTTAATTTTATCAAACTAATGTGTTGCATACCATAGATGCACGATTGTTAACTTTATAATTTTTAGAAATATTATTATATGTTATTATTATAAAAATATTATTTATTTGATATTACAATTTATTTATAATATATCAATCATTTTCTGTATAAATAAAATTTAAATTATAATTATAATTAATATCATAGAAAATTATAATCATCTAATATTTTTATTAATTAAAATATTTTTTATAAATTATAACAAATTTATTAAATTAAAGTTATATTTATATAAAGTCACTATGTGGCACTTGTTTCAATTGAAATTCGATATTTATAATTATTTTCTATACAATAAATTATAGAAATAATATTTTTTTTCCAAAATTTGGTTATTGTTTTTCAAATATTAAACAACCAAAACAAATTTTGTTATTGTTGTGTAATCTTTTTCTTTCTATTTTGACAATTGAAATATAAAAAATTAGCTTAAAGTTCAAATGTAGAATTAAATTTAAAAATGATTCTAAAACTAGCAAAGTTATTAATTTAAAAATAAAATAAAATTATTGTGTTATTGTGATGTAACCTTTTTCTTTCCAATTTGAAAATTAGGAAACATCTAAAATCAGCGAGTTAAATTTATTTCTATCAATTAGATTGTAGTATATATCTGAATTGCAGAGGTTGGAAATGAAAGTGCATTTTGATTGAAGAAGAATATAACTATCTTAATAGTAGTAATAAACTAAAAAAATTGTAATGAATGAATTTGTAAATTATTTTTATTTCAATGTGCACGTGCATTTGCTACAGTGGTAGATTTTGTGGATGACTTCGTCTCTTCTGTAGAATTGGTGAAAGGTTGCACTGTCTTTCTCATTGTCCTAACCACTCTACTATGGCTTCCAATGGATCACAAACTACAACAGTTTCAGATGCTACATAGCAAACTAAGGAATAGTAGAATGTTTAGGGCAAGGAGAAAATAGAGTGCAACATGGTATACATACGTTGGCCTGCATAGTTTCTTTAGAGGTATGATGGTCTCTTTGGTGTAGGCATAGGTTCTCTATAATACGTATGCAATATCTAAGCATTTGATTATGCAGGGTTTGGGGTTGTAGTATCATGTTTCCTCAAAGAGGTTTTTGTTGCAGGTACATGAAATTAAAATGTTTATGTTGACATTGCATAGTAGGTTCTAGATCTCTTGTGAGACATCAATAGCATTATCTTATTTTATCTGTAGATTACCTCTAGATTAGAACAACTTCAAGATGTAAATATTCATGCTATTAAGTGTTTTATAAAGTGGACGAATCTGGTAAGCCTCGGAATCTAGGAATAAATGCCCTAATCAGGTGATCTATTTTATTTTGTGCTTAATTCACAACTATAAATCTAGTTTTATATTTGTCTATATGCAATTATAATCAATCATTATATTGGATATATGAATACCTATAATGTTATTTGTTAAAATTAATAGAGTGATCTATTTTATTATGCCATATGTGCCTGATTGAGATTGCATGAGATCTAAGTTTCTTTTTTCTTAAATAATTCTTGACATAATGCCAGTGAATTGGTTGTAGTAATGAGGTGGATTGAAGGTTTAACATTGTTTTTCACTGTAGTGGCTAGCTCCTTTGCTAAAAGATACTCTCCTATCTGTATTTCAGCGCACATTGTCTGTAACAAGTTTTCCCATCTTTTATCATTTAGATTTAGGTATGTAAAGTGGAAAACTAAAATTATGATTTGCGGTTGAATGATTTCAAGTTTATTTGCAGGAAAAAAGCTATTTGTTTGGTATTATTTTGTTGCAGTCAATGTTAAGCACCACATAAATCTCTTAGAACTATTGATTTATGTGGCATACGTAACAAAATTAATAATGTTAGTGCATCAAATGTAGAATTTTTCAAAAGAAGAAATGATCAGCAATCAGAAAGAAAATATATGATAATTGACAGTGAAGAGAAAAGACATGATAATATACAGTTAAAAACAAATATGTATCTGAGAAGCTGGGCCAGTGGACATGAAAATGCTGCGGGTAGAACTTAGTTCCCTTATTCTAATATGAATTAAAGGAATTTTCTGCTTTTTCTTTTTCTAGCAAAATCTGTAATTTGTCCTCTTTCTTTACTTGCATCCATCTCTGCATCCCAAGTTTCACATCTTCATCATGGATTTGTTTGACACCTTTTTACTCTCTTTATGAGATGATTCTTATATTTTAAGTTATTGGATTCAATTTTATGCTTAGTAAAATATGAACATAGTTTTGTCTACTAAATATTGTTCTACCTATCTTTTACCTCTAGTATTAGGCATTTGAAGACTATTTTCACTTGATTGATAGCATTTTTTAATTAATCATGAATATGAGTAATTTGTCAATTGATCTAAGAAGCCGCTCTTCAGAAATGCATGTAACCCATACCATTCCTCCATGATCATAAGCATCATTAAATGTGTCTTTATCAAGTGATACTATAGCATCTAGATGTTACAACTAGTGGTTGCCATTGTATCAAAAGATTGACCTGCCAATATCTGATACACCATCTCACAAACCGCCCATTGAACAACCAAGGAGACCAAGGGCACAATTGATGTTGAAGATGGTCGCTGTAATAGAAATATTTATCTCTGGAAATATGAACGTTATTACCGTTATTGTTACATTCAGCTAAAAAGGACACTTATGTTTAAGTTGTAATATTAAATGTAATGACATGTGTCATTCGACATGCATTGAGGCATGGAAACTCAAAGAGTTGTTATTATATTTGTAAGAAAGAGTCTTGTTTTGGAGATATGGAGAGACCTTTGGTTGGAATGTGAAGAGTCTCTCCTTAAGTTATTTATATCATATTAAGCGATAGGCATTGTATACTTGAATTCTATTATCAATAGATGATAAGTTTTGTTGTGTGGCTAGGTTTTTTCCTTCATTCTAGAAGGGTTCTCCTAGGATATTTTTGCTATCTTTGTTTCAGTTTGATCTCTTTCTTTTTGCTGGTTATCTTCATTGATTTCTGGGCTCTACTTTCAACAAGTGACATATAGTATATTCATTAAGAATCCTAGCAATTGCAGTAGGAGTCAATGCCCATTGAGGATCTTTCTCGATTTAAATTTCCTTAATATTTCCTTGATGTATAATGGTGTTGGTGCTCATAATCAGTTATGTAGTTTATTATGTTTTTCCATTGTCTCTCTACACTGTTTACTAGCTTTATTTACATATTTGTTAGTTGGCATTGCTACCATTATGGCTATACAGGCTACCATTATCAAGTGTAGTCAGAGTAGTTGTGTATTTGTAAAGCATGCACTTCCTATGTATTATTTACCTACAGGTCTATGTATCAGCCGACTTTTAATTTCAATGTGTCTAATTGAATAATAAAATGCAGTCTTTTTTAATATTTGAAAAAGATTGTAGGTTTCATTTCTTTTAGTGACTACAAAAACCAAACTTTCAATAAAGAAGCATACTAAGTTGGAAATAGATAAGTTTCTTGCATCTAGGCCCTGCTAGAAGTTCACAAGACTATTGCCAATGTAAATTTGTTTTTTTTTCTTTTCTGTGTGACTCTTTTCTTCAATTTTAGAAGGAAAGCAACGTCCTTTTTTTTCATCAAAGTATATTTGCACATGGTTCCTATTGGAGATTTCCATTCATGGAGAATCTCCAAACTGCTAATGGAAATGGAAATAAATCCTTTTACAGACCATGATACTGAGAGGTCTGTTTCCAAATCCAAATATAATAATCTACGTCACTAACAAAATTGTTGTGTAATCTTTGAAGTCATTTTGTAGATTGCTTTGAGCTGCTGGCCTAGCCAGTGACCTCAAGACGTACAAACTTATTTATCATCGACAATGTGTTTTCTAGAGTAGGACAACTTCAAAATTGTTGATATTCATGAAAATTGACTGCTAAATGCTAAGAGAATAACCATTGACTCCTTTGATACAATCAACAATGTGAAGGAAAAGATCCAGGATATTCCTCCTGATCAATAAAACCTAATCTTTTTTGGCAAATGCCTAGAGGTTGGTAAAACCCTCACATCTTACAATATTCAAGAGTGGTGTTCAGGAGTGGTGCTCACTAATATTAAAACTCTAATGATGTGTGTGATCACTTATGCTTGTAGGACACAATTCAGGCAGCTTCAAACTTTGTCTACATTACTGAATCATCACCTTCAGTACTTCATATCTAGAAACTAATCAATTTCGAAATGGAAACCATTTGGAATCGACCAGGGTATTGATTGTCCTATTTAGTCTATGTGCATTCAAACTTGCACCTTCTTACTCACAAATATGATGAGTACAAGGTGTTGGGTGATGCGACGCGCTCCCCTGCCCATAGGTGGTTAATTATGTGGTGTTCCATGTTCACTAATAGTCATGGCTTTTGGTGCAACGATAAATGGGCCCCAACAATTGGTATCAGAGCCTGGTTTTGGCCTAGTCATGGGTTCAAATCTCCCTGGTGCCTTCTTGACCCGCGTAAGCACCTGGTATGCGCGTCGAGGGGGAGATTGTTGGGTGATGCGACATGCTCCCTTGCCCACAGGTGGTTAATTATGTGGTGTTCCATGTTCACTAATAGTCATGGCTTTTGGTGCAACGGCAAATGGGCCCAACACAAGGAAGAGGTAGAAAAGTTATGGGATGTAGAACCAAAGTCTACTAACTTGGATCTTCCTATTAGTGCACCAACTTTTCCAATGGAGGATTAATGTAGCCAGCATACTTTTAGTGTGAGTAATAGTGGGATTCAATCATCTAAGGTCAATGTTGACGACAATCTTGTTATTGATGATGACCCATGTGTTTCTAATTAGTGAACCGATCAGTGATTTCTAGTATTATTTCTATTTCAAACAATGGCTATATTTTAGACACCATTTTGATCTTTTTTATATCAAAAACTAAATTTCAAATTAAATTATTTATGTTTCAAAATTTGAAATTTGTAATGGTTTTGTTCAACTGCTAGCATATGTATAGGTATGTGAATTCTAAATTTAATTTGTTTTTGAACTTGGTATTTTTTTAGCAGCGTGCACACACATATGGATGTACGGGTACTCATACCAAACACCCTAAAAACAATTTTTCCATACCAACATTTCGTACCCATATACCCATACCCGTTCTGTACCTGATTCGGTTACTCAAGACTTTGTATTTCAGAATTGGCTGTCATTGCTTTTTTTTTTCACTATTTTGCAATTTTACAAGGTGGATGAATTTGGTAATTTGCAGAGTCAGGAAGAAATGCCCCAATCAGGAGTGTGGAGCTCTATTTTGTGTGTGATGCACTTAATTTGCAACTATAAATGTGGTTTTGTATTTGTTTATCTGCAATTATTATCAATCGTTATACTAGATTTCTCGATACCTGTCCTATTATTTGTTAAAATTAACAAAGTAATCTGTTATATACTATATGTGTCTAATTGAGATGGCATGGGACCTATGTTTCCTTTTGCTTATATAGTTCTGAATCTTAAAGTAATGCCAGTGAATTGGGTTTAATGCTGGGGTGGATTGAAGGTTTAATATTGTTTTTCACTGCAGTTAGTAGTTCCTTCGCTAAAAGGTACTCTTCTACTATATTTCTGTGTACATTGTCCGTCACAAGTTTTTCCATCTTTTATCAGCTATGTAAAGTGGAAAATGAAAATTACTATTTGCGGTTGAATGATTTCAAGTTTGTTTGGAGGAGAACTATTTGTTTGGTTTTGTATTGTTGCACTAAATGTTAAGCGCCATAGAAATCTCTTGGAACTATTGAAAAAATTATTGATTTATGTGGCATAGGTAATGGAATAAATAATGTTAGTGCATCAGATGTAAAAATTTTCACAAGAAGAAATGATTAGCAAATCAGAAAGAAAAATATGACAATTGACAGTGAAGAAGAAAGACGTGATGATATGTAGTTGAAAACAAATACATATCTCAGAAGAAGCTAGACCACAGGACATGAAAATGCCATGGGTTTAGTTCCTCTCTCCTAATATGAATTGAAGAAAATTTAATTTTCTTTTTCTAGCAAAATCTATACTTTGTTATCTTTCTTCACTTGTATCCCTTTTTGCATTCTAAGTTTCACATCTTCATCATGGATTTGTTTGATACCTTTTTACTATCTTTATGAGATGATTTTTATGCTGAGAGGCGTTCTATACAATGGCAGCACAAATGCCCAGCACGAGAATATGTCAATATTCCTTGTCAATAAAAAAGAATTGGGAGCAGTTACAAACTTCCAAATTAAATATTAAAAAAGAATTCCCGAAATAATAGCTGGCCTAAATAATAGGAAGCCAAATGGAGGCCAAAATAATAGGCCCGAAAAAGTAGGGCCCAAAAAAATAGGGGCGATATAATTTCAATATGATTTTTTTTTTGTTAAATATAATTTTGCATATACATTCATTTTTTTTTTTGTGGGGAGTGGGGGAATTTGATACAAATTTGTGGAATGTGAAGAGACGTTTGTTGGGGGATATGAGGAGCCTCTCAGCAGTTATAAAACCAAGGCTCCTCATTTCATTTTCATTTTATGATTTTGCAGGAAGGAAGAGGTGGAGGTTATTGGAGGATTAGATTGGAGTTTTTGAATAGGAGTAAATTGAAGTTTTGGAGTAACATTTTTGCAGGTGAGATCTCTATTTTTATTTACATTTTCATTTAGATTTAGATGTAGATGTAAATTGAAATTCAAAATTAGTTATAATATTATACTTTGATTTAGATTTCAATTTTAATTGATTTCATTTAGATTTAGAATTCTGTTCATAACTATTTAGGCTTGCATTTAATAGTTTAGTCTTGCATGTTTGATTTAGATTTAGATTTGTATTCAAAATCTATTTGATATATATATTTTATAATACTTTTCATTGTTAACGGTGCTTGATGGGAGTGTTTTAGGGGTGTCTTCTTTTCTATTTCTAAAATATTTTGGTCCAATATGTACTTTCCTAACCAGATCTATCCATTTTCTTCTGATTCATGCATGGAGCTTCCTGACGCTATTAGCGCATTGCTGGGACTGAATGGGAATGGATTAAAGATAAATGACTGACTCTAGATCTGGATATGCATTTGGAATTGGCTTTGCTGCAGCTCCAATTTATAGGTTCCTTCCTGCTACCTATTCTTTTGGTGGTTTAATCTGGTTAAGTGCAGATTGAGAGGTTCTGGCTCATTCCCACCAGTTTGTAATTTTGTCACGATGTCTAGCGAGTGGCATTCTGATGGGATTCTTCATTGGAAAATGGTGCAAATAATTATGTCAATGCTGAACGACTTGTCCAATGTGATAATTGCTCTAGATATAGAATGCGGCCATGGTGATTTTCTTAGCAATACAATTGAAAAAAAGGGAAATTTGGTATTAACACAATGTTATAGGAAATCTTTGAGCAGAAATGCTTATAAATATATTCAAATTTCTTTTGTAACTCATAATATCAATCTCACTTTTTCTTGTGCTCCTTTAGTCTAAGAAAGATAACAGATTGGAGTAACAAATTGCTTCTGTAATGGTAGTTGTAGGTGCAATTATTTTAGCAATTTTGGGCATTCTAACTATTCCTGTGATGGGTACTTATGTTTTAGTTCTTAGATTATGTGATTTGGTTGTATTTAGAGTCTTTTTAATAATGTTTGAAACTACTATTAAATATAATAATAAAGATTAATTTAATGTTAAATATAACATGCTACAACGCTTATCAAAAATATCAAAAACACAATTGCTACAACAAAATGAGAATGGAGAAAAAATTTTAGTTTTTGTATTAATTTGTTTGCTTAAAATATATTACAATTGCCATATTTTATATTGAGAAATGCCTCATATGGACTTTCACATGCTTATTTAACTACACTACAATCAAGACTAACTTTTTACTTAATCTAATTTTATCGAATGAGACTGGCCCAAGATTCCTATGTAACTGTTGTTATAACAAACATAGACAGCTGTAGAACTTGTGATTAATAATTTATAACTGCTTGATTCTCTGTATTTCATGCATAAATTCATGATTCTAAAAACTCAAAGTTCAAACTGCATGTTACATTCTCTTCCTTATTCGGTGAATTGGTACATGACTATTAGATTAAACGGTGCATGGAAGAGAGAAAACACTGAAAGAAATTACTCTTTTCTTATTATTATTATTGCTGCTATTTTTAATTTTTTTATAATTATTGTTACTCTTGATGTTTTTTTAAATTTTATTATTATAAATATTGATTATTAATATCTCTAAGTTCATCCAGAGAATAGTACTAAATCTAGAAAATCTTACTAATAACAGTTTGAGATAACTGCAAAAAGTTTTTATTTCCACAAATATTCTCTTTCTTTTGAAAATCTGCTATTGTTTTGGTAATGAATTGTAAAGTAGAAAGGAAAAACTTTCTGTAAATCTTTTTTGGTTACTGTTTTGCTTGCAGTTTTCATTTTATATGAAAGTTTATTATTTTTTCAAATCTTAAAAATAAAGATTTTTATATATGTAATTTTATTTTATTATTAAAATAATAAGATTTTGGAGTCTATAAAATATTGAAGTTTAGAAATTATTTTTGATTTTACAAATGAATTTTAACATAATATTTATATTAAAGAAAGAAAAGATAATAAAATTATTACTTAAATCAAATATAAAAATTATAAAATTTTACCTAAATTTATTAATTGTATAAAAAACTATTAAAGATAATTAAGTTCTATTAAATGTACTTGATTTTATATTATAGAAATATAAACAAAAATTATAAATTGGGACAAACTTTAGAAATGAAGTCAAATTTAAAGAGAGACAAATAACATGAGGTGACGTGTGTGTGTGTGTGTGTGTGTGTGTGTGAGAGAGAGAGAGAGAGAGAGAGAGAGAGAGAGAGAGAGAGAGAGAGAGAGAGAGAGAGAGAGAGAGAGAGAGAGAGAGAGAGAGAGAGAGAATTAACATGAGGTGACGTGATACAGAGAAAGAGTGAGATAAATAACATGATGCAATGTCTGTGTGTGTGTGTGTGTGTGTGAGAGAGAGAGAGAGAGAGAGAGAGAGAGAGAGAGAGAGAGAGAGAGAGAGAGAGAGAGAGAGAGAGAGAGAGAATAATCTTAGAGGGGGTAGAAGGAAAAGGGGAGAGGGGGAGAGATGAGCTATGGAGAGAAAAAGCATAAGAAGGGTCCAAAATAGATGGAGATGGAGATGGTGGAGAGAGAGAGGCCATGAGTTAGAGAGAGAGAGAGAGAGAGAGAGAGAGAGAGAGAGAGAGAGAGAGAGAGAGAGAGAGAGAGAGATGAGGTAGACATACATAGAGCATTTTAGAGATATATAAACATGAAGATGGTGTGTGTGTGTGTGTGTGTGAGAGAGAGAGAGAGAGAGAGAGAGAGAGAGAGAGAGAGAGAGAGAGATCACATGAGGTGATGTGGTAGAGAGAAAGAGTGAGACAAGGGGGAGAGAGTGAGAGACATGAGGTAGACATAGATAGATGTAGTGAAAAATAAGGAGGGAGAAAGAGCGGGGCGGGGGAGGGAGGGAGGGAGAGAGAGAGAGAGAGAGAGAGAGAGAGAGAGAGAGAGAGAGAGAGAGAGAGAGAGAGAGAGAGAGAGAGAGAGAGAGAGATGATTAGAGGGGGCAGGAGATTTAGATATATAGAAGGGGAATAGGGAGAGATGAGCTAAATAAGAAAAATAATATATAAGGCCCAAAAAAGATGTAGACAATGATGGGGAGAGGAAGAGTATGACGGATAGTGATAGACAATGACAATAATTATGGAGGGAGAGATGTATATATGTAGAGAAAGAGATGGACAAAGAGAACAACGTAGGGGTAGTGGGGAGGGTATACATTATTGGGGGGAATTATAGAATGGGACATGTGAGAGAGAGTGTGATTACAATTAACCCTAATCCTAACCCTATCTCTAAATTATAATTATAATTTAGAGTAATAATATTTATTAATTATAATTTTATTAGCTATAATATGATTAGCAACCCAAAAATTATCTTAACAGCAATAATAACACAAACCCTAACTCTAACTCTAACTCTAACTAGATAATTCTAATTTTAACCCTAACCCTAACCCTAACCCTAACCCTAACCCTAACTCTAACTCTAACTCTATCTCTAACTTTAACTCTCCCCCTAACCCTAACCTTAACCCTTTATAATCCTAAATCTAATGCTAATTCTAACCCTAACCCTAATTCTAATCCTAATCCTAGCCCTAACTCTTACCCTAACCCTAAATCTAATCAGGTAACTTTAACCTTAACCCTAATCTAACCTTGATCACAACTCTATCTCTAACTTTAACTCTAACTGTAACTTGAACCCTAACTCTAACTATAATTCTAACTCTAACTCTTATATGAACTCTAACACTAACACTACCTCTAATTTTAACTCTAACTCTAATTGTAACCCTAACCCTAATGCTAATCCTAACCATAACCCTAACACTAACCTAACCCTAACCCTAATGCTAACCCTAACCATAACCCTAACACCAACCCTAACCCTATCTCTAACACTAATTCTAATCCTAACCTTAATTCTAACCCTAAATATAACCCTAACTCTAACTCTAACTCTAACTCTAAGCCTTATTCGAACTCTAATTCTAACTCTATCTCTAACCCTAACCCTAACTCTTATTCTAACCCTAACACTAACCCTAACTATATTTGTAACCCTAATTCTAACCCTCACCCTAATTCTTACCCTTATCCTAACCCTAACTCTATATCTATTCCTAACTATATTTCTAACCCTAATTCTAACCCTAACCCTAATCCCAAGTCTAACTCTAATTTTAAACCTAACCCTAACCCTAACTCTATCTCTAACCCTAACTGTAACTCTAACCCTAACAAGAACCCTAAGTCTAATTCAAACCCTATCCCTTACCCTAATTTTCATCCTAATGCTAACCCTAACTTTAACTCTAACCCTAACCCTAACCTTAACGCTAACCCTAACCTTAATTCTAACCTTAACCCTAACCTTAACTCTAACATGAACCCTAACCCTAAATTTAACACTAACCTTAACCATAAACATTAATTTGTCCCTAAATCTAACCCTAAATCTAACTCTACCATAATTGAACTCTAACCATAACCCTAACCCTAACTTTAATCTTGGCTTAAAACTTTTCCCTAACCATAACTCTAGAACCTTAACCCTTACTCAAGCCCTAAACCTAACCCTAACCCTAACCCTGGCCCTACTATAACCATAACCCTAACCATAACCATAAGTCTAACCCTAACCTTAACCATGAGCATAACTCTAACCCTAAACTTAACCATAAACATAACTTTATGCCTAACTCTAACCTTAAATCTAACTCTACCATAACTAGACTCTAACCCTAACCCTAACCCTAACTTTAATCCTAACTAAAACCCTAACCCTAATCCTAAACCTAACCTTAACCCTGACTCAAACCCTAACCCTATCCCTACAATAACCCTAACTCGAGCCCTATAATAACCCTAACCGTAACCTTAACCATGAGCATAACTCTAACCCTAAATCTAACACTACCATAATTGGACTCTAACCCTAACCCTAACCCTTACTTTAATCTTGACTCAAACCCTAACCTTCACTCTAACCTTAACCTTAACTCAAACCTTAACCCTAGCCTTACTATAACACTAACCCTAACCATAACCATAACTCTAACCCTAACCTTAACTATGACCATAACTCTAATCCTAACCTTAACCATAACCATAACTCTAATCCAAACCTTAACCATAACCATAACTCTAACCCTAACCTTAACCATAAACATAACTCTAACCCAAACCTTAACCATAACTCTAACAATAACCATAACCGTAACTTTAACCCTAACCTTAACCATAACTCAAACCCTAACCCTAACTCCAGCCCTAACCCTAATGCTAACCCTAACCCTTATTCTATCCCTAAGGTTAACATTAATTGTAATGGTAACTTTGTCCCTAACAATATATCTATGTTTGACTATAACATTTTACATTACAATATGCCAAAAAGAAAATTACTTTTTTAAACCATAATCCTACCCCTAATTCTAACCCTAAATATAACCCTAATTGTAAATCTAACTCTACCATAATTAGACTCTAATCCTAACCCTAATCCTTCGTTTAACCTTCACTAAAATTGTAACCTAACCCTAACTCTAACCTTGACCCTGACTCAAAACTCTAACTCTAACCTTAACCCTTACTTTAATCTAGCTGAAAACCATAGCCCTAACCCTAACCTTAACCCCAACTCAAACCCTTACCCTAACCTTAACCCTGATGTAACTCTATATACAACCCTAACTCTAAATATAAACCTAACCTTAACCATCATCCTAAAACTAACCCTTTCTCTACCCCTTTCTCTAACTCTAACCGTAAATCTAATTTTAACCCTAACCCTAAGCCTAATTTTAACCCTAATTATAACCCTAATTTAAACTCTAACTCTAGCCCTTATTCGAGCTCCAATTCTAACTCTACCTCTAACTCAAACCCTAACTCTAATTCTAATCCTAACCCTAACTATATGTTTAACCTAAACCCTTATTCTTACCCTCACCCTTTCCTTAACCCTAACCCTAACTCTAATTCTAACCCTAACTATATTTGTAACTCAAATTCTAACCCTAATCCTAACATTAACTCTAACTCTAATTCTAAACCTAACCTTAACTATAACCCTAACAAGATTCATAATCCTAAAAATAACCCTAGCCCTAACCCTAATGCTAATCCTGACTCTAATTGTAACTCTATTCCTAACCATAACTCTAACCCTATCCATAACTCAAACCCTAACAATAGCCCCAACCCTAACACTAACCCTAACCCTAACTATAACTCTACTCTTCAATATAACATTTTACGTAACAATATGCTTAAAATAAAACTAAATTAAAGTGATGCAAATAGACACCATATATAGAATTAAAAAATAAAATATTCAAGAATAATTTTATAGTAAGTTTATACAATTGTATTTAAAAAGAAATAAATAATTCGGCACTTACTTAAAAAAAAAAGAAAAACATTTAAAAATACTTTTCCTATTGCGCCGCGATTGCCACTAGCTTATATATACCTCTATATATATTACACCGAGAGTAATCGTTCTCGAGGTGCCTATTTTCATTTTCATAAATCCCAACTGTGATTAAAATAACCTTGAGATTAAATGAAAATAGGCGCGTCGAGAACGATTACTCTCGGCATAATATATATAGAGGTATATATAAGCTAGTTATATTTTAACTAATTGGTTTTAATCTTATGCCTAGTAAATGATGAACATAGTTTTGTCTACAAAATGCTCTTCTATCAGTTTTTGTCTTTAGTATCAGGCTTTTGAAGATTATTTTCACTTGATTGATAGCATTTTTTATTACTCATGAACATGAGTAATTTGTTAAATGATCTAAGAAGCTGCTTGCTGCAAGAGCACCAAAAGCAAGAGCACAATGAGGAATCACGACCAATTTTTGGTCAAACCTTGTAAAAAGGCTAATGAAAGGCCATTTATGTTATTTTAAATCTAGATATTTTCATTAGGTTCATTTGAAGTCATTTGTAAGGCTATAAGGCCAATTTCCTTTGTAAAGTCAATCTGGACCTAGAGGGTCAAAGATGGTCAAACTAGTCAAATGTGATAGACCAACATAAAAATGATTGGTTTTGGTTTATTTGAGTCCTGTTGGTCATATTTGGATTGTACTAAGGGTCATTGGATAGCTAGTATGTCAAAAATGTAAAAATTGCAAAAAGTACAAAAAGTTGAAGAGCAACTATTGCAACTTTTCATTAAAAAGTTGTCAAATGAGGGATTAAGCCATCAACAAACTGAGAGGTTAGTTGGAAGTAGTTAAAAATAATTTTTAATGAGTTTATGTATCCTTCTTTGGTTCGAGGGAAAATAGAAAGGAGTTCAAATGAAAGTTTTTAATGAAAACACTGTAAAATCATTGTGTTTTTTCTGCAATCTTGCTGTTCATTCACATGCCATGCTGTCATAGTGATTTATTTTGATTGAGAATAAATTGGGGAAGGAAGAGACATGAATCTACTTTTTGTTGGTGCAAGTCTTAATTCTGGCCGTTGATTACTCAGGGAGATCAACCAATTTTGGTCGAAATTGTCAACAAACCCTCACTTCCCAAGGGTTTCTCAGAGATTTGTTTAAAACTCCATACTTCACCACTGGAAAAATATATACTTTTGAATGTCTATACTATTCTGAGATACCTATTAAATGCAACTAGTGTGAGGACAAATGGTTTTGTCTATTGCGAGAAGATGCAGGCCCTAACATGACCGTCTTGGCTTTCTTTTATAACTGTCATAGCAACCTTAATGCTTTTGATCAATTCCACTAAAGTTTGAAGAACCAAGCATTGTAAGAGGAGAAATAAGATCAAAAGAAATGTGAAATGGCCTTCAGATGACAGGGTAAAGATCTTAGTTGCCTTGGAGACTTTAATCTTATTGGTCTCTATTCAGTTATCTCGTATTTTATGACTGTCATTATATACTTTTAATTAGTGATCATGATGGTTTGAGTTTCCTTGTTGGAATAGAGTTTGGTAGACGTATAGATTAACCAAATATACTTTCATTTTTCTTGGGAGAAGTTTACTAGATTGTTTTGTTTCATCGTGATCAAACTGGACAACCACAACCAGTCATCCATTCTTTGATCACTGTCAGCCAGTGACAGCAACAACCTTAATCTATTGTATTGATCCATTGGGACATGGGTATACATTTTTCAGGGGACATTTCACTTTTTTCCAAGGGATTTGGAGGGATCACTGTAACCACAGTAAGGTGTTGATTTCTAATCAACAATGCAACAGTTAGAGTATTTGTTATTAACATTTCTTTTATATGGGGACAAGATAAATGGATGTCTCTTCCTTATAAGAGTTTATTTCAATGGTGTATCCATTTCAAGAGTGTGTAGTTAGTGCTTGGAACATAGTAGCTGGTCTTGTAAAGAGGTGAATCTAGTCAAGATGAACAATGAAGAACATGGTAGTGCACCTTTGAGATTGTCCACACAGTGATTAGTTACAATCTAGTCCTTTCAATAATTTAGATTTCTTTATTGTTGGTTAAGTCTTGAGGATATTGCATATAGTTACAAAGGTGTGATTGAACCGTTGAGTGTGATCAGATAGAGACATGATAGTTGATAGTCCTAAGAAAATGTCAATCAGAGTCATGGCATTCGGAACAAGATATCCTTTGAATGGGTAGTAAATAAGTGTAGGTTCCTTGTTTGGTTGGAGTTGTTTAGATTAGAGTCTTCATGTTCCATATGGTGATCAGTCAGAGTAATAACAAGGGGACAACCCTCGTGAAAGTATTTTTGCTAAACGAGGGACTGTGTGAAGACATCAATAGTGCTTGGTAGTTGCTCTTGAAGAGTTGAGCAGAGATGTTGGGAGTATTGTTGTTGTGGGAATATTATGTACGCAGATGTTGAAGGGGTTGCATACAGGAGGTAGTAGTTGTGGATATTGTGATCAAGGATGTAAGGGGGCCATGTCTATGCCCGCATCAAAACGACAATTTTAAAATAAATTTTAATCTAAGATCCAATTTTAAAATAAATTTTAATTTAATTTTAAAAAAAAGTAAAATGTCGATTTGATGGTGGCATAGACATTGGCATTTAAGGGTATGTTGAAGGGCATTGCGAGTCCTTTTGGTCAGAGATGAAGGGGTGTTTGAATTAAACTTTGGAGAGTCTTTTGATGGAGATGGTAACTTGTCAAGTTGAGAAGAGTCTGTAATCTTGTTAGATGCCTCAAATCTATGAGAGAGAACCTTGAAAATATGTTTGGGTCAGTGTAATACCCTTAGGAGTTGTATGGTTGTAAGATGCTCTGCATCACTGCTCTTCAGAAATGCATATAGACCTTACCATTCCTCCGTGATGATAAGTAGCATCAAATGTGTCTTTGTCAAGTGACACAATAGCATCTAGAATTTGACAATGATAAGAGACTAAATTTGATTGATATCATTCTTCATAACATGTTTAGGGATTTCTATTATTCATCCTAAAACTGTGCATTTGTTGATTTATCAGTACCTTGATCTATAATTTATCATGAAAATTTGTGTTTATCAATTGAGCGATGTATTGCTTCTCTTCCAAACTATATCCAAACTTTTTCATTCCTCCATGATGATAATATCATAAGATGATATGTTCATTAATTGATGGAAAGATGGTCCTTTTGATTTCAAACTAATGTAAATTAAGTTCAACTTTTCTACGATGTTCTCCTATAGGCGGTGATTTCCCTTAAGTATGTTCGGAGACATGAAAGTGAACAAAATTGCAAGCAACATAAATAGATGATGTTATGGGTATGGTCAACTGAGCTCAGTGATACTATCAAGAATATTTAACAACTTTAGAGAACCCATCCGCAATCTAGTGGTGAATTGGGAAATCCTCCATCTTTGAGGTCTTAAGTTCAAATTTCGCATTTTTACAATAAGAGATCTTAAGTTCAAATTTCACATTGTTACAATATTTAAAAAAAACAAAAAATGTAACAACTTTTTGAGGCTTTTTCTGTAACCATTTCAAATTTAACAAGGAGCATTGGAGTTATCACTTGGTGGTAAACAAGGGTGTTCAAAATGTCATTCTTGTTGTGCCTTAGTGGGTTGATGCATAGTTAAGGATTGCAAGTAACATATATGTATTCATTAGGTGTCCTCGCAATTGTTGTAGGTCACAATGCCCATTGAGGATATTTATCAATTGATATTTCCTTGACATATAATGGTGTTGGTGCTCATAATCAGTTACGCAATTCATTATGTTATTGGCATTGTCTCTCTACATTGTTTACCACCTTTATTTGCATATTTCTTTGTTGGCATTGCTATCATTATGGCTACTACAGGCTACCATTATCACCTATAGTGAGAGCAGCTGTGTAATTGCAAAGCATCCACTTCCTATGTATTATTTACTTGTCTCTATATCATCTCACTTTTTATTTCAGCATGTCTAATTGAATAATACAATCCAGTGTTTTGATGCATTTGAAAGAGATTGCAGGTTTCATTTTCTTATACTGAGTACAAAAATTGAACTTTCAATAAATAAGTGTACTAAGTTGGAAATAAATCAGTTTCTTGCATCTAGGGGATGTAAATAAATTCTCCCTGCTAGAAGATCACAAGAGTATTGCCAAAAGCTATTTTTTTTCTTTTTGTGCAACTCTTTTTTCTTCAATTTTAGAGGGAAAGCAATGCCCTTTTTGTAATCAAAGTATATTTGTACATAGTTTCTATTTGACATTTTTACTTCAATTTTAGAGGGAAAGCAATGCCCTTTTTGTAATCAAAGTATATTTGCACATAGTTTCTATTTGACATTTTTTCTTGCATGGGAAATCTCCAAACTGTAAATGGAAATGGAAATAGATCCTTTTATAGTCCATGATACCGAGAGGTCTGTTTCCAAATCCAATGTGGTAAAAAAATCCAAAGGAAAGAGGAAAACAAAACTTTCATTTTCTTTAATTGAGTACAAAACCTGAACTTTGAAAAATAGGTTTCATAGAGCGAGTTAGATCTCACTATGGTTTTTCTCTTGGGTTTTCTGCATAAAAATCTTAGTGTTCTTGTATGTTGCATGTTTTTCTCTTGTTATTTATTTCTCCATATGTGACGGATGAATTGAATTATTATGAAAATTAAGTGTTTTATATATGTTGATTCACCAACCATGTTTCTCAACATTTGGAAGTGTTCAACAATTTGTATTAGAGTGAGGTTCCTAAAGTAACAATTTAATAGATGAGGTAGATTAGGCATTTGAATACATAAGGTCCAAAAGACTGAACAAAAAGTTTGATATGGACAAAGACTTAGATGCTATGAAACTTTGAAGGTTGGGCTATTGATGAAACTTTGAAGGTTGGGATATTGATAGAATAGTAGATCTTGAAGGAGAACTTAGATTTTCTTTTGATGTTTTGGAAGATGTTAGAGCTATATCTAGAGAATATCATGATAATTTTAAGAAAGAAGATGGCACATTCCATTTGAATATTCACATTGAAGAAGGAAAGAAGACTGGTACAAGACAAATCGATAAGTGCACTAAGCTGAGGAAGAGGTTGTTTATTTGAGGAAGGAGTCGAAGGACGCAAGAAAAAATTGACAAGTTATTGATACTCTAAAGTGGCAATGATTTTCTTGATGAAATGGTCAGCTTTGAGGAAGAATCGAATGACAAGTATGGTCATGATTTTGATAAAGGAGAAAGTATATACTTACAATAAAGATGACAAAAGAGAATAAAAGGTCAAAATAGAATAAAAGGTCATTGATGAATCCGAGAAGCCAAAAGGAGATCAGAATAGATTCACTCTACCCTATTAAAAGAAGAATTTCAGGAAGTCAGCTCCTGCACAAACTGGGTATTCTCAATCCTTCAATAGTAATTATTTTTCTTGCAATATGTTTTTGGACATAGAGCTAGTGAATTTAGAAGAAAGTTCAAATCAGGTCAAGACCTCAAGCCTTCAATGATCGATGCTATGCTTGCAACATAAAGCTAATTAGTGCAAAAGTAGAATGATGGAAAATGGTTTCATAAGTATGAATGGAAGGAATGCTCCATATTTTAATGGATATGATTGTGTATGAATTAAATTTGGGCAGCCTATTGAGTGTAGATCTAAAATTAAAGTGAGTGGAAATGGTTTGTAACATAGTCAGACTTGTTAGAATTGCAATAAATAGGGATCCTTTGCTAGGTTTTGTAGGTAGAAGAATGTAACTACTTCTGTTCTATTGAAGAAGATAAATGTAAATCAAGAATGAGAGAAGATACATAAGAAATGGATCAAAAAATCACATGATAGGGGAAAAAGGAAGGCAAATGATGAGCCTATACCTTATGGTGGTGCAAATGTTTCTTATAAAGATTAAATAAAGAGCACAACACAGTTGAGAGGGATTTTTAATTGAAAAACTTTTGAGGCTCCTTATGATTATTGTACTCGATACTATTTAGCATGACAAATGTATTAAAGGTAAGTTGGATAACTTTTAGTCTTTGAAAAGACTTGCAAAAGTTTTTAAGATCATTGTGCTTATAAAGGAACAACGTTTTGAATATTTTTTATGTACCAAATTAGATGCATTCAATGTGAAGCACTTGGGGTTTTAAGAGATATGATATATTATATTGTTTTGGAAATTCTTCTTTCACGTTTAGTTGAGTTTTGAACAATAATGTTGTAGGATCATTTCCAAGCAATCTTTTGTGTGTTGAAGTTGAGATGGACACTCTGATTATTGTTTATGCTTCAATAAAGACTCAACCAAAGTTCAAGCCCTATCTCTTTGTGGCAATGTATAAAGAGAAAGATGGTGCTTTCTCAAGAGTTTTGGTGGATATAGCTTCAACTGAGGACATGAGGACATTAGGACATACATCCATGGGTCAACTCAAATAAAAGAACATGTAAGGAGTTTTGAAGATGACATAATATTCTACACCACTCTATAATGGGATTTCTTTAAGTAGTTGCAAATGAAAATGCAAGAAAGGAAAATATTCTTTTGGATTTGGTCTAGAAATATAAGGATCAAGTCACATTCCCAATGGAAACGACCACTATTACATAGAAGCTATAGAAAGAAAATGTTGGTTGTCCTATCTTCCATGTGAAGTTACAACTCAATATGTATAGAAAAATATTGACATATTGCTACGAGTGCCCAAAGATCCAAATGAGGAGAGAACCAATAATACAAGAAATACAATGAAAAGAATCATTAAGAAGAAGATTGAGAAGGGAAAATGATAAGAGAATAGATACCCCATTCAAAAAAATAGGTTTACAATGGACGTTGGAAGCTTTTGGAATGGGTCCTCCAGAAGTAGGTAGTTATAAACAAGTACATAGAAGATCCAATTAGTCAAATTCTATCACTATTTTTGACAAGTCTCCTACCCATATGTTAATGAAGTAGATTCCCTCTAGAACTTGTAAGAAAATTTAGTTAAGGAGAATACCCCAAGTTCTAAAACCAAAGAAAAAAGAAAGGCATCCAATATGGAAATTGATGCTAGCAATGACGAGGAAGATGAATAAGAAGAAAAATAAAAAAATGTTATGAAGAAAGGAGTGAACATGACAAAAGAGGAATAAGAAGAAGATGAAGAGGAAGAATAAGATGCATAACCTCTTATTTGGAAGAACTCTAAAATCTCTCTTGTTGGAAACTACAATTGGAACAATTATTATGTTGTCATTGATGTCAAATCTTACTAGTAAGATATTTTCTATCAGTGTAGAGTGCCATATCAGTTGATTGATGAAGAGGATTTAAAAAGAGAGATAACAAGATGACTAGTAGATTTATTGATTAAAGAGAAGTAAGTATGATGAAATCCAATGGGAACTTGATCAATTAGTATTTGACAAGATAATGTGTTGTTTGGTCATTGTAATAAGTGAAGAAGAAAGAGTAGTTGAAGTATGGAAGAGCTGATTGATAGAAGACAAGAAGTTGAGCAAAACACTAAGCTTAATTGAGTGATAATTTACTAGGTCAATGAAGAAGTTGAAGCAGAAGATTAAGGAACTTAAGTTATAGTTGAGAAAATAGTATTAGCCGAGTGATGGTAATGGCCGAGCAAAGTGAAAAGAAAATTGAAGTAATAACCAAGCACAAAGATGTTCAAGTAAGCCAGTATAAGCCAAGCAAGAAAAATCAGTAGAGACCAAGCTATCCAATGATGAATGAGGTGGAGAATATAGTGATGACTGAGTGTCAAAAAATTAATAGTTTGTAAAAAAATTGAGATTTGAGGCTGACATAGTTGAATTTACAAATTAGTCAAAATGCGTAAATGATAAGAATAGATGAGCCGCCATATTTAAAGCATGAATTGAGTTTTTTAAGTGATCTAAGGAAAGGATTCAATGAGAAGTATCCAAAAGTTATAAGAGAAGAAGAAGAAAGACAAAATAATGATTAAACTCAATGAATATGATCAAACCCTAAGATCTATGGTTATGTTTAAGCGAAAAAAGATCAAACCCATCTATTTAAGGAGGCAAAATAAATGATTTGTGTTTGTTGGACTGGCAAATTTGTGAAGAACAAGTAAAGAAAAAAGTTGCATGGGAACAATGAGAAGTTGGTGAGTGTGATTGCTTGAAGAGTTGCCAAGAAGATTAGAGATGGAGAATGTGACAAAGTGCAGTAAATGAACTAGGAATGATCCAAATGGAGATTTGAATATGCAAAGTGAGTTGTATTTTATTAGATCAATCTAGCTGTTACTTTCTAACTATTTTGGTAGTAAAATCCTTTAATCGAGGTTGACCTAACAATCATATTGTAAATCCTTTAATCAAGGTGACATTCTAATGGAATGTTCTAAAGACCTCTAACAAGGCCACTCCTAACAAGGTGTCCTTTAATAGGGTCACACATAACAATGTATTTTTAAACTTTTAACACAGTTGGATCTCAATCGTGATCACTTCAGAAGAGTGAAAAGTGGTAGCATGTTACTTGGTGATTTTTCTCAAATTGGATTTTCACGTTAAATCCTACTGTCATACATGAGTGAATTTTTTTTTCACATTTCATGCTATTTACTATTATATGTTTCTATCATTCGACATATACTAAACAGAAAAATAGTGATGAGATGAATAAGTTGGATTACTAAGGAGTTTCTATATTGCCCAAGTGGATTTAAGAGTTTGATTAAGTCGTTTGAAGTTGTTAAAAGTTGAATTGGTACATCTCGACCTGAGGAAAAGTAATTCACCCTCCTCTTAGTTATTCTTATCATTCTAACAATTGGTATCAGAGCTTCAATGCTTGCAATGAAATTTTGAAGGGACTTAAGCTAAAGATAAAGATGTACATGAGAGAAGTACCCAAGCTAAACAAAGAGAACTTCCTTTCATGAAAATGACTGATGAGATTACATTTATCTGGAGTTGGAGATTTTTCATTATACTACTTGGACAATGAATACATTGAAGTACCTAAAACCATGACGATTGAGAAAATAAAAGAGAACTAGGTGCATAATCAAATGATGATAGATAGCTTCCCTAAGTTATGCTAAATTTGATAATGTGAAGGATTGCACTATTGCAAAGCAAATGTCAGACAAGTTCGCAAAAATTCATGGAGGAGACAAGAATGTGTTAAGGGCTAAAGTAGAAAGTTTGAGAGGCAATTTTGACAACATGAGAATGAAAGAAGGAGAAATTGTTGCATGATATTGTGGCTAAATCAAAGAAGAAATGAATTCAATTAGAGAAGCTGGAAAAAACATCTCTGAAAAAACTGTGATCGGTAAAGTGTTGAGGACTTTACTTCCTATCTATGCCATTAGAGTATCTACAATACAAGAACTAAAATTTACATTTGGTAATGATCTTACCCTAGATAGTTTGATTGATAGGCTCACTGCATTTGAATTTTCAAATTTTGATAGCTATACACCTTCTAGTGTTGAATGTTCTTTCAAGTAACAACTAACCCTTGATGGATCTAAAAGAAATAAAAGTTTAAAAGGTAATCTCGTGACTAGTGGCACTAAATTAGAAGATGACCTAGATGATCTTGAAGCAATATTGGCAAGAAGACTACCAAGAGAAAAATACAAATATAAAGGTAAACTTCCTATAATGTATTTTACATGTAATAAAGTTAGTCATATTGCTGCTAGGTGTCCTGACATAGATGAAAAGGAGGAAATGAAAGATAACAAATACCGAGGAAAGAGACACAATAGAGAAAATTGAGGTAACAAAGGCTACAAAGAAAATGTAAGAAATCTTGTTACATTGCTAAAGAAGATGGTTTTGAAAATGATTCTAATGAACATGATGAAGAAGTTGTTTATGTTGCAATAAAAGATGAATAAACTACTCTTATTCTACATGTGAGTAAGAATGATAAATGAATAATTGATACGGCTCGCTCACATTATATGACTAGTGATACAAGTAAGTTTGAAAAGCTAGAACACTATAATGTACTTGTTGTGTTAAGTTTGGGGATGATGCACCATGTTTTGATTAAGTCAAAATATGTTTTAAAGGACTCGAAACCTTTACAATAACAAAAGTCTAGAGATAAACAAGAGAAAAGAACATCAGAGAAAAAAAGCATGGAACAACATGGAGCAAACCTCCAACAAAAATAGTCATGAGGTCACATGACAGAGCCAAAAAAGAGAGAAAAAGTACAATAAAAGAACAACAACCAACTAGCTAAGAAGTCTTTATCAAGTCAATAGCCTGGTCCACCAAAGTTTGCATATTTTTAGCAGTAGCCTTTAGCTTGTCCTTCTTACTAACTTCCTCATTCTTCTTAGAGTGAGCATGGGTACATTTTCTTGGTCCTTGAATCTTTGCCCTCGAAGGGGAGTCCTGGCCCTTGTCAATCTCATTCCTCTTCAAGAGGTTACTCACATTGTCCACCAGTTGTTTGAATAATTTATCCAAATTTCCCAGCTTCGTTTCCAGTTTTGACACCTTCCCCTAAAAACTACTTATCTCTTTATCCATCACCCTTTGTTTTGCTTTAAGTAGGGGTATCTTATGCATGGGATTTTTCACTTCTTTTGCATTCCCAATAATCTCTGAAAGTTTATCAATATGTTAGCCCAATGTTCGCTCCCCTCTGGAAGTTTTATTGAGTTGTTCCATTTCCTTGCCCAACAACTGCATTTGTTGCTTAAGGATAGCAATCTCCTGCATAATTGAACCTGGGTTGCCAAATAAGCCCTTGGAAGACCCAAGCCCACCTTGAGCTTTATCACCCAAATCTAACATATGCCCCTATTCCCCATCATCCTCATTGTTGAATTCCTCATTATTCCTTGTTTTATACCTATCCTCCTACAACCTTAAGGATCTAATTTTCCTTTCCAACTAGTGAGCTAGAGGCTGATCATCAGAAGGAGGAGAGACTCGATCATCTTGACAACCTTTACTCTTTCCTTTGTCTCCACTCCTCTTGTTGTAATGGTCTCTCACAATTTCCTCGATGAAGTCACTTTCCCATTCAGAGGCATCATCCTCAATAATCTTTTTCTTCTTTTTTGAACTACCACCTGAGCCCTTTTTCAAGCTTCCCAAACCCCCTTCAACTTCATCTTGGGTATCAGAATCATGGCCCTTATCTGGGATACTCCCTTCCATTTCCTGATCAACCCCTTTCAAACTCCCGGGTTTCAATTTTTTTTGGACTTTAACAAATTCATAATCAAAACCATAAGACACTCATGGCAAACATGCTCTCTATTCAGGTCTTTCTGAATGGCCTGAGTGGAAATACTAAGAGATTGCAAAAGATAAAAAGAAAAATTGATCCTAACATCATGTCAGAAATGATTTGCCAACATGAAATGATACCCATACAACTTAGTGAATCTTTCATCTAAAGTTAGATATTCCATTATCACAAAGAGCACAAAATTCCATGGTTGAGAAATAGAGGCCGAGTTATAATACGAGTTGACCAAATGATTTCTCTCCTATTCTGTCTCCACAAAATCATTGATAGCCTTGTCTGAAAGCTTCCTTTCCTGATAAAAATTAATCCCATCCATGTCTAGCCCTGTAGCCTCTGCAATAACTTCTTTGGTGACATCCATATGTTGGTTCCCAACCATCATAGATCCATCCTTCCATGATTTGATGAATTGGTGCGTAATTGCTGGGTTATTACCTTTAAGCCTTTCTATGTACCCTGTGAAATGATGCACCATGTTATATGAAAGGTAAAGTATCTATTATTTTGAATGACGAGATCAAATGTGATACTACATATTGGGTTGATGAACTAAAATATAATCTATTGAGTGTAAAACAGTTGAATAGTTCAGGCTACTGAGTTGAATTTCAAAACAAGAAGGCAAAAATCTATGATGCTACTAGTGAACTGACTGGAAGTGGAGAGAAAACAAGAGGTAACTTGTTATATCTAGACCTATTTGGAAATACATGTTTATTTTCACAATTTGAAAATGTTTGGTTATGGTATAAGAGGTTATGTCATGTGAACTTTGATAACTTGGTAAGAATTTGTAAGATGAAAAGAGTAAGAAGATTATCGACATTAAGAAAACCTAATAAAGTGACGTGCAAACAATGTCAAATGGGAAAAATGACGAAGTCTAGTTTCAAGAGCAAGATTTATTCTTTTGATGATATTTTCTAGTTGATTCATATAGTTATTTATCTGACAAGTACTTTATCCTATTTGTTGATGTTGATGATTTCTCTAGAATGATGATTGTGATGTTTCTTAAAGAAAAATATGATGCTTTTCAAATGTTTAAGTGATATTTGGCTAGAGTTGAAAAGGAAATAAATAAAAGTCTAGAATGCTTGAGATCAGATTGAGGAGGTGAATTCATATACATAGATTTAAACACATTTTATAATGATAAATGAATTAAAAGAAAATGTCCACACCAAGGACCCCACCACAAAATGGGATAGCTAAAAGAAGAAATAGACCAATCATGGACTGTGCAAGAACATTGATGATGGAAAATAAAGTTTCACAAAAGTATTGGAGAAAATATGTAAGTACTGCTATTTATACATTGAACCAAGCTCAAGTCAAGAAAGGTACAAAAAAAACCCCCTTTGAATTGTGGTATGGTTATGCACCTGATGTCAAATATTTCAAATTCTTTGAAAGCAAGTTTTATGTTGGGACTCAAAGTCACATTTTTGTTTTGAGTACCATTATGAAATTTTGAGTCATTTTGAGCCTCTTTATGCACTTTTCTTGTATATGTACTCGACTATCATTTCAAGGTATTAAATGTCTTTTATGTTTTTAACACTTTGAATTCACTATATCCATGCATCCTATAATGATAAATTATCATTTTGAGTCATCCTATGAAGTTCTATTTTGAGCGGTGCTTAGTTCTGCATTTTTACCCAAGTGTCAAATGGTGATAGGAAGCCTAGTTTTCATTTGAATATCTCACACTCAGTTATGTTTCATGACTCACTACTTTGGGAGTGTTTAGTATGCATATCAAAGAACCTATTTTTAAGTTTTTTGAGTCATTTTGATATTTTTTGATTAGGTTTTGAATCCCTCAAAGTTGGTTTCTTATCTCTATCATGCTGATGCATATTTCTCAAAATTTTGGGAGGCCTTGTTTGGCCGATCATAACTTTGACCCAATTGACAATAATGAGAAAATTATTTTTACATTATATTCTAGAGGTCATGCACTTTCTATGTTCTAGATTTATGTCTGAGAAAAATCTATTTGATCAGTTTTCAAATGCGATTCCAAATGCAATTTATAACTTTTTACTGGTGTCATGGAATGCAAATTGATCGGTACCCATGTGTAGTGCCTCTCATGTTTGCAGTCTATACCTAGTCTATTTTGATTTGAGAGATACTTGATTCTCTTATGGTTATTTGTATTTTGAGATGACCTGAGGCTCAGATGTTATACTTTGATTCAATACCATAGATGCTTTACTGCTATGCTGTTTAGTTATTAGATTCGCATGTTAATGCCATTTTGAGATGACAGTAGATCTATGATGATATTTGATTATCTAGTATTTGGACATACTTCTGATTATGTTATGTGATGAATTTTATGCTATGGTTATTTACTTCATTCTTGTATCTTTATGCTTTATGCAAATGTGAGTGATGTAAATGGATTAATTAGTTATTTAATGTATTTATTGCTTCGGCTATGATATTATTATGCAATTGCACTTGATTTTGTGTTTTAGTGTGCAGGATTTATATCCTTGGTAGTGGCACATGGAGTTAGCGATTCAACTATTCATATTTACCAATGTCATCCCTGTATGGTTGACGTATCCTTACTTTAAATTGTTTAAATTAAAAACCTTTTGGGAATTATTAAAATGCAAAATCATTTGCATTATGTGATTAGACTAGTAAGCATGTCTATGCATTTAGAGGTTCACATTGTCATCAAAGTTGTTGAGTGATTTTATGTGATTTTTGGTTTTTAGAATTTAAATCTTTTCGGATTTAATTTCTGGTAGCTTTGCCTTAGGTGAATTTTTGTTATGGAGAATAACTTATTTTCATTTGGGTCAATTTGGAGTTTAACTAGTCCAACTGGTTATTTTCCCTAATTGACTATTCACTCAAAAAGTGAATAAGTATTGAAAATGAGTTTTTATTATTCACTTCTCACTTTTTGAAAAAGAAATTTGAGAGCTCTTTTGGGAATCCTCTTCTGAGGGATTCAATTTCTACTCGTTCTAAGAGCTGTGAGCATGGGTTTTTTGCGAGATCAGACTCGTTAGGTTTGGCTCAAGGAGTTCTTGCTTTACTGTCACTTTCAATGGTTTTGGCACGATATTTATTTTATTTTGCGGGTTTCAATTTTTACCCCTTTTGTTGTTAGGTAGGGCCTTCCTGTTTTATTGTTTTTGCTCCATTTTAGCTTTTGTTTCTTATAGCAGTATGTTAGGAGGCCGAGAACTAGTCTTCCCCTCCATTTCTATTTACTAGTTCTTCTCGATTGGTTGGGTATGAAAGTCTTTCCTATTTTTGGGATGGGGGTTTGGGTTTTTGAGCTATTATGCTAGTTGTTTTTGCATACGGTGTTCGAAAACATTTATTTTTGGATTTTTAGGGTTTTTACACCCAAAGGCCAAATTGGTTTTAATTTTGAATTTTTCCATATTTTGGGGTTTTTACCTTGTTTTGCATGCCACCTTCTTTTCTTGAGTTTTCTTGGCATGACTTTTGTCGTGGGCTTGGATGATCCATTTGGATGTCGGTCGGACCCTTATTACACTATTATGTTTCATTGGGATGTGTGTTGCATCCATCCTCTCAATTTTGTTTTCAGTTGAGTGACTTTCTACTTTATGATCTAATCCTTATGTTATGATCTTCATGATGGTGGTGTGCAAACATAAGAGTACATGTGCGTACATCTATCAAGTGACTTGTGAAGCCCAATCTTCTGTGGCACTTTTAAAATTTCTGATCATTGGGGTTGGGTTGGGGATTTGCATGCCTACGGGCACTCATCATTGGATGAACATGGGTAGGGTAGGATAGCTTATGGAGGGGGTTTCTATCCCACAACCTAGTGATCATTGTGCCTAGAGGGTTGGCAGATGAAAGGAAGTTTTAAATAAGTGATAACTAAAATAATACACTGGGTGGTAATAAAACTTAAGATTATAAAATGGTTCAGGATGTGCTCCTTTCATTGGGAAGTTTGAGCTGCCAATATTAGCTTGGGCTTGTTGATGCCAAGTGACTCTCCATGATTTCAGCCCCTACTTAGTAGCCTTTGAGTGTCTAACTAGGACCTGTAGTTTATGCATTGTCTTTGTCTTGGTTTCAGTCATCATATTGTTTAGCGTGTGTGTTAACCATGGACTTTTGCTTAGTGTATGATTGTGGTTGGATCATTATCTCCATCTGCATGGTGGGTGTGGACCTATGGGTGCCATGTGGTTGGGAGGCATAGCTACCTACACCACTACTAGGGATCAGTGTACAGAGACAGTCTTTGTCCTAGTGCGACCATTGTTGGATGTTTTCACTTGGTACTTCAGGTTTTGAAGTATGCTTTCTTGTGATTCATGCTTTCATTGAGATGCTTGTATATCATGTTTAGATGATGTTATTTATTGATGCATTTCCTTACTTTGACAATTAGCATGTGATAAGTGATGCTATCTAGTTGTAGGATTATCTGATGCTTTACTTCTAACATGTTAGATTTCCTTATGCTTATGTTGCAGCATGTTTAGTAGTGATATCCCCATTATGATAGTACCAACAATCTGATTGGTGGTTTGGGATGTTACGTGCGGGGGATGGCTAGGGCCCATGATGGTCTTATGATGCCATTGACGATTGGGAGGAACCACATATTTAGTTTGTTTGTACTACTCATTGTGATGTTATTTCTATTTACCACAATGTTTCTTTAATACTCTGTGATGTTTCCTTCTATATGTTCCCTTTTCTTCTTGTTAGATGGTTAGATGTAGTTCCATCTTTTAGTAATGTGTTCGAATGTTCATGCCTCGAATTGTGGATCTAGTACTCCTCGGTGTGGAGACTTTGAATTGTGTTTAACTTCTTTTGTTGTCTTTTTGTGCTTTCTTACTTCTAACATGTTAGATTTCCTTATGCTTATGTTGTAGCATGTTTAGTAGTGACTTCTCCATTACAATAGTACCGACAATCTAATCGACGACTTGGGATGTTACATGCAGGGATGGCTAGGGCCCACGATGGTCTTATGATGCCATTGACGATTGGCAGGAACCGTGTATTTAGTTTGTTTGTGTTGCTCATTGTGATGTTATTTCCATTTACTGTGATGCTGCTTTTGTACTCTATGATGTTTCCTTTTGTACATTCCCTTTTCTGCTTGTTAGATGGTTAGATGTAGTTCCATCTTTTAGTAGTGTGTTTGAGTGTTCATGCCTCAAATTATGGATCTAGTACTCTCGATGTGGAGATTCTAAACCCTGTTTAACCTCTTTTGTTGTCTTTTTGTGTTTTCTTTCTTTTCCTGGGTGACCATGTGTCAGCATGGGGTGACACAATTTTGTGTCACATGACCATTTGGATTTTTTTGTGCAATATTGGAAAGTATCACACCCCTTAAAAAGAAATGTCATGCGATACTGGAAAGTATCACACCCTCCTTGGTGAAGAGTCATACGATATTGGTAAAGTATCACACACTCTTAAGAGTAGTGTTGCCCTATCCTTGGAAGTGTAGCCTTGCTTCTTTAGAAATGTCACATGATACTAGAAAGTATTGCCCAGTGCTAATTTAAAATATCGCCTGGAAATTGTAAAAACCTGTGCGAGAAGGCAGTGAGCACTTTTCGATAAGACTTGAACTTTTTAGGAGGTATTTAGGGTACCCTCTTAAGTGATCTTCAATCCTTTGGTGTCTCATTCTAGATTTGGTATGTTTTGTTTCAAATTTAGCTGTGTGTGTTCTATTATCAGTTCAAGTAGTGGTGTCAGGAGATCTGTTGGTTGCCAGAATGGTGGTTAAGTCTTCTGTTGCAATCTTTGTGATTTATGTATGTTGTTGTCTTGCACACTTACACTTGTTTAAAAAAAAAATATTGGCTTGTATTTCTTCCTTGTTCCAAGGATCTCCGAGCGAGGCATTACATCTGGTATCAAAGCCCATATTGTAACATTGGGATCTCTGTGTTATGCTTCCACTATGGTTTTGTTTTTCATTGTGTATTATTATATTATGGTTGTTTTTTTGATATCTTTTTGGTTCATGTTTTTGTCTCTTATGCTCATGATCCAATTGTTCTGACATTATCTTGTTGTTTTTAGTGAGATGCCTCCTACACATAGACCTCATGGCCATGGTGGTACCTATAACAGTAACTGTGGAGAGGAACACCAGGAAGAAGGGCATCAAGAAGGAGGGGGAGAATAGGGTAATAACACTAATCAGAATGGTGTGGAGGCATTGTTGCTAGTGCTTCAGGAAATTCTTGCTCGATTGAGCCCTTGTGTTGAGGAGTGTCGACAGGATCATGATTGAGAAGAGGGATCTCATCATGGAGATTCCCATCATTCAGAGCATAGAGAGGAGGAATGTGAACATGAGCATTCTCGTACTCCACCAGGTGGTAGAGGGCACCGTTGGGGTGGTAGGGACCATAATAGTGAAGATTCCATTAGGTTGGATATCATGAAGTCTCTGAAACAATCCAAACCACCATTTTATGATGGTAATGGAAGTGGTCTCAAGGCTGAGACTTGGTTGTTGGACATGGAGCATCGCTTCACCATGTATCCATATTCAACCAACATGAGAGCCCATTGTGCAATTATGTAGTTGAGGTACCATGCATCCATTTGGTGGAATATTTAGAGTTAGAAGATTCAAATTAGTGTCACAAATATCACCTAGGAGATGTTTGAGGAGAGGTTCCAAGAGAGATTCTTATCTCCTTAGTGTAGGGAGGCCCATGCTAATGAGTTCCATTCACTCTAGCAAGGAAACATGATGGTGATTCAATATGAAATTTGATTCTTTGATCTTAGGCAATATTCATGCTACAACCATGATGATTTACTCCTAGGTCATCATTTCATTTGAGGCCTCAAGGATGCCCTCATTGGAGAAGTTCATATGCATTAGCCTAGGACTCTTGTTCTCGCTATTGAGAAGGCACATATTGTAGAGGATAATCTAGCTAGAGGTTTTAGTAGCAGATCTGGTTCCCAGAACCAGAGTGCAAGGAATTTAGGACATAATGCTTAGTTCACTCAGTCTTTTGGAAAAAGCCAAGCCCAATCAAAACCCTCTTAGGGTGACTCCTACTGTAGGAATAAGAAGAGTTTTGGACCAAGGGTGGATAGGATTCTGGCACCTCGGGTAAGAAAGGAGATAACCAGAACTTAGAAAAAAAATTGCAGTAGGATCATCCTCCTTAGAGCAATCAACAAAATTCTAGCAAGGGTAGTGCACCTTATCCTAGTGTTACCTAGGGTGGTCACACAGAATAGGTTCCAAATTTGTAGGAAACTATTATTCTTGTGGCTAGCCTAGCCATAAATCTTTTAAGTGTTTGATCAAACTATCCACAAGACCTAGTAATGGTGTAGCAAGATTTGAGCCTACTATTGGAGATGCTAGTAGGAGATATAGAGTCTTTGTGGCAGTTGACAACTATCAAGCAAATCATTAGGCTACATTGGTCGAGGCTATAGGTATGTTGCATGGTACTTCAACTTTAGTTTTGTTTAACTCTAGTGCTTTTGATTCCTTCATTTCACCATCTCTTGTTCAATGATGTGGGCTAGTGCCAATGCATTAGGTCGATAGGTGGCAAGTTGAGTTAGCCACAAGTTCCAAGGTGGCAGTTGACTTGTTGGTTAGGGGTTGTGTTTTAAATTTGGGAACCTTCACCACCACAGTGGATCTATGCATTCTACCTATGGGATCGTATGACATTGTGTTGGGCATGGATTGGTTAGCCACCCATCAGGAAAATATCAATTGTCATCATAAGATGGTACAGTCTGTTGATGACATAGGTGGGCAAGTGGAACTTTTAGGAGTCCTAAGACTAGTCTCACTTCAGATGATCTCAACTAATCAGCTGAAATGGAGTGTGTGAAAAGGTTATCAGTTGTTTCTTGTGTCTATTAGTGATCTCAAGGAAGATGAGAGTTGTACAGTGACACTTGATGATCACCCACTCCTTCATGAATATGCAAATGTGTTTCTTGATGAGATTCTAGGTATGCCACCACAACGTGACATTGATTTTCAAATTGATCTTATACTAGGAGTGGAGCTGATTTCATGAGCTCCTTATGGCATGACTACTTAGGAGTTGCATGAGCTCAAATTGTAGTTAGAGGAATTGTTGGCCTAGGGTAATATTTGTCCTAGTGTATCCTTATGGGTTCCACCAATCATCTTCATAAAAAAGAAGGATGGTTCTTTATAGTTTTGCATCAATTACTGACAATTGAATAAGGTAATGGTGAAGAACCATTATCCTTTTCCAAGAATAAATGACTTATTTGATCAGATGAAGGGAGCATGAGTGTTCTAAAAGATTGATCTAAATTTAGGATACCATCAACTTCGTATTTAGGAGGCTGACATTCATCAGACAACTTTTCATACACGGTATGGGCATTATGTATTCACAGTTGTACTCTTTGGGTTAACCAATGTGCCATCAATGTTTATGAGTTTGATGAATGGTGTATTTCACACTTACCTCAATTAATGCATCATTATATTCCTAGATAACATATTGATCTATTCAAAGACTATAGAGGAGCATGAAGTCCATTTACATTAGGTATTGCAATGCTTGAGAGACCATCGATTGTATGGCAACTTGAGTAAACATGGATTTTTCCAGTCTGAGGTAAAGTATCTGGGGCACATCATTATAGGTGATGGAATTTTAGTGGATCTAGAGAAGATTAGTGCTATCATGAATTAGCTGGTACCAACTAATGTCTCAAAAGTTCATAGTTTTATGGGATTGGCAGGTTAGTACCATTGCTTCATGAAGGATTTCTCACAAGTAGCTCATCCCATCACAACATTAAATGTTGCCTTGTACTAGTCTAACTCATTGGTCTAACCAGTGTACCAATCCTTGCATTGCCTAATCCTATAGGTGATTTCATGGTTTGCACAGATGCTTTGTTGGAAGGTGTGGGTGTGGTGTTGATGCAGGATGGTCAAGTGATTGCTTATGAGTCCAAGAAACTCAAAGACCATGAACTTAACTACTCCAATCATGATTTGGAACTCATGGCTGTAGTTCATGCCCTTGTCTGTTGGAGGCATTTTCTATTGGGACACAGGTTTGAGTTGCATACCAACCACAGGAGCTTGTAGTATATCTTTACTCAGCCAAACCTGAATGCATGACAACATTGTTGGATGGAGTTCTTGTGCAAATTTGACTTTGATGTTCATTACATTAAATGGAAGGAGAATGTCATCATGGATGCCTTGAGTAGGAGGCGACATAAGGTATCAATGATGTCAGTGGGAGTGAATTTTTGAGGCCATATCTTGGAGGCCTTGCCTAGTAATATATGGTATCAAGAGGTGAGGCTGGAGATTGAGTTTGGGCGTACCCTTGAGGGGAAATTTTTAGGTTATATGCTTGAGTTTGATGGACTACTATGACATTCAGGGCATATCTATGTGCCCATGTTGGGTGATCTTTGTACCTTGGTTTTTTCAAAAGCACATTGTGCACTGTATTCTACACATTCTAGTGTTAAGAAGATGCATGCTGATCTCAAACAATTATACTTTTGGGTAGGGATGAGGCATAATGTTGCTAATTTTGTTGCTAGATGTCTTGAGTGCCAAAGAGTGAAGGTAGAGCATCAACATCTAGCAGGTCTTTTGCAGCCACATACCATTCTAGAGTGGAAGTGGGATATGATATTTATAGATTTTATCACAAGGTTGTCTATGTCATCATGGAGACATGATTGTATCATGGTGACAATGAACAAATTGTCCAAAGTAGCACATTTTTCACCCATGAGAGCATCCTACACAACTTCTTCTATAGCACATGTTTTCTTGGTAGATATTGTTAATTTGCATGGGATTCCTCATCGGATTATTTTGGATAGAGATCCAGTGTTTACTTCTGCACCGTGGACATCTCTCCAACATGCTTTGGGTGCATAGCTCAATTTTAGTTCAACTTATCACCCAAAGAATGATGGTCAAACTGAGGGAGTAAATAAGGTTATGGAGGATATGCTTTGCACATATGTTATGGATAGGCAGGTGACGTAGGAGGACTATTTGTACTTGGTTGAGTTTTCATATAACAATGAGTATCATAGTTCTCTTGGCATGTCACCTTTTCAGGCCTTGTATGGTAGACCATGCTGTACTCCTTTGAGTTGGGATCATTTAGAGGATTGAGTTCTTTTGGGTCCAAAAATGCTTCAAGATATGGAGTAGCAGGTTGTTCACATTAGGGAGCATTTGGTTACTACTCATAATAGGTAAAAGAAGTATGCAGATGCCCATAGGTTGGATTGTCAATTTTCTGTTGGTGACAGGGTGTTTTTAAGAGTGTGTCCAAGGAAGAGCCCCATCCATTATGTGAAGGGCTTTGAGTTGGTGCTACATTTCATTAGACCTTTTGAGATCCTCGAGAGGATTGGTCCTATTGCTTACTGACTAGCATTGCAACCTAACCTATCACGCATCCATAATGTTTTTCATGTTTCTATTTTGAGGCAACATATTCTAGATGTGACCCATGTTCTTGATTGGGATGCTTTATAGGTAGTGGATGAGAAACTTACTTTAGAGCCCATTCGTATCCTACAATACTAGAGGTTGACCTTGCAAGGTCAAGACATAGAGTAGGTAAGGGTCCAATGGGACCTGAGCGATGAGACCTCTGCAACTTGAGAGGATGCTACATGACTGAGGGGATTGTATCCCTACCTTTTTGCTAGCTTCCAGGAGTAAGCCTATGCTAGTGGGGGAGGATGTAGTGCCTCTCATGTTTGCAGTCTATATCTAGTCTATTTTTATTCTAGAGATACTTGATTCTCTTATAGTTATTTGTATTTTGAGATGACCTGAGGGTCGGATGTTATACTTTGATTTAGTACCATAGATGCTTTAGTACTATGTTGTTCAGTTATTAGATTCACATGTTGATGCCATTTTGAGATGAAAGTAGATCTATGATGATATCTGATTATCTAGTATTTGGACATACTTCTGATTATATTATGTGATGGATTTTATGCTATGGTTATTTACTTCTTTCTTGTATCTTTATGCTTTATGCAAACGTGAGTAATGTAAATGGATTAATTAGTTATTTAATGTATTTATTGCTTTGGATATGATATTATTATGAAATCACACTTGATCGTGTGTTTTAGTGTGCACAATTTATATCCTTGGCAGTGGCACATGGAGTTAGTGATTCAACTATTTATATTTACCAATTTTGTCCTTGTATGGTTGACATATCCTTATTTTAGATTGTTTAAGTTAAAAATCTTTTGGGGATTATTAAAATCCACACTCATCTGGATTATGTGATTAGACCAGTAAGCATGTCTATGCATTTAGAGGTTTGCATTGTGAAAAAAGTTGTTGAGTGATCTTCTGTGATTTTGGATTTTCAGGCTTTAAATCTTTTTGGATTTAATTTCTGGCAGATTTTCCTTAGGTGAATTTTTGTTATGGAGAATAACCTATTTTTGTTTGGGTTGATTTAGAGTTTAACTAGTCTAACTAGTTATTTGCCCTAATTGACTATTCACTTGAAAAGTGAATAAGTATTGAAAATGAGTTTTTATTATTCACTTCTCACTTTTTGAAAAAGAAATTTGAGAGCTCTTTTGGGAATTTTTTTCTGAGGGATTCAATTTTTGCTCATTCTAGGAGTTGTGAGTGTGGGTTTTTCATGATATCAGACTCATTGGATCTAGCTCGGGGAATTCTTGCTTTGTTGCCACTTTTTGTGTTTTTGGTGGGATATTTATTTTATTCTATGGGTTTTAGTTTTTTCCCCTTTTGTTGTTAGGTAGGACCTTCCCATTTTATTTTATTTGTTCTATTTCAACTTTTGTTTCTTGTAGTAGTATGTTAGGAGGGTGAGAACTACTATTCCCCTCCATTTTTGTTTGTTGGTTTTGCTTGGTTGGTTAGGTATGAGTGTCTTTCCTATTTTTAGAATGGGAGTTTGGGATTTTGAGTTGTTATGCTAGCCATTTTTGCATACGGTGTCCGAACTCATTTATTTTTGGATTTTTAGAATTTTTATACCCAAAGGCCAAATGGGTTTTAATTTCAAAATTTTCCAAATTTTGGGGTTTTTTCTTCATTTTGTGTACTGCCTTATTTTCTAATGTTTTCTTGGCATGAGTTTGGTGACAAGCTTGGATGATCTATTTGCATGTTAGTCAGACCCTTATTACACTTTTATGTTGCATTGGGATGTGTGTTGCATCTATCCTCTTGATTCTATTTTCAGTTGAGTGACTTTCTACTTTGTGATCTCATCTAGTCCTTGTGTTATGATCTTTGTGAAGGTGGTGTGCCATACATGAGTACATGTGCATACATTTGCTGGGTGACTTGCGAGGCCTGATCTTTTGTGGTACTTCTAGAAGTTATGATCATTAGGGTTAGGTTGGGGATTTGCATTCCTACAAGCAGTCATCATTGGATGAGCATGGGTAGGGTAGGGTAGCATATAGAGGGGGCTTCTATCTTGTAGCCTAGTGATCATTGTGCCCAAAGGGTTGGTGAAGGAAAAGAAGTTTTAAATAAGTGATAACTAAAATAACAAATTGGGTGGTAATAAAACTTAAGATAATAAAATGGTTTAGGATGTGCTCCTTCTTATTGCAAAGTCTGAGCTTCCAATATTAGCTTGGGCTTGTCGATGCTAAGTGACTCTCCATGATGTCAGCCCTTATTTAGTAGCCTTTGAGTGTCTGACCAGGACATGTAGTTTATGCATTGTCTTTATCTTGGTTTTAGTCATCATACTATCTAGCGTGTGTGTTAGCCATGGACTTTTTCTTGGTGTGTGATTGTGGTTGGATCATTATCTCCATCAGCATAATGGTGGTGGACCTATGGGTGCCATGTGGTTGGGAGGCATAGCTAACTATGCCACTACTAGGGAGTGGTGTACACAGATGGTCTTTGTCCTAGTGTGACCATTGCTAGATGTTTTCACTTGGTACTTCAGGTTTTGGAGTATGCTTTCTTATGATTCATGCTTTCATTGAGATGCTTGTATATCATGTTTAGATGATATTATTTATTGACGTATTTTCTTACTTTGATGATTAACATGTGATAGATGATGTTATCTACTTGTAGGATTATCTGATGCTTTACTTCTAGGATGTTATATTTTCTTATGCTTATGTTGTAGCATGTTTAGTAGTGAATTCCCCATTACAATAGTACCGATGATCTAATTGATAGCTTGGGATGTTACGTGCGGGGATGGCTAGGGCCCACGATGGTCTTATGATGCCATTGAAGATTGGGAGGAATCACATATTTAGTTTGTTTGTGCTGCTCATTGTGATGTTATTTCCATTTACTATGATGTTGCTTGTGTACTCTATGATTTTTCCTTTTGTACATTCCCTTTTCTGCTTGTTAGATGGTTAGATGTAGTTCCATATTTTAGTAGTGTGTTCGAGTGTTCACACCTCGAATTGTGGATCTAGTACTCCGAGTGTGGAGATTCTGAACCCTGTTTAACCTCTTTTGTTGTCTTTTTGTGTTTTCTTTCTTTTCTTGGGTGATCATGTGTCAGCATGGGGTGACACAATTTTATGTCGTATGCCCATTTGGATTCTATCATGTGATACTAGAAAGTAGTGCACCCCTTAAATAGAAATATCGTGCGATACTAGAAAGTATTGCATCCTCCTTGGTGAAGATTCATACGATACTAGTAAAGTATTGCACACTCTTAAGAGTAGTGTTGTCCTATCCCTAGAAGTGTTGCCTTGCTTCTTTAGAAATATTGCACGATATTGGAAAGTATCACCTAGTGCTGATTTAAAGTATCACCTAGAAATTGCAAAAACCCATGCAGGTAGAAAATAGGCACTTTTTTGTAAGATCTAAACTTTTTGGGAGGTGTTTAGGGTACCCTCTTAAGTGCTCTTCAATCCTTTGGTGTCGCATTCTAGATTTGGTATATTTTGTTTCAAATTCAGTTTTGCATCTTCTATTGTTAGTTCAGGTAGTGGTGTCAGGAGATCTATTGGTTGCCAAGATGGTGGTTAAGTCTTCTGTTGCAATCTTTGTGATTCATGTATGTTGTTGTCTTGCACACTTACACTTGTTTAAATTTTTTATCTTGGTTTGTATTTCTTCCTTGTTCCAAGGATCTCTGGGTGTGGCATTGCACCATGTCATAGCTTTGAATCTATGATAGATAAGATCAAATGGATTATATTACTTTATTTCACTTTGAAAATACTACACGTGTGCTAGTTTTCAAGTCTTTACCAATCCATCTGCATACTTTCCCAGGTCCATTCCATTTGCAAAAACAACAGATCTACTGATGTTTCCAGTCTTGCAATTTTGAGTACCTCACTTTGAACGCTTTCCAAATGTGCCATGCTATTCATCATGATCCCAAATTATAGATCTATATTCTCCTCATGGAAATGAACTAATTCCCTAGTTTTCATGCCCTTAAGTATCTATTTGACCTAATTTCAAAGCAAAAATTGAATGCATTTTATGTGTTTTTGATATGTTTATTTGCAGATAGGTTTGACTGAGAAACTTTGATGATCAATATCTTTTGACCCCAAAGTAGTCATGAGATGAGATCTAACAGGGTGCAAGAGTGCAAAACAAAGTATCATCATGTTAGTTTTTAGTGCTTGATTATCTATTTTGGTTAGTTTTTAAAGCCAACATATAGGCCTTCCTATAAGAAAATATCAGTTTGTGAAAATAGGGTAAACAAGTTTTAAATGATGATTCAATGCTCAAATTTGAATCCAGTCAGTGTTAAAATATCAATGGATTAATTCCAAGAATCAAGTGTTTTAGTTTGAATTATTTTTTAGCTAAACCCATTTTGGGGCCCAACTAATTCCATTAGATGGATAAGGCATACTAGGCTTTGGAGATTTTTTAGGTAAGGGGTTATAATGGTTGTGATCATTATAAATCCTCAGTATGAGTACTTCATCTTTAAGGATCAAATAGATATGTGCTTCCAAAATATCGCTAGAAATGAAGAAAGAATTCCAACATATCAAAGAGGATCTTGAGGTTTATATGTTTTAAAGTGTGTTTTATCTCTGTTCCTTTTTATGGTATAAAAATCTAAGGCCCTTCTTGTCATAGGGTACATTGTGATTGAGGATGTAAATCAACATTGTGAAAGCATTGTGATAGGTGACTCCATGGATTCAATAGTTCACCATACATGCCTAAAGCCTTAGCAAGGGTAATGTGTTATGATGTTTCATTTAGGGATTGGAGATGTGTTCAGGCAACAATCACAAGTGCATTATCAGGAATTCACTAAGTGAAGAGGTGATTATTTTTCCAATTGAATGCTTGAGTATGATGGGGAAAAAAAAGGTGAAGGTGGGAAGGACCATTGAGAGTCCTCATTTGTTGAATCTCCTCCCACGCTACACTAAATACAAGAAAATCAAATGGATTTTTTCACCATTCTCCACCCAATTTTTAGATGATGCCAACTTAATCTCCAATGAAATATGATGTGTATTGAGAGGATATGATGCATGTACTTTTTATAATGTGTTGTGAGCTCTTTGTTTGTGGTGTAACCTTGTTTCATGTAACTATGTGTTGCCCTTTCAAGGATTGGCTATAGAGGATCTATGCCTCCTCCTCTAATGGATGGCTAATCTTTAGTGGGATGGTCCCTGATTGATTGAAGTAAGTTGGAGGAGAGGAAGTGTAGTTATCAGCCGCAACCATTCTTTCTCCTTTTCTGAAATGGGATCCCAATTCATATGCACTCCAAAGGTAGGAGCTGAAAGAGTAGTCAATTAGTAGTCCATGGTGGAACTACAACCAATGACTAGAAGATGAAATTGAAGAGAGGAGTTGGAACAACATTCATAGCATGGGAGGAGAAGAACTCCATGGTAAGGAGATTGCACAAGTAGTTTTGACATCTTCCCCATAGCTATTCAACAAAATGTTTCCTCGATCAAAAAAATCTCTCAACATCTACTATTGAAGCTGCTTGATACCATCATTGGAATTGTTGAGATCCATATCAAGTCTATAGAAGTTGTAGGGCTTAAGGTTGAGAGTCTTGAAGACAACAGAGACAAGAGTTGTTTTACCAATACCACCATACATGTATATGACAATGACTCGATGATTCATTGATTTGATCAATTGTCAAAATTTTGATAACTCCATCTTTTGTGAATTTGATGAAGGCGACCATTTAAATTGCTTGGCATTGCTCTTCCTTTTCATTTTGACCATAGTTCAAAAGCCATGTGGGAAGAATGAGGAGGATGCCCGTGGGTCAGGGAGGTGTCAACAATGACACCTCAACCTTTTATCTTCCTCCAACCAATCCCTTCGTACTTCATAAAATGGGGGAGCCATAGCACGAGTTATCCCATATTGATGGTGTGGGAAAGTAATTTAGTTTTATAAACACAAGGGTGCAGTAGTGAGGTGTCTTTAAGGCATCCAGTTGAAGACAAGATTTCATGTGCAAGAAGGGGTCTACAATGACTAGTTGGCTTCAAAGTCAACAAAATTTTGAAATAAGATGCAAGTCAACGAAAATGGAGGGACATGTGGTGTCTTCTAGTCATGAGTTTGTAAGGCTCACATTGAGGAGCTTTGATGTTATGATATGGTATAAGATCAAGAAGGAAAATATCTTGCCTTAAGATGTTATGATGGAGGGCCTTGGCGTAACATCATGGAAGGAAATAAATGTATTTTTGATGCTACAATGGTCATGTGTTCGTAAAAGTAAGGATATAGAGATACAATGTTACAATTTTTTAGTTTGTCAGGAGATTGTACAATGAAGTATAAAGCCTTAAGATGCTACAAGATTGTCATAAGATTGGGACATCATAAGATCGGGAAGCATAAAATTTCAAATGAATGTCAAATGTTGCATTGAGTGTTTGAGTCTCACATTTGGGTACTTTGACCAATGAGAAATTGACATGTGGCATTCAGGGAGAGATAAGATAAAGTATTAAGGTGAAAAAATAAAATGAGATACTCTAGAAACTGAGTGTACATTTAAAGTTGAAAGATTTGATTTTAATTTAATGATATTATATAGTTGAACTATATAGTCATTTAAAAATTTTCAATTACATTGCTTTGTTAATGGCCATGGGCCTAGATTTTCAAATTGACTTAAGAGACATCATTTTTATTAGAAACATAGAGTATTATATACCGCTAGAATTGGGAGAATCCAAAATTTCCATTTTTGCAATCAATTTTTGCACAAGTCTCCATCATAAGAAGCTACATGCAGTTTTATATTTTTGGGGCATTCTTAGTGATATTGAATATTTTTTGTTCTAGAGGGGAATAAGATTAGATTATAATTAGATTGAGATAAGATTTGATGCACTGGAAACCATAAAGGAAGACTTGAACAATTTAATGAAAAATGTAGAAGATAGGGTTATCTCAGCAAGAAGCAGTTGAAAAGTTTCATAGCAAGAATAGTAGAAGACAAAGCAAGATTAGATTGTAAAACCTCTGCACATCTTATCAGATATCAAATTTTCCTTTAGTGGATGTTTTTCTGAGTACTTTAAGGGGATATATCAGATATTTCTACAACAACATTAATCATTTTTGGTTACCGGTAGAGGAAAGAGGAGATCAATTTTAATAGTAGAAGATGGAAGAGTTTTCAACAGGAGACTTGGCAGTATCAAATTTTGATCTAAACCTCTTCTTGTTTATATATTCCTTTTCTCTTCTCATTGTATGGGTTTTGGTTTTGGACATTTTTCATTACTGTGTGACCACTCTGTTGGTTCTAGTCTAATTAAATTATTTCCATAACTGTGATTCCACATTTCCTAAGTAGTTTTTGGTTATGAACAATGATATTGTAATACTTTTGAAGCATTCATATTACATAGTCATTCATTGTATGATCTGAGTTTGGCATACAGATGATATATTGGTTTCAATGAGATTAATACAAAAGCTTCATTTTCTCATCTCCTTCCTTCGTTGTCTGCAATGTTTTGTGTTTAAGAACAAAGAGCTTAAACCCTTTTTCAATCACTTAAGGTTTTGTGTCTAGATAGATTTTCTATTGGAACAAAGAGCCATGTAAATGCTTATTTACATTGACAGGGTTGTAGGTTTGACTAGGAGGATATTCAATAAGCATGAGAGTTCTTATGAAAATAGATGTGTATTAACAAGGTAGATTGATAGATCTGATATCTGAGTATATGAGTATATTAGGATATCCATGTGTATGTTTTGACTTAGTTAATGCCTAATGGATAAGGGATTGATAAACTTGGAGATTACATATTTTTATTTTTGTATACCCAGGTTATGCTAATTCAATCTTTAAATCAAATCTTTTTCCTTTCATGTTGAAGGACTAAAAAGAAGTTTCTCTCAGTTAGTTTATCAGGCTGATGTGTTATGTCATTAGCTATTTCATATCCATGAATGTCTGCATAAACATAGAAGATTCAAGGGTTTTCATCTATTATCTAGATTGAGTTATATTCTTTGACACTGGTGCCATATAAAGAATTTGAGGTCCACCCACCTAGGTCTTGTAGAGTGTCAAGAAAAAGGAGAGTAAATAGCCTTATAGTTGGCCTTGGTGTTTGAATAGGTGCATTGAACATGGGAATTAGTTGCCCCTGGGTGTATGCATTCTTATCACTAGGTTATCAAAAAATTGTTAGTTCAAAAGCCAACAAAATGATGACTTTTCTAGGGACAAGGTTGCAATAAGCCTTGTTGGAAGGATAAGAATCTCTGGTATAAATTGAATATCTTAGTCCTTACCTTGTCTAGGACAACAGTAGCTTTGAAGGTTGAACAAAAATTGTATTGTTACTAGTGTTTCTATCATTGGTTAATTCAATTAAGGATTGTTTTCAAAGTGTTGTAGTGTTCATAGTCAAGAATGAACAACATGGTTTGTTCTCTTTTTCTAGTTTTTAAATCTACAAGAGTGGTTTGATGACTTACATGTTTCCTGCAATTGAAAGTCCAGTTCAGGTTTTGTCAAGTGAAAAATTATGTTTTATTCTCATGTTTATGAGTGGTGACTCTGTACCTCTGTACTAGTGTATCCTAGTTGATTTCATGTTAAATTTTGAAGGACTCTCAATTTGTAAGGGTAGATTTGAAGCTCTTGACAATTGTTCTTGGAAAGAAGTTTTGATTCTTGATTAATGTTGAGTGTTGTATGCTTCTACTATTAAAAGAAATCTAAATGTTTGAACGTGAATCAAAACTGTGATTTGTTTGTCCTCTTCAAGAAGGTGATGACTCTACATGGTTTGATTAATGGTGTAAAAGATTTTTAGCTTACACCTGTGCCAAATCAGTAGAGGAAAGTTTTACATCAACACCAAAAGGTATTTTTCTTTTCATGAGTTTAATTTTCATGAAAGTTAAGTAATAGAAACCAATGCCTTAGCACTAAGAAAAGAGGTAGAATTTTCATTTTAAGGTGGAGTCAGATATGAGATCTGAGGTTAATCTACCAAGTTTTGAAAGTTATGAAACTGTGGTTAATAATATTGCTATGTTGAACAAGCAAATCCACAATAAGATTTTCAGTTTCATAAGCATTGTAGTAGGAAGTACTCAAGGTCTAAATATTGAGCAATGCTATATAAAGTTTAAATTAGTAATCATGAAGATGCCTTTTCCTTCTAGACCTAAGGAATCTTCCCTACCTAGTGTTTTCCTAGATTTTCTTGTGCCTGATTTAGTTAATTAGCCAACACTTGTAAGATTACATGAGCTTATGCAAGCTAAAGAGTTCATTAAGAAGATGGAAAGTTATAGTAATGTTGTTAATTTTATGTCTTTTAATGATGATGGTACATGTGTTGAAGATCAAGGTAGTAATGAAAGTAATGAATCCATATATAATGATAATCTATCTTTCGAGTTTGAAGAGATGGATTCAGTTTTTAGTGAATTAGATGATTGCAATCAGCATGAGGAAGACATATATGTAATTGAAAATGACTTTTGTGATAGTGAGTATGAGAGTGAAGAAGTGTATAATAGCAGTAGAGGTAATGATTCCTATGTGGAAAATGAGTGTAGTGATGATTTTAATTATTTAGATTGTTGCACTAATGGTTCTACTATTGTAAGTTCTTCATGTCATTTAGACAATAATCATAGCCAACAGGAGAAGATTTGTGAGGTAGTCTTCTTGAGACTTGATTAAATTTAAGATTTGTTAGCTCATGATTTTGAAAAATATATAAGTACTTCTAAGGATTCTTGTATTTTCCATTATGATGTTTCTTCATTTGGTCAAGTTACTTCTCCAAAGTTTGATGTGAAAAGAGATATAGAATCTAAATTATCTTGGTCAAACTTTTGAGGTGCATATGATAGTACCTCAAATATTAGTGCACATGATGACTTGTTAGATGTGGTGGATGTGATTGAAGGGAAGTTTAGTACTGTTTTAGATTATTCTCATGTTGGTATTGCTATAATATGCTTTGATGTTTTAGGAGATGAAGAAGAAAATAGTGAAGGCTACATTTCTAATTCTGAGTTTTCCTTTTATGTTGATAAATCTTGTAATAATCAATTTCATGAGTGTAAATTTTATTCTAACAATTTGTTAGATAGAGACTATGATTATGATCAACATTTTCAGGACAAATTTTTAGACTTGGTGACTAATAAATTGCTTGATTGTGAATGAGTTTTAACGAATGATAAATCTGATTTGATGAGTAATGTGACTACAAGGTCAGAGAGATTTGATTTCACATATTCCTCACACCTGATTACACAAGGTGAGTTGCATTTTCTTGGCATGTACAACTTTGTGAACAAAGTGGAATATGAATACATTGTGTTTCTAGTTGATATAATGCATTCATCATATGCTCATGATGGTTTTTAGTTTGATGTTAGTTTATGTGAGAATTCTGATATACATTTTCATAGTGAGCAAGATGAAGAAAGTGATTCAATTTTTTACATGCACTATGAGAATGATTTTGTTTCACCTAATCTGCTAATGAGAAATTCTTGATGTGTGTGGTGAACTGATGGAAGTGATACTTATAGCTTACCTTAGAGAGATGTAAATGAAAATCATGTGTTTGATAGAGGTAAGAGGTTTTGAGAATTTTTGGTGGCCCTGGACCATCATCTTGTACAATTAGTGTAGATTTCCTACTTTCAATAAGCTGTTCGAGAGTTTTTGGTGGAGAGGTCTTTTTCCTCTAGAGATCTAAATTCTTTCCATTCCCATAAGGGGTATGCATCCATAGATAGAGCCACTAATGGTACTCAAAATTATATTCCCATTTTGAGTACCATTCCAAAAATTTGAGTAATTTTGAGCCTCTATATGCACTTTTCTTGCATATGTACCCAATTGTCATTTCAAGGTTTAAGAGGCATTTTATGCTTTTAACACCTTGTATTCAGTATATCCATGCATCCTATAATGTAAAACTATCATTCTGAGTCATTTTGTGAAGTTCTATTTTGAGCGATGCTCAGTTCTGCATTTTTTCCTAAGTGTTAAACAATGACAGGAAGCCTAGTTTTCATTTGAATATCTCACACCCAGTTATGTTTCATGAATCACCACTTTGTAAGTATTTAGTATGAACATCAGAGAAACTATGTTCCATTTTTTGAGTCATTTCAATATTTTTTGATTAGGTTTTGTATCCCTCAAAGTTGGTTACTTATCTTTGTCATGCCAATGCATATTTCTCAAAATTCTGGGAGGCCCTGTTTGACTGATCATAACTTTGACCCAGTTGACCATATTGAGAAAATTATTTTTGTATTTTATTTTAGAGGTCAAAAAATTTCTATATTCCATATTTTAGCTTATGAAATATCCATTTGATCAGTTTTCAAATGCGATTCCAAATGCAATTTATAACTTTTTACTGGTGTCACAAAATGCAGATTGATCAGTAACCCTGTTCGAGATGTCGTAGCTCTAAATTCATGATAGATAAGACCAAATAAATTATATTACTATTTATACTCCAAAAATACTTCATGTGTGCGAGTTTTCAAGTCTTGACCAATCTGTTTGCATAATTTCCCAGGTTCATTACATTTGCAAAAACCATAATTCTAATGATGTTTCCAGTCCTGCAATTTTGAGTACTTCACTTTGCACTCTTGCCCAATGTGCTCTGTTATTTTTAATGAGCCCAAATCATATATCTATATTCTACTCATGGAAATGAACTAATTTCCCAGTTTTTGTTCCCTTAAGTATTTGTTTGACCTATTTTCAAAGCCAAAACCAAACAAATTTTATGTTTTTCTGATATGTTTATTTGTAGACAATTTTAACCGAGCAACTTTGAAGGTCAATATCTTTTGATGCTGAATTCATCATGAGACAAGATTTGATAGGCTGCAAGAGTGTGGAACAAAGTATCAACGCGTCAATTTTTAGTGTCTGATTATCTATTTTGTTTAGTTTTTAAAGCCATCCTATAAGCTTTCCTGTCAAAAAAATCAGTTTCTTAAAATAGGCTAAACAAGTTTTAAATGAAGATTTAGTGCTTGAATTTCAATCTAGCCATCATTAAAATCTTAGTGGATCAATTACAAGAATTAGGTCTTTCAATTCAATTTTTTTTTTAGCTAGACCCATTTCGAGTCTCGACTAATTCCATCAATTGGATAAGGCATACTAGGGTTTGGAGATTTTTTAGATAAGGGGTTATAATGGTTGTGATCATTATAAATCCTTAGTATGAGTACTTCATCTTTAAGGATCAAATAGATATGCTCTTCCAAAATATGGCATAAAATGAAGAAAGAATTCCAACATATCAAAGAGGATCTTGAGGTTTATATGTTTTAAAGTGTGTTTTATCTTTGTTCCTTTTTATGGTATAAAAGTCTAAGGCCCTTCTTGTCATAGGGTACATTGTAATTGAGGACATAAATCAACATTGTGAAAACATTGTGATAGGTGACTCCATGAATTTATTAGTTCACCATACATGCCTGAAGCCTTAGTAAGGGTCATGTGTTATGATGTTTCATTAAGGGATTGGAGATGCATTCAAGAAATAATCACAAGCCCATTGTCAAGAATTTACTAAGTGAAGAGGTGATTATTTTTCCAATTGAATGCTTGAGTATGTTGGGGAAAAAGCAAAGGTGAAGGTGGGAAGGACCACTAAGAGTCCTTATTTGTTGAATCTCCTCCCCTACTACACTAAATACACACAAATCAAATGGATTTTTTCACCATTCTCCACCCAATTTGTGAATGATGCCAACTAATCTCCAATAAAATATGATGTGTATTGAGAGGATATAACGCGTGAACTTTTTATAATGTGTTGTTCGCTCTTTTTTTGTGGTGGAACCTTGTTTCAAGGAACTATGCACTTCCCTTTCAAGGATTGGGTGCAAAGGATCCATGTCTCCTCCTCTAATGGATGCTTGATCTTTAGTGGGATGGGCCTTGATTGATTAAAGTAAGTTGGGGAGAGGAAGCATAGTTATTAGCTACAATCAGTATTTCTCCTATTGGAAATATTATGATAGGCTAAGCTAATGAGAGGGGAGGGGTGAATTAGTAACCAATAAAATTGAATCCTTAATTAGCAATTAATCCTTCATGAGAATTCTGATCTAATTGGATGCACGAGAAGCTAAAAACATTAAAGCATACATAACACTTTTGACACATAATTTGGTAACCCAAAAACCTTCCAAATATAAAGTAAAACTGGGGTGGGGATGATACCCACGAGCTTTAGTAATGTAGTATAAAGTTGGCCTATTAAGGCTTACAATGATCACTTCTAATGATCTACCCTATTAGGAGCAATAAGGACTACTAGGTCCACCTTGCAAAAGGATTTACAAATATACAATGAAGTATGCACTCAATAAAAATATTTACACAAGACTGTTAGGTCTACCTTATTAAAGGATTTGACTGATCCATCTATTAGGATGAAACAGTAGTTGATCTTAGATTTGCAACTTGGTTTGTTGAATGAGATTCCTCTGAGTGTAGAAATCACCTTGCTGGGATAGCTAAATCTTTGCTACTCCTTATATTATTGTAGCCTTTGTAATTAACTCTTCTACTCTTCTCTTCTTATTTCATACTTCCATACTATACATTGGATGTGATACAATATGTTACATATATACTAATCCAATTTAAAAATTACAAAGTCAACCACAAAAAAGGTTTATACAAAATACACAAAGTTGACCCAAATGAAGAAACTCAGGTTCTAAAGACTAGCTCGATGAGGTTCTAATACTCGACATCCACTATTAATGCTCAACATTGTCATGCACTCGGTAGATGTAGAAGCTTAATTCATACTGATCACTTCTAAGTAGTCTTGAACTCAGTCTGCACTGGAGACTCAATGAATATTGTGAAACTTGACATATAAATTGAATCACTCGATTCAAACTATGTAGCTCAATCAATGCTATCACTATGAGCTTGGTATAAATTGAGTCACTTGGTTAACAGTGAGTAGCTAGGTTAACACTAGACTCATGTCACATCAACTACAAACTTGATAAGCATTGCACAACTTAGTTTGCACTGATAAACTTGGCATACATCGAGATGCTTGGTTTACACTATTGATCAACAACTTTTTAGTAAGTACTTGGTGCAAATTGAATATTATCCCTTGGACTCGGTAGCAACTGTAGAACTTGGTAGATACTGAAATGCTTGTTTAACATTGTTAACTATATAATATGCGTGGTAGATACTTATAATCTGAGTAAGTGTATGTCACTAATAACAAACATGACTGTAATGTCAATAATTTTCCCCTTTGGCATTAATGATAAGAACACTTATCAGTCAAAATTGAATTCAAAATGTTCAAGAGCATCTTTCATCACCTTATGTCTCTAACTTGGTAGAGTATATTTTTTTTGAGATTTTTCAAGATTGGTTTTGTAAGAGATGTATCTTTGAGTATCTATACATGAATAATATGATAATGCTCCACGATACATAATATTTAGTATACTATACATCTTTTCACATCTGACATATACATTTTCTTCTCTTTTATGTACATCTTCTCCTGTTTACACAATACATCTTCTCTACATTCTTCTCTCCCTTTTTGACATTAATGCCAAAGATGTATGCTATATATACTATACAGTAATGCCAAAATGTGACAAGAAATTTGAATGTACCTCCAAAATTAGCACCATTTTCTTGTCCCAATTCTCTTGCAACACCTTGCATGTGTGTAATGCAATCTACACTTCTACTGATAGTTCTATCATGTGGTCTGCAATGGAGAAGTTGTTGTCATGGATGAGCATTTTTGCATGTGTAATGCATTTTTGCAATGCATCCATGTTTGGAAGAATCATGCCCTATATATCTATCAATGTAGTTCTTATTTTGGCATCTTCTCTCAACAATTCTACTTGCATATTAGTAAGGAATCTAATCTTGTTGTAATGGGTAGAGCTGTATCTTAGGTCAAGTTGCAACTGTTGTGCATTTTCCTTTAGATCCTCATCAATCTTCAATAGTTTATCTTTTATTTCCTTAGTGAAATTTGAAATATCACAACGTTTACTGAATAGTAAAGACACATTGTTGCAAGAGGTCTCTAGTGAGCCTAGAATAGTAGATAATTCTACTTGATGGATAGCAATTTGTTGAGCAATAAGTTCCAAAAATTTATTCTCAAACTTCTTCTTAGCTCTCTACAACAATTTCTCTTGTCCATTCAAATCATTATTGAATTTTTGGACTACCTCTGCTAATTGATTCAAAATTGGTTGAGATGTGTCAACCTCTATATTTAGTGCCTCTATAAGGATATTCTTTGCATCTTCTATTATTTGGAATTCCTTGTTCCTTTCTTCTCTAAGCCTCTATTGCTTAGCTTTCTTCTAAATAATTTCTCCAAGAATGTGTATTTGATTAGGATTGAGATTGGAGATATCCCAATTAGGAATAACAATCTCCTCATCAAGATCTATGTCTTCTTCCTTCTCTTTTCCTTTACCCAAAATTTTTGTGCATGGTTAAGACTTGGTCTCAACTATCTTTGCACTATTAATTACATGTGAGGAATGGAAACAATTGTAGAAATGGTAGGACTAGCTATAGATACTACACTTATTGCCAAAATTCCTATAGTAGAAATGCCTAGATTTATCAAGACTGTTGTAGAGTGAAGTGCTAGCTACTTGGTAGATGAAGTACTAAGCTAGATAGGTGCAAAGACTGATTGAGTGCTTGTGCTTCTAGTGTTTATCAAAATCAATCCTACTAAAGCTTTCTCTGAGCTTGATGTTTTCAATGCTTTTCTTGGAGAATGAGGAAGTGAGGCTATGATTGTTGCAAAATTTTTCACTATATTAGTCTCCTCAGTATCTTGTACATCTAGTAAATCTTCCTTGATAGCTTCCTTCCCCTATTTCTCTTCCTCATCATTTATATTATCATAATGAGTGACTTCTTCATCATCAATTTTTTCATCTTTTTCTTGTTCATCATCTCCTTCATTCTTGTCACTAACATTGAAAACAAAATCACTTTTCTTGGGGAGAACATAAATTTTCTTCCATGTACATGTAGCATTCCTTACAACATGTTCAATTTCATTCAACAATATATGACAAGTGTTGAAACTCAAAGTAAGGTTTTCTTCATTTTTCTTTAGAGATTCCTTTACCTCCTTGTCATTCAAACTCAGCATGAGTTTCCTTAGGGTTTGCTCATATATGTCTTTTTTAGTTTTCAAGGTATTCTCCCATCTTGGATTGATCTTCTCCAATAGATCACTTAGAAGTTGCTAAGCAAGATGGTCTGGGGAATACTTTCACTTACTCATTTTAGACATTAACACATCTTCTATTTTCTTTTTCTCTTCTACAGTCCTAGTCTCATACTTTAGTGCTTTGAAATTTGGTATGCCTAATCCTAATTCAATATATTTCAATCTTTCCTCAAAATTAGGTGTAGGCCTCTTAAATATTATATCTCCTCCTTCTTTGTCTGCTTTCTTCCTAGATGATCTTTTAGTAAACACAATAGTAGATGTCTTGGTAGGCTTGATAATAATTACTTTACCTTTCTTCTTCATTGGCTCTTCATCCTTTGATTTTTCTTCATCTTCTACTTCTTCATCTTGTTTTTCTTCAATCAATAGAAGAGTGGAACTAGTTTTTAGTTTGGCAATTCTCTTCTTCCCTTTGTTGATTTCTTGAGGGATTTTGATTTCAATTTCAATTATAGCCTTTGCTTCATCATAAGTGCTAAAGTATGCAACTTTAGGGTCAACAAGCTCATTAATTAGTGCCTCAATTATGTCCTTGGTTTCATCTATGTTTACGTCATAACTAAGAGTTTTTACCCACACCATCCTTGGTCTGACTACCTGAATATATACTTTGTCACAATCAACCATGAAACAAACATCATCTTTATGATCATCAACTTGTTTCTTGGGGATCTTGAATTTGTTATTCATCTTCTCTTTGAATGCATCAAAGTAGTTATCCATAATACTTACATAATTCTCTCTATATACTCATTAATTTAATAGAGAACACATACATCCTTCCTCCAAACTACTATACCTTTAGATGGGAACAACTTTTATACATAGAAATAGACAAGTCAAAAGTCAACCAAACTTACAAGGATTGTTCTTGGATGTTCTTATACTCTCCATGTTCTTGTTGAACTGGTTCAGTATCAACTCAGCAAGGTCAAGTGACAAATTATTCTTGACCACTTTATATGCTAAATCCACTGCTTCACATGACATGTTGTTCAGTTTGCTCGAACTATAAATCTTGTGAGCAATGACATGTATCTGAAACTTGAGTTCCATGATAGTAACATAGCTTATCTTCATTCCCCTTCCATATCACTTGGCAAGGGTTTTCTTCTCCAATTCAACATGACTTAGGGTTTTGGACATTTTCTCTTTTGTCAACATGGGAAGACCAATGATCGTGTGGATCATCTTTGTAGTCATCAAAACTAGTTGTTCCAACCACAATAGACCATTGTGCACATGACTTAGAATATATCTTATCCATTTTATTTGAAAATCCTGTGGCATATGTGGAATGTGAGTTAAAACTTTTGTTTCAAGATGTTGATGCTTAGGTTCAAACATACCATTAACAAATAATTCTTTCAATGATTCATCCATCTCTAATGTTCCAATATCTTGAATTGCACATTTAAAATGTGAACAGATATCATTGATTAATAGTACCTTTGGTGGAATTTGTAACTGAGCTCCGCTTGGATCTAGGGTTTTAGCAATGATAGGGCTCAACTTAAAATCTAGTGCCTTCCACTCCATGCCTTGAACTAACATGTCTAAACCTTTCTTTGATTTGTTGCTGGTGGATGCCATCTTCACTTGGTAGGGTTCAATAGAATACAAAAATCTTCAATAACAATTTTCTCAAATCTATTGAATACTCTAAAGATCACTCTACATAGATAGCTCTCTAAAATTTTCAATGAGAAATGACTTCAAATTTTCCCTTTTTCATCAAATTTTTCCATAAATGCTTGGTACAATTATTTTGTCAAATGAAAAACTATCATCTACTTCACTTGTATTGAATGCTTGGTAGATTCTTCCATGAATTGGTAACCACATAGAACTTAGTTACTCTTGACCTTACTTGGTAGGGTCTGCAACTTGACCTTGCTCGGTAAGGTCTGCAACCTAACCATACTCGGTAATCATTGGCATCTTTTACTTGGTGATCCCTTTGCATCTTGAATGCTGATTTTGATATTTCATTATGTTAACTACAATTGATGTGAGATATCTTCAGAATCTTAGTTCAAGTTTTCTTATAAGAGATCAAGTGGAAATGGTGGAGTCACCAAATTCTTGAGTGATTTGTTCATCATTGCTCAGATTTGAATTCTTAGAAGATTTTGGATCCCATTGCTATCTCATTTGCTTTATGATGTTATCAACTTTTGCCTTATTTTCATCTTCAATTCTTCCAGTATTCATATAGTTCTTGGAAAGATGACCAAGTTCTATATAAATGAAGCATCTTCTTGTAGTGTCTTTTGTCCTCATGTGATGTTTCACACAATTCATTCCAATGTGTCCAAATTCTCCATAGTAATGACATTTGCACCAAGTGTTATAGTCCCAACCAAATATAGCTTTCACAATCTATTCTGCTGGGTTCAATATCTTAGTTTTGCACTCTAAGGATTTGTGCCCATGCTTCTTACTTTTGTGACATTTGTCTTCAAATTTTGGTTTCTTGTTACATTCATTAGCTCTATGACCATGCTGATTATAATTGTAACACTTTCCATTGAATTTTGCTTTCCCATTGCTTCAACATTTGTTTGATGTATGACCTATCTTACCATAGTGACTGTACGTAGGTCTTTGATTCTTTTGAGCTCCTTGCTTGGATGATTCACCTTCTTCTGTATATCCAATCCTTGATTTTCCCTTTTGTCTATAATGGCTTTGCTCATTCAATTGATTCATGTCTTCTTGATATTTCATTATCCTCTCATTGGTTTGCCTTTCAATGTTGATATCATTATGCAATCTTTCATTCTTTGATCTTAGATTCATGATTTCTTCATTTGTATTGGTGAGCCAATCAATGAAGTCTACTTGTTGAAGGGATAGGTGCTGAATTTCATTATTCTTTCTTTCTATCTCTTCTTTCTATCTTATTTTTCTATTCATAACTTCACATAATCTAACTGACTAAATTTCTTTCTCTCTTCTCAATTTTCTTACTTCTTCTTGAAGTGAGCTATTCTTTTCCAATAGTTCCTTAATTGCTTCATCAACTTCATCTGAATTACTTGAATGGATGTCTTCAATTCTTTCTTCAATTTAGACTTGATCATTCATATAGATTGCAAGATATTTCCTTCTTTTGAGGGATTGAGAGAGTTGTTCTTTTGCTTTCTTGAGTTCTCCAATAGCCATTTCCAAGTCTAGCTTCTCATTGTCAATAGCCTTGTCAAGTCTAAATACCTCCATAGCCTTTGATCTTTGCTCAAGCTATTAAACTTTTCTCTGAGAACCACAAATCTCTGATACCAATTGTTGGAAATATTATGATAGGCTAAGTTACTAAGAGGGGAGGACTGAATCAGTAACCAATAAAACTTAATCCTTAATTAGCAATTAATCCTTCATGAGGATTCTAATCTAATTACATGCATGAGAAATTGAAAACACTAAAGCACACATAACACTTTTTGACATACAATTTGGTGACCCAAAAACCTTCCAAATAGAAAGTAAAACTAGGGTGGGGATGATACCCACAAGCTTTAGTATTGCAGTATAAAGTTGGCTTGTTAAGGCTTACAATGATCACTTCTAATGATCTACCCTATTAGGAGCAATAAGGACTACTAGGTCCACCTTGCAAAAGGATTTACAAACATACAATTAAGTATGTAGTTAGTAAAGAGATTTACAAAAGACTATTAGGTCTACCTTATTAAAGGATTTGACTGATCCATCTGTTAGGATGAAACAGTAGCTGATCTTAGATCTACAACATGGTTTGCTGAATGAGATTCCTCTAAGTGTAGAAATCACCTTGCTGTGATAGATAAATATTTGCTGCTCCTTATATACTACTATAGCCTTTGTAATTCACTCTTCTACTCTTGTTTTCTTATTTCATACTTCCATACCATACATTGGATGTGATACAATACATTACATATATACCAATTCAATTTACAAATTACAAAGTTGACCAGAAAACAAGTTTACACAAAATACACAAAGTTGACCCAAAGGAAGAAACTCAGGTTTTGAAGACTAGCTCAATAAGATTCTAATACTCAACATCCACTTTCAATGCTCAACATCATCATGCACTTGATAGACATAGAAGCTTGATCTATATTGATCACTTCCAAGTAGTCTTGAAATCAGTCTACACTGGTGACTTAGCGAATATTGTGAAACTCGACATATAAACTGAATCATTCAATTCACACTATGTAGATTGGTCAATGCTATCACTATGAGCTCAGTATACACTGAGTCACTTGGTTAACACTAAGTAGCTCAGTTAACACTAGACTCACATCATATCAACTACAAACTCAGTAAGCACTACACAACTCAATTTGCATCGATAAACTTGACATACATTGAGATGCTTGGTTTATGCTACTGATCAACAACTTTGTAGTAACTACTCAATGCAAACTAAATATTGTCCCTTGGACTTAGTAGCAACTATAGAACTTGGTAGATACTAAAATGCTTAGTGAACACTATTAACTGTACAATATTCTTGGTAGATACTTATAATCTAAATAAGTGTATGTCACTAATAACAAACACGATTTTAAAATCAACATCTCCTTGTCTGGAATGGGATCATAATTCATACATAGTCTAGAGGTAAGAGGCTGAAGAGTAGTCAAATAATAGTCCAGGTGGAACTATAGCCAATGGCTGGAAGATGACATTGAAGAGAGGAACTAAAAGAAAATCCATGGTAGGGGAGGAGTAGAGCTCTATGGCAAGGAGATCGCACAAATAGTTTTGATGTCTTCCACATAGTTTTTCAACAAAATGTTTCCTCAGTCAAAAAAATCTCTCAACATCTACTGTTGAGGCTATTTGATACCATCATTGGAAATGTTTATATCCATATCAAGTCTATAGAAGTTGTAGGGCTTATGGTTGAGAGTCTTGAAGAAAATAGAGGCAAGAGTTATTTTACCAATGCCACCATACCCATATATGACAATGACTCCTTGATTCATCAGTTTAATCCATTGCCAAAAGTTTGATGACACTATCTTTTGTGAATTTGATGAAGGCGGCCATTTAAATTGCTTGGAATCACTCTTCCTTTTCATTTTGACCATAATTTAAAAGCCCCATTGGAAGGCTGAGGAGGATGGCCATGGGTTGGGGAGGCATCAATAGCGACACCTTAACCTTTTATCTTCCTCTAGGCAGTCCCTCTGCAATTCATAAAATGGAGTAGTGATAGTATGGGTTATCTAACATTGATGGTGGGGGAAAGTAATTTAATTTTATAAACACAAGGGCACAGTAGTGAGGTCTCTTTAAGGTACCCACTTGAAGACAAGAGTTTATGTCCAAGAAGGGGTCTATCACACTCAGTTGGCATCAAAGTCAACAAAATTTTGAAATGAGATGCAAGTCAAAGAAGATGGAGGGACACATGGCATCTTCTAGTCATGAGTTCATAAGGCTCACATTCAGGAGCTCAGATGTTACAATATGACATAAGATCAAGAAGGAAATATTTTTCCTTAAGATGTTAGAATGGAGGCCCTTGGTGTAAGATTGTGAAAGGAAATAAATATTTTTCTAATGCTACCATAGTCATGTGTTTGTAAAAGTAAGGATATAGAGGTATGATGTTATGAGTTTTTAGTTTGTTAGGAGATCGTAAGATTTTTCAGTTTGTTAGGAGATCGTAAGATGAAGTATAAAGCCTTAAGCTGCTATGAGATTGTCATAACATTAGGACATTGCAAGATGGGGAAGCATACAATTTCAAATGAATTTCAAATGTTGCATTGAGTGTGTGGGTCCTTCATCGGGTTACTTTGACTAATGAGAAATTGACATGTGGCATTCAGGGAGAGATAAGGAAAAGTATTAAGGTGAAAAATTAAAATTAGATATTCTGGAAATTAAGCGTACATTTGAAGTTGATAGATTTGATTTTAATTTAATGATATTAAATAGTTTAACTATATAGTCATTTAAATTTTTTTAATTAAATTGATTTTTTCATGGCCCAAGACCTGGATTTTCAAACTGACTTTAGAGGCATCATTTTTATCAAAAAAATAGAGTATTATATACACAGCTAGAACTGGGAGAATCTAGACTTTCCATTTTTGCAATCATTTTTTACATAGGTCTCCATTAGAAGAAAATACAACCAGTTATATATTTTTGGGGCATGCTTAGTGATATTGAAGATTTTCTATTTCAGAGGGGAATGAGATTAGATTATGATAATATTGAGATAAGATTTGATGCACTGGCAACCATAAATGAAGACATGAATGATTTAAAGACAAATGTAGAAGATAGGGTTATGTCGGCATGAAGCAGTTGAAAAGTCTCACGACAAGAATAGTAGAAGAAAAAGAAAGATTAGTTTGTAAAACCTCTGCACATCTTATCAGGTATCATATTTTCCCTTAGAGGATGTTTTTTTGAGTACTGTAAGGGGATATATATGATATTTCTACAATAACATTAATTAGTTTTGGTTACCAGTAGAGGAAAGAGGAAATCAGTTTTAATAGTAGAAGAAGGAAGAGTTTTTAGTAAGACACTTGGCAATATCAAATTTTGATATGAACCTCTTCTTGTCTATATATTCCTTTTCTCTTCTCATTGTACAGGTTGTAGTTTTAGACATTTTTCTTTACTGTGTGACCACTTTTTTGGTTCGAGTTTGACTAAAATTTCCTCCATTACTATGATTCCACATTTCCTTAGTAGTTTCTTTGTTATGAACAATAGTATTGTATTGCTTTTGAAGCATTCATATTACATAGTTGTTCATTGTATTCTCTAACTTTGACATACAAATGATATATTGGTTTCAATGAGATTAATACAAAAGCTTCATTTTCTTAGTTTCATTTTGATTCTCATCTCCTTCCTCTATTGTCTACATTGTTTTGTGTCTAAGAACAAAGAGCTTAGACACTTTTGCAATCCCTAAAGGTTGTGTGTTTAGATAGATTTTCTATTGGAACAAAGAGCCATGCTTATTTACATTGACAGGGTTGCAGGTTTGACCAGGAGGATATTCAATAAGCATGATAGTTCTTATGAAAATAGATGTGTATTAATAAGGTAGATTGATAGAGTTGATATCTGAGTATATGAGTATATTAGGATATCCATGTGTTTTTTCTGACTTAGTTAATGCCTAATGGATAAGGGATTGATAAACCTAGAGATTACATATTTTTATTGTTGCATACCTAGTTTATGCTGATTTAATCTTTAAATCAAATCTTTTTTCTCTCATTTTGAAGAATCAAAAATAAGTTTCCCTCACTTAGTTTATCAGGCTCATGTGTTATGTCATTAGCTATTTCATATCCATTAATAATTGCATAAATATAGAAGATTCAGGGGTTTTCATCTGTTATCTAGATTTAGTTATATGCCTTGACACTAGTACCATATAAAGAATCTGAGGTCCACTTGCATAGGTCTTGCAGAGCCCAAATAAGGAGAGTAAATAGCCTTATGGTTGGACTTGGTGTCTAAATAGGTGCCTTGAACATGGGAATTAGTTGCCCCTAGGTGTATGTTTTCTTATCACTGGGTTATTAAAAAACTATTAATTCAGAAGCCAATATGTTACATATTGAAATATTCAAGGAATGGACAAATTGATGCAAAGAGTGATGAAGGTATATTCTTATGATATTACACTAAAACCAAGGCATATAAGTGCTTGAATTCTAACACTAAAAAAATTGTGAAAAGTGAAAATGTTAGAGTTGATGAATTTGGAGAAATGAATGAAGATGAATATAAGAAGTAACCTAAAGATTATTGAAACTTTGTATACATTTATAAAGGAGAACAAATTTCTTTAGCTGAACTAGAGAAAGAGACTATCAAGAATTAGTAGACTGGCACTATTGAGTCTCAAGAGAGAAAGTTGCCAAATATCAAGTTGAAAGAGCTGAGTCACATCTAGAAGACACTAGTACATTTGACCCCATTTTTAGACCAAAATTTTTGACCATCTATTAAAATGGGGTCAAATTGGTCAAAATAGACAAAGAAAAATGTGTTTCTTTTTAAATCCATGCCTGTGTTGGTCAAAATTTTGACCAACATGGGCTTCATATTGTTTTGAAAATGAAAAAGGTCGTGCCCTATTTCATTGTTATGTAATTATTTTTAAAGTGGGAATTCCCTTTGGGTGTAGTTTGGAAGCTCAAAATCTTTGATTTTCTATAAAAATGGGGAAGAGAAAGTCATCAAAGAAGGCTCCACCAAAGAAAAAGTAGGAGAAGTTGGGTGCAATCTTTAGCTGTCCTTTCTACAACCATGGCGCTAGTGTCGAGTGCAAAATGTAAGTTTTCCATTCCCTATTTTTTTCCAGCTTTTTTTGTTTAGCCCTAATTTCTCTGTTAAGGCATTCCATGAGCTTAAGAACCCTGATGTTGTGGATTATTTCAAATGAATTTGAATATTTCATGCTATTGAGGTATAGTTCAAGTATTTAGAGTGAGTATTTGTTCTGCAGATATCCATTCCTGAATCGTCGATAACTTGCCCCAAAATCATGTGTGTTCATTGTTTGTTCACCTAGGCAAATGCTTTGCTATCTACGCCCATCTACAGAGATCAATGTTTGAGGTTATAGGATAAATCTATTATCCCTTAAATAGATAGAACGACATGATTTGATATAGTAAGAGTATGGCTCCCAAAGTGCTGATTATTAAAACAAAGGATTTGAATGGGTACTTTAGCCCATTGTAAGTAGGCATCTCACACAAAATTTTAACCATCATAGAAAGAATCCAGGTATAATAAAACTTCTACTTGAATTAAATCCCAATAAGTAGTCTGATGTAAATATAAAACCCAATTCTACCACACTATTCTCTTTTACTTCTTCCTTAAATATGCTGCATGTAATATACAAACTACTTAATGAGTGTTACAAGTGTAGTTGTTCTTATATCAAAAGATTGACCTGTCATTGCTTGATACAACTATTAGGCTTATTGAACATAAGAGATGATTAAGCCATCTCATAAATTTCAAAAGAAAATGTTGATAGTTAATCCAACAATAAGATGTTGCTCTAACTAAGTTCAAAGAAAAGAAGGTTATTCATGATATTCAAAGAATGAGTTTGATGAGAAAAACAAGTGCAGATATACGAATATGAAGAACATAGAGTAAATCATACAAGCCTGTAGCAATGCAAGAAATAATAGAGCTCACAATTAATATTTCATATCTTCTATACATGCTAGGCTGGAATGCCTTTTCCTTTATGAAATTGTTTTTGGGCTTCTACATTCCTTAAAATTATGTTTACCTATTTCCAAGGATTCTATGAAGCTCAATAATGAGCCTTTGTTCCTAGAGAGAGAAGCAGCCAGGCTTGAGATTTGGTCTGAGATAGTTGATCCATCTTAGCCTGCAACTCTTTCCACAACATTGTAGACCTGCATATATGTGTGTGTATATATATATATATATATATTCTTAAGTTATTTCCCCCAAACATTTATATCAAATATGCACTATTAAGTTGATCAACAAGCTTCTAAACATGCATTGTTAAGTTGATCAAACACTTACTAGCTATTTGAAAAATGGATTGTTCTATCATGAACATCTACTGCATTGAAAAAAAGTAACACCCAGATCAATAGTGAAGTAACCACAAAAGACCAATCATTCAATTGATCTACCACATAACAACTCATACCTTTAATGTTTGCAAAATGAATTACTCTATCATCAAGAATGAATTTTTTTAAAAAAACCTATAAACTGACCTATAATTACCTAAGGATCTTTAAGGAATTCAAAAATAAAACTAGACATGATACAATCATCTTAACATGCTCTTATGCCTATAGCATGTTTCCTTTGACATGATAACTTGAAATATATTTGGTGTGTGTGTGTGTGTGTGTGTGTGTGTGTGTGAAAAATACATAAGAAAAAATTGTCATGTTCTAGCATACTCAAACTTAAAACACATTAAAAAGTCTTTATTTTAGCAAGGCATTCCATACTCCTCAAACTTCTCCAATTTACCCAACACTATCTGTTCAATGAAACCATCCTTGTTAACAAAACTGTTATTACATGGTGGCCATTACTCAAGGTGGGCACCATATATTTTCAAAAGTTATGAGAAAATATCCAAAAATTTATGTTGTGGAAAACATAAAATGTGTTTGCTTGGGAACTGAGCTCCAATAGCCATGACCATGGGTGGTAACATATTTAACCAATTTTTCATCTTCTTTAGGAGAGCACAATCCCCTTCTCACCTTTTGTTTGCTGCAGCAAGAATGGTGTCCCATTAATCTCTCTTTCAAAATCCACACTCCCTCAGGCCTTTCAGAGCAAACCAATAAGCTCGAAGCAACAGAAAACCTATAGAAAATACTCCAGTTACTCTTAAGTAGTATTATTAAAGCAGTACAAGTGCTAGATATTAATGAGGGTCATGTGCCTTGAGCACTCTATATGCTTAATTATATCCAACTATTAATAATGATTTGCCCCTTTTTTGGAATAAATTCTAGTGAGAAACATAAGTAGGCAGAATAACAAGCATTCCTACTGGCAACATATCATCCAATCATCTTCCTCATAGCCTAGAAATGCTCAGACTCCCTCTACAAGAAACCACTATATTTATTTATGCCCTCAGATGAGAGACCTTGTAGACAATGGCCCACCAAACCACACTCACCTCATACAACAAGGACTATGAGAGAAACACACATAAGAGAGGCTTAAAATTTATATGCTAAAGTTAGACCATTGACTTAGCAACAAGTTTCACCTAGCTTAGGATTTGTTATTGCCAAGCTTCTATGATCTTAGTGGCTCACAAGTTTGCAATCAGTGGGATATATTCTTTGTAGACTTCTATTATCTTAGTGGCTACAAATTTACAACCTTTGGCATTTAAAATGATTTTAAATTTTTTTTGTTTAAAATCCTTTGTTTCTTGTGGCACAGAAACACAAACTACCAATGACGTAAGAAAGGGCAGTGCTAACAATGTGTGAAAGAGACCTGAAAATGGGCATCACCCTCAGAAATGCTTATTGTCCCATCTGTTATGTTTATATATTATATTAATTGTTTACATAGTCATATAGTTTTTTGATGGAGGATTTAGATTACTTATGAATTTGTTTTGTTATCTGATATGAAGCATCAATTTATATAAATATCTTGTTATTTGAGAGTCAAGAACCTAGCAATACTGAGTTATATCAAAATTGTTCACATAATATTTCTGTCTTATCTATCTTGTAAGGATTGGTTTGCTTCTGGGATTGGTTAGTTGGTTCTTATGTCATTGTGCTCTCAGATTTGGCCCCATTGACTATTTGGTCTTGTAGATGTCATTAAAATCTTTAAAGATTTGAATCTTGATGATAAAAACTTAATACTATACATCTCAATTTTGTTTAACTTTCATAATTGAACTAACTACTCCTATGAATGAACACCTATATAAAACTATTTGAATGTTCATAAAGAATTATAGTTCAAACTCTAGTGTACACCGCTAGTATTTGCAAGGGTGTTGCAATTATCTTAGCCAGAGAGCAATCCATTCTAGCCATCTTGAATAATTTGAAGCTAATCTTAGAAAAATTAAGTGGATAGTTTAAGGAGTTTTAGGTTTAGGTACTTTGTATAAATAGTAGTAGCATCTCCTCTTGACTTGGACCTAGTAACTAGGGTTTAAATTCTTGTCTAATGATCAGACTTGTTGGGGTTTCTAATAGTAGATACCCTATGCCTTCCTAGGCTAAATCACAATCTACTCTATTTTGATAAAAGTAAAAAGAAAATGAGAAAACTATTAAACCTCTTGTAAGATGAGTAAATCATTAACCACATGGATTGGGAAAAAAAATGATTACTTTCCCAAATGGAAGTGTTGTGATTTGTGAATACCCATTGTCACGAAACCTCAAACAAGAAAGTGATAGAAATCTGTGGGCAAAAGAGGGAAAAAATGGTAGTAATACCCATTTTTCTTTTGACAATATACAGAGGCAATTAAGCCTTTGTCACAAACTTTGAAGGGAGTGCTTAGCATTTGCCAATAGCTAAACTGGGATGGAGATGGGTTTCATGGGATTAAGTGGTAGTATTCAGGCCAAATTGGCTTGTGTTTTCAATTTTTCTACTTTCCTACAACATCCTCATGCTAAGTCCCTTTTTTAGCAAAAGGAGGGCTATTACCTTTTTGCTACCTGCCCAATACCTTTCTCAGGAGTTTGGAACCAGTTTAGAGGTTTTTTTGGTAGAGCCTTTTGGTTTGTAGAGCTTTTGGGCCCAGAATGGAGATGGACTTCATGGGATTAGGTGGTGCTAGTAGTAGTAGTGAGATGAAGAGGAAGTGGAATAAACAAGGCCCAAAAAATGAAAGCGATAAAAGCTTGAGCCTTAGTCTTATTTAGGAAGCTTACAACAAAAACCATGGAAGTGGGCTTTAGCTTTCCTTATCAGGCAAGGCTAAGATTTGTAACATTGAAGATGGTGATCAAGTATCTCTGAATTTGGGGACTAGTGGTTGTTCATTGAGTAGTCGTGTTGTCAAGGTTGGAAATGTCACTGGATCTCCTAGTAAGAGTTTCTTTTTCGCATATAACCCTGAGAATAAGCCCTCCTTGCTAAGGTTTCATAGTCTCCCCAAGGAAAATATTTAGTGTAGAAATGAGAATCTTCCCTTGAATGGTAAGACTAAAGCTATCACTATGGTAATGACAAGCAAGCAGTTTGGTGACCTTCCTAAAGATAAAGGTATGTTAATGAGAAAATATTTCCACAATTTATGATAATTATCTCTAAGAATTTTTGGGATTGATTGTGTTTGGATTTTTGCATTAACTTTTTGAATCACACTCCATGCTCCATCATTAGAATTTGTCCTCCTCTCTTGCTTTGCTTCATCTTGATGATGATGGATCATTAGGATTTCTTCTTTTGTTCTCTTACTTTGCTTCCATCTTCATCAAGATTTTTCCTTGCTTTCTTACTTTGCTTCATCTTGATGATGGATTACAGAGTGTGATTCCAAATGTTAATACAAAAATCTAAACACTATCAATTCCAAAAATTATTGTAGATAAAGATATGTCATTCAATCACTTTTGGCAAAAGTGGATCGTTTAATGTATTTCCTTTTTTCCATTTTGTTTTCCCTGAATCTAACGTCAAGATTAATGAAATTCTCCTAACAATACTAGCCAATTTTTTTTTGGTTTAAATTGTATCTACAATTTTAGGTTCTTTCACTCAATTATCTATATTGATCTAAATATAATGTTGAGGTTGTAGTACCTGTGTCAAACATGGCCATCGAGTGGTTAAATTGGACCAAGGCTTCTGCATTGCAACAACTCATGGATATGAAAAATGAAGAGGAAGAAAGACCTGGCAAGATAAAATTTGACTGGTTGGTAACATCTAGTGTAAAGTCCATTCCACATGCAGATGCTTTTAAATCAAGCAAGAGAAGTACAATTGCTTTTTAGGTAGTTAGTTCTTCCCCAAATTTTAGCTCTTATGTGGTGGCAACTCTTATTCTTACTTGCCAATGATAATCTAATCTCCTTCAAGTTGAATAAATTGATTTCACCTATAGATTGTTGTAGTGATATTCTTGCATCAAATCCATTCAGTTCTATCTCCTTGCTTTCTCTCCCTCTCTATACGTGTAAAAGCTAATTATTCATTTTCTTTAAGTTAATCTTGCGATGAATAAACATAGTACAATTTCATTCTTGAAAGACTTTTGTATTGCTTATTGCCTTAGCACGATATTTGAAGAATCATTTAGAGATACTAATGCCCTTGCTAAAAAATCTCTATGATTACTGAAAATTCTTGTTTGGATCTAATACTTTTGACTCTTTAATGAACCTAGACTAGCCAGTTGTGTGATGCCTTCTTCCCTTTATCTTCAAAGGATAGCTCAGTATCATATTTTACTACCCCAACCTACAAGTTAGTTTTCAATGTTTACCTAAGCTTCTAGTTTTCTTTGGCTAAAAACACCATCCTTCATTGAAGTAGTTAGTCAAGATTAAGAAACAAGAAGATTTCCACAATCCATATGAAACTGCCAAATTTTATGCTTCTAAATTCAATTGATGCTTTCTTTCTCTTATCTAGATGTTTGATGAGAGAATGTAATATGAAAAGTTGATGCAAAATAAAACACACAATCAAATCCTGAAACATAAAATTTGATAATCTAGATTCTTCAGTGCAGGATAGGAAACTCATTTCATTACTATACGAATCTATATAAACAACATCCATGATAGCATAAACTTTTATACATCCATTATAGCATAAAAATTCATAATCTAATAAAATATGATTCACAGTAAAGATCACTATAAAGATTCCAAGTGCCTTCTTACAACCATTAGGAGCATATTCCTACAGTGTTCCTTTGTAGGAGAAGGAATAACTCTACTCATTTCTTTCCATTAAAGTAAGGTATTGGGCATATCTTTTTTCTAGTGTCAGTAGGGATATTTTTCCAAACGAACATAAGGTATTCAATATCTTTCACTCTCTTTTTGACATGTCTCTTTTTTTCTCCTCTTTTAATGGAGGCTACATCTTTTTCCATGGAATCAATTCCTATTAACTAGGATAAGAATAATTCTCTTTTTTCCTTATCTAGTCCTATGATTAACGTCTTTGGTATTATTTACTTTGTAATAAAAGGAACTGGCAGGCAAGTATTTAAAGTCATTTCAACAACAGAAAATCTTCATGGCAACTGAGAGTGAACATCCTAACCAAGGGATTGATGGAGGGGCATACAATGCTGTAATACATCCTTGAACAAAGTTTGAGATTTCCCAACTTAAAGAAGCTCTCAATAGTATTACACATGGAAGTAGAAATACTCTTCTCCATTTGGCTACTTCTATAGGAAATCTACCATTCATTCAAAAATTCGTCCTACTCAATACTCTTCTTTTTAAAGCTACAAATGCTCAAGGAAATACTGCATTGCACTTGGTTGCTCAGGGAGGTATCTCCAAAGTTGTGGAAATTCTACTCCAAACACAAAAATATGATGTAGAAAGTAGCAACAAGTACAATGAGACTACTCTCTTCAAAGCTTGCAAAAGTTGTGATTTACCCATAGTAAAGCAGCTGTTAAAAGCACATTTGCCAAGTCTATGCCAAATAATAGTTCATGGGAAAACCTATTTATATGTTGCAATAATTAAAGGGAACTTGGGTCAGTTATTATTTTCCTCTTTACATAGTCAACAATAAAATTGAATCTAATGTGAGACTATTTTCTTTGTTGTAAACTTCTATGTATGTATTTATTTTAGAGAAGGAATTAATACCACCATCTAATGATTTTGGGTGACTCCTTCATAGATTTGGTGAGTCTTTTGATTGATAGGTTGGAGTCAGAAGATGCAAAAGATTTAATAAAAATAAAGTTCCAACATGGTGATAGTGCCTTGCATGTAATAGCTCAGATACACTACGTGCATATAATGAGAAAGCTAATACAGTTTGAGCCCGAATTGTGTTATTTTGTTAATGAAAATGAAGAAACATCGCTTTGTATGGTAGAAAAATTAGAGCAACTGGAAGTAGTAAAAGAGTTGATAAAGTGGAAGCCAGATGCTGTCGAAATAGCAGATAGTTGTGGAATGAATGTGTTGCACTTAGCTGTTGAAGTTAGCCAAGTGCAAATTGTTGATTACTTGAATAAAAAGGTTGGTCTATCAGACTTGGTCAACAAGGTACTTGACAAGATTCCAGAGGAAAAGCCCCTACAAAGTGGAGAAAGCACAAATTAGATTGGAAAAAGAGATCATTTTTTAAAGATATGTGAAGGAGATACACCCCTGCATATTGCAGCCAGGAACAAAAAGTTACAAGTGAGTTTCCTTTCATTTGAGTCTTGTGCTTTTTCTTCTCTTGCATCTTATGGTTTGTTTAAATAGACTAGTTAGGAGTTAATGTCTAGTTTCTTAATTTCATATTGTGAACTATGGAAAGAGATCAAAACATAAATTGCCTTTCCAATTTACCGGTCCTTACCATTTGAGTGTGCCTCTTCAACTTACAGCTGGTGAATATGTAAAGTTTTTTTTCCAAAGTATTTCTTGATTGTGCACACTCTACATTGTTATGCTGAACACGAGCTCCATATTTGGTCTATTGAATGCTTAATCTCAAGGCAATGGTTGGAAAGTTGGGCACGCCAAAGATCAGAGGATTGATTGCACAAATTAAGGATGACTTGAACAATATTGATAATGCCACTGTGAGTATCTAATTAGGCCTTTTCTTTTAATATTTTTTCTTTGATCATAACCATGTTTGAATATCTTTGGCAACTTGAGCAGAACCCATCTGGACAACAAGATGCCACTTCAAAAAGAGAGACTTATTCAGAGTTTGGTCATGACAATAAAAGAGCTATGGCAAAACAATGATAAAAAATATGTTTCCAAGGTATTTAGACGATGCCAAACCTATTGTCTATTATAAAAGAACTTCTTATTGAGAATTAATAATGCAAATAGATAATTTCAAGAATAATTGTTTGAGCGCTCTTGTTCCTAAAATCACCAAGGCAGTATTCCAAATTAGGGTTTTCTTTTCTTTTCTAGTTTCTTTTTCTTCTGTTTCTTGAAGATTCTGTGTGAAGTTCTCTATTTGTTTGTTTTGAAAAGGGCCTCTATTTTTGAATGTGTGGATAGAAAAGGCATCAATTGTTGGAGATTCCATTAGCTATGTACAAGACTTGTAGAAGAAAATGAAGGACATTAAAGCAAAGATCTGCAATAAACATTGAACTCTTTTAAGGTATCTTTCATTCTCATTCCCTTAATGGGTATGTGAACAAAATCAAACTTCTTCAACTCATGTCAATGTGTAAAGGCCTTCACACCAACAAATTCTCTCAAGGTTCAATCTCAACATCTTCCTTTTACAGGAGCACAAATAAGATGCTATCTCAACATCCCCCACTTATTGTCAAGGAACAATGGGAATTTGTATTTTCAAATTCTTTTTAGGGTATATCTCAACCTTGTCTTTTTAGCAAGTACAAGAATAATTAAACTTCTTTGGCTTAGTGTGAGGAACTTATGGTCTCCAAGCCACTAAAGATCATAACCCATCCCTCTAATGGTTGCATGAATAACCAAACTCCTTTGAATTAGGTCCAATAAATGAAGGGTGTCCATACCACTAATTTTCTTAGAGGTATAATCTTGACCAATGCATAAATAATTAATTCTTTTTAGATGATCCCAACATCATCTCTCTAACAAGTTCTTGAATAATTATAATAACACACAATCCTAGCCCCATTTCTTTAGCAATTGATGGATAATCAAATGTCTACCCCATCTTGACCTTTCCCTTTTATAAGTAAACAAATAATCAAAACCCCTTACAACTAATATGAAGGACTGGGGGGTATTCATGCAATCAAATTTGTTTTAAACATTGTCTTGATCTAAAATTTTCTATGACATTGCCTTCATCTCTTTTATAGGGCCACAAATAACCCACCCTCTTCAATATTGTGTCAAGGATATAATAGCTTCCATGTTGGGCCATGTCTAATTCATGAAAAAAAAAAAAAAAAGCTTAAATAATGTTGATTTGGATGTAACAGTTAGAAAAAGAAAAAGAGTATGCCAATTTATCCCATTCACTTGTTCTTGCAATAGAGACCCCTTTAGTCTAGTAGCCTCCAGCTCCTCTAAAGAGAAGGAGCCATCATAATTTGACATTACACATGCCAGAAGAGGAGGAGAATGATGCAAATATGGATGCTCCTATGAGCACTTTTCTTAAGAGAGCTTAGAATAACAAAAAAAAGAAATGATGTTTTAAAAATCTTCTTTGATAAACCTTGTTGGATAATGAAAGAACTTTGTTTTAAGTAATTATATATGAATGATGCATATTAATACAAATTTTTATTTTATGTTAATGAATATTGTTATGTGTTAATGAAGTCTTGATTAATATTGTGTATTAATGAATTTTATATCATATTAATGAGTGTTATGTGATTGTATTGATTGAATGTTATAGTTCATAAATGGATAAATGAATGAATGAAGTATGTAATTAGATGATAATGGGTACTTGAGATTGATGTTAGGGGGAGCGGGGTGAAGCCAGATGAGCTTCCACCTTCATGTGGTTGGCCTTGTTAAGTAGAGAATATTATATTATTCTTGAAACCAAGTGAAGCTCAAACTAACATAAAATGGACACTTTGCATGTGGTAGTTCTAAAATGATCCACAACTACTGCTGCCCATAACATAGAATGCAAATGTGATATGGGATTTATGTGTGGTTACCTATAATTTTTGATATTTGATCATTTTGTTTTCTTTATATATTTACATTCTCAAGGTAGATTTGGCAAAGTCATTGTGGTCTAGCAATTTTAACTTTTTAGTCCTACTAAACTTGTTAATAGTGAAAATGACTAATAGGTTATAGTTGCCCTGAGAGAATTTGGGCTCGAGTCATCAACCTTGATTCTTGGAATCAACTTTACCAAGAGTAATGAGTGGATTGGTATCAAACTCCTCTCACATAGAAAGTTTCAGATTTGTTTAGTCTAACTAAATTGGGCATAGAAAATTTCAGCTTTGGTATCAAAATCCTCTCACATAGAAAGTTTTAGATTTGTTTGGTTTACTAGAGCTTCTATTGAAACCTTACATGACCATGAGACTCTTTAACTATTAATTGTTGGAATTTGAAAATAATCAATGACTGTCCATTCATCTTTTGTTGAGAACTATTTGTTTTGACTTCAACAAAAAACACATCATGTGGTAAACACATTGTGTTTTCAACACCATTAACAACCATCCAGTTATCCTATCTTTCCATCACAATGTCACCATATTTCCATGAACAATATTGGACTTCTCTAATAACATCTATCTCATCTAACTATTTAAAACATAGCATATGCTATACTTAGAATGTTCTATTTAAACTAAACCATTTTATAACTATTCTATTTTTCCCTCCATCTATAATGAAATGATAAAGAAACTAGTCTTATTATTCCATTGGTAAATGTTGTAACAACACTAGGAAATGAATGATGATAATGGAAATTTGAGTGCATCCATCAAGGACATTCTCGTTTAACCATCTAGTAATTTTATTGACAACATTTTTTTAAGATTTGAAAATGTGGAATTTTGTGGTTATATAATCTACATGCAGAGACTCGGGAAATGCAACCAATGCTTGGGAGTTGGTAAGAATGTAAAACCTCTCTTATTGTAAATGCCAATGAATTCATTATTTTTTTCTATGCATAATTTTACAGTTGAACAAAATGAAAGGTCTTCTTTCCTTTCAATTTGTTCACAATAGAATAATTTTAGCTCAGGTATATTGTTTTTTTTGTATCTTTGAGTACATAAAATCTAGGGCAAGACAATTTTTTTTTTAGCTATGACTATTGAAAGATTCAATATGTATGAAGAGTTTTTTACTTAAAAACACAAAAGTTATTCTATTTCAATGACTCTCCATATATTATAACATGAAATGTTTTTGCATTTGACTGTGAGCTTGTTTCATAAATAGTCAAGGTTAACTCCAATAACTACCATAACAAATTGATAGCAAAGAAGAGAATTTCTCTTATCCAAGTGAGACAAGTTATCCTACCAGCCTGTGAGGTTTTATGAGTAAATAGAGAAAAGTTTGATTAATCTAAAGGAAGCAATTACCAAGTGAGTGCCAAACATCAGCAAGGACTGTTGTGTGGGAGGTAGCATCTTTTGCATGATATATGCTGGGAGCTTTCCGCAGATGCAACTAATACTCTCCTATGACCAAAGATGTCTCAAGCAAGGTTATTAGGGTTGTAAACATATCTAGAGGGGAGAAATGCATCTACTGGCTACACAACTATGAAACCTTGCTTTGTCAAGCCTGCCCGGGATGTATAAAGAGTTTTACCATAATTGGAAGAGAGATTTCTTGGTAGTGGAGCCAAAAAGAAAAGGATAATAAAATGTGTATCATCTAATATCTCACTGAGAAACTGACTTCAACAGATTGCTGGTATTCTCATTAAGAAGAAGCTAAACAAGGAAACATTAAACTGACAAAAGAAGCAATCCTTGAACTCTGCAAATTTTTTTAAGATTAAATCATGTATATTTAGCGTGATGAGAATTAGATATGATATTATTGGTGTCAATGCATATTGTTCATAGGAAATGGTTCTTCTATCAGAACTAATGGGTATTAGACAAAGGCCATTAGGGAGATGGGTTGCAAAGATAGAAGACAACATTCAAAAGATCAGTCTGTGGTTGGGCACCTTTAACACTATAGAGGATGAAGCAACTTGCCTTTTGAGGGGCAAAGAGACTGCCAGGATGCTCCTCCTTAGGTTCAAGGATGCCCATGCCATAAACAAGACTATCAACTCTAATTCAAGTCCCAATTTTCTCTTTGATTCTAAGCCAAATTGTCTCAGGAATCATTTCATACAGTCAAAAGTCAAGCTAGGAACATAGTATCTTAGCTCTGATGCCCATGTCCAAAATGCTGAACTTACCTTCAAAGAAGTCCTCTCGCATTGGAAGTAGGATTTCTAGCCTAACAAATGTGCACATTACTCCAAGTAAGTCCATGGGTGAGGGGAATTTCAAAGGTAAAGACAATGACTCAACTATTTTTTCTCACAACTCTGTACAATAGAGACATAGTAATGGTGAAAGACAATGGCTGTAAATTTTAGTGAACCATAATTTGGTAAACTTTTAGTTTTCCATCCCCCATCTCTCTTCTATTTAAAAATGTTCTTTGTTTTGATTTACAGTTCCAATGCACAATGATATTCAATATTCTTGGTTCATGGTTAAAGTGTTTGATAGTGAAAACTTGTAGTGACCAGTCAAGTATATCTCATGACTCTAGACAAGTTCTTTTTATAATTTAGGCATTGTGTATGAACTATTATCATTTTGTCCTCTATAAGTTTAAATAGCTCTTTCTTCTATTATCTAAGCCACATATTGTGTTTGACCTATTATTGTTTTGTGCTTTATAAGTTGAAATAGTTCTTTCTCCTCTATATAATCTTGTGTTTACATATTTGCTTTATATTTTTAATACTGTGTTAAATAAGCGTATCAAAATAGGGTCACCCTATTCCATCCCATACCCTACTTTGACATAAAATCTTGGCATATTATTAATGGGTCTTTACGACACTCAAAGGTTTGCATAATTAAATTGGAAAGAGATGTAATACCTCCATCCTACTTATTGGATTCTGCATTCAAAGAGATGTTCATTCTCTACTCCTCCCATTTTGATTACAGTTTTAGTTTTGTAACTTGACATTGTGAGTCACATGTGTGAAATTTTGAGTGAATGATGTTGAAAATTATTCATTGGAAATACAGGCACAACCCTTATGGAATGGAATACTAAAGAAACTAAAAGAAGAGATCAAAGAAAGAAAATGAAGAGATGAAGATGATGAGGTTAGCATACATTTTTTTCTTTTTAAATCCTAGTTGTATTAGAATGCCATCATAAAATAGATTAGAGAATATTAATACATCAAATCATTTGCTATTCTTTATGCTATAAATTAGTATGAAGTCTCTTAATATGAATTGATCCATAGTTATACTTGAGAGAATGTTCATTGCAAAATAAGAGTTTTTAAACTTTATATTTTTAACATATACTTGATGTATGGATGCACCATTAAGTTCTCCATTATACATGCTTTAGAAAAACTTTAAATGCACCTACTCTACCTCTACCTACAATGTCGTACTCTAGATTCTAAATCCTCAAAAACCACAATGTTCTTTTTAAACAACCCAACAAAAATCTCAAATCAACAATAATTTATACTTTCTCTGAACTATACCAAGTATGCGTGCCTCAGATTTTATAGATTAGTAGCCACCGAATGAGGATAGAGTACAAGAAATGACATGGTGATAATTCTAGGGGAGACCTCAAATCAAAGAGTCAATTGCATAGATACCTCAAAGTGCTTTATGTTTTCCTTCCTTTTCTCTTCTTCCCTCTTAAATGTTGCTACAAGTTCTGCTCCTATTTCTTGTGCAATACAACAAAAATTGTGTTCTCTAAACATTCTAGTCAATATTCTCTGATTGTCACTTGAAGTGAATTTAATTAGAACAACTAATTTTTGGTCCCTAAATTATAACAAATATGTGCTCCAGAATTACAGATTAGTAGCCATAGAATTGGGATAAATCCATAAGGAATGACACTGTGAAGATTCTAAGACAAACCTCTAAATTAAAGAGTTGATTGCATAGAGATTGCAGAGTGTATTTAGACCTATCCAGAAGACACTTAGCAAGCTTCATTTGAATGTTGAACACCCATCAGATTTATCAAACCACTTTCTTCAAACCCAAAGGTAGATGATGAAGCCAATGTATCTTTTGCACTTGGCATCAGATAAATATCTAAAGTTTTCACATCAGTTTGTCCATGCTCTTCAAGCAGCTCCAGCTGATAGAAATTTGTGAGACAGAGGAACCTCCACTTTCCCTTGCATTTTAGATGCATCCTCTTCCTCTTCTGTATTCCTTAGAAAGCTTGCATAAGATGGATGAACATAGCTATAGCATACATATATGCACCCAAATTAGTTTACTGTTTAGTGCCATTTGATAAGGAAAACATACCTTTCAACACTATAAAAATGAATTTCTATTATTTCAACTATTCATACCCAATACTAGACTTTTCAGCTTATGCTAAATTAAACTTGCAATAGCTACCACTCTTCAAAAATATGTAACAACTATGAGAATGCAACATTGCATTAACATTTTGAAGAAAATAGTCACTTTTGATTTACTCTCAAAACATGCACTCAAGTTCAAATCCCTGGATGGAACCATAGTTTTGGTCAATAGAAGTATAGCTCTAGGAAATTTTTTTCATTATAAACAATATGGATTGATCCAAATCAATTTGGCACTACTACCCACCTAGGTTATAATAACCAGAGTGGTCAATTTTATTTTTTTATTGTTAGCTGTTTTGAATACAGTTGGCTATTTTATGTTGGTCTTTTATAATAGGATTTTATCCAAATTTAACTCTTAACACCCATTCACAAATTAAATTTAAGAAGAGTGATTCACTACTTGATCTGAGACCTGATTATATCACATAAAGGCCCAAATAGAGCCATTTTGCAAATGATAAATTGAAAAGCCTCCACTAATGAAGTTGTGGTGAGCACCACCATTAATAAGAACAATCACTGATTTTCTAATGGAAATGCATGAAATTGGAATGGATATTATCATGGTGTTCCAAATAAATTTTTTATTTGCAAATGTCTACAGGCTCTATCTCAAACTCAAACACAATACACTACTTTCTTATTGCTTGCAGCAGTTCTAGCTCATCAAATTCAATCTCCTTATATAACAATCACTAAATATGATGCATTTGGCTCTTGCCAAGGCATTTATGGCCAAGCCCCCAAGACTCCCTTTATCAAAAGCACATTTTTTTTTGTTCTGAGCTCAATTTTAGTTGACTTGCCAATATTTTTTCCGTAATGGGCTAAGGAGTAATTTCTTTGTGAAATAAATCCCCCTTCTTGAAAATTGTCATTCTTCAAAGAGTGTCAAGGCCCTCTGAATAGCTCCCTAAAGTAATTATGTTGCAAAGATGGACCTCTTTTTAGAAAATTCTAATTAACCTAACTACAACTTTCTAAAATTCTACAACATATACAACCGAATGTTACTTGATTCTAATAAACTCTTCAAAATACTCTTCCTCATACTTTTGATCAAATGTGTCTGTGAACTTATCACTTAAACATCAAAAAGTATGCACAAGGTTGTGCCTATGGTGCCACCTGTCATAGGAAATGCCCTCCAAATGCAATTTGGCTATTGTAGAGTTGAGTGCAAACCTTTGAGATCAAAAAGATGGCTCAAATATGCTTTTACATTATTTGTTTTTACACAAAATTTGTAGAAGGTGCATTGTTGTAGGCTTTTTTAATTTAGGACATATAAGTTTTTTAGAATCTTTAGATGTGAGGGGGACTTCTCCTACAGATTCAAAGATAGGTTTAGCTTACCTCCTATTTCATTTTCATCTTTCTTAAAAAAAATAGAGAAATTAGAATAACTTGTTGAATGACCAACTGAAAAGGCTATGGCTACAAAATCTGTATGCTAGAGTCATGTAGGTAGCAAGACATTATTTCTGTATCCTAGACACTACTAATAGTACAACTCTTAAGTACTACAATTACTGAAGTACTCTCATTTTATCTCTAAAAATTAGATGTTAATATTACCATGTATAATGATATCAAGCAATTTTAATCTTATGCAATTTTAATGTGATTGGTATCCTTCTATAAGATGATTGTTGTTCTGATCACTGGCTTTGAGTGAATGTGTCGTACCATATAACAAACTTTTGCTTGATGTTGCATATAAACTTCACCAATAAGTAAATGTGTTCAGCATTTTTCAAGACCTTGGCACTTGAGCTGTAGTATCCAGTCTAAGTGTTTCAAGTGCTTGTACCATAAATTTTGATCCATTCAATTACATGTCATGTGTTTCTGTAGGGATCCAAACTAGTTTAAGCCTTCATCAGGAGAACATGTTCATTTCAAAGGATCAAATGCCTACAATGTTCACATTTCAGGTATCAGTTATGATTTCTTTCTACTCTCTTTTACATTGATTAATGATATAAATCATTTTTAGGATTGATATGGTTTACATTTTTTTTTAGGAAGACTTTTGTATTAACATTTTAGATGATATTTCATAATCTATCTTCTACATTAACTAAGATCACATGTCAATTGAGCCTCTACAGTTTCTTTTCATCTAGAGACAATTCTTACACTTTGTGAACATTATGTTATGGCAGAAGAAAATAACAAGGACACTCTTGGCATTATCTAAAAGGAGCCATGGGGACAATTCAAAGCAATATTCTTGTCCAAGTAAAAATAAAGAAGTTGGTAAAAGAGATGAAGCTTCCTTCCAAGGGGCCAAAACACCTTCCACTCCACGTGACTCACATAACTTGTCAACATCAAGGTCTTCCAATACTAGTCAAATGAAACTGATCTCTCTGACCTTGTTGATATGGACTATGGTAAAGTGTATGATATGTAAGTGTATGATGGAATAGAGAAAATCTAGAGCACCACTATAACTTATAATATGATGGAATAGAGAAAATCAAGAACACCATTATAACTTATAATATAGAGGGATGGTGATAGTAGCAGTTAATTGGAGCTCGATTCTGATATTCCATCCATCCCTTTTTGGGTACATGATGATAATTTTATTTGGTGGTTGTTGTTGAGCAACATAATAGTTCTATTCACATTATATATCCAGTAAATAAATGGCTTGACATTACTTAAAATTTTCATGCTATCCATTTCTTTATATAATTAAAAGGCTTGAAATGTGGCAAAACATTCACCATTAAATGGGGACAATCCCTATGGAAATTAACTGAACTTAGTTGAATTGTACAATAATAAGTCATGTTATGTGTACCCCATATGTTCAAAACATGCAAATAAGTCTTTTTATCATATATTTTATCTTTTGGTGGGCCCTGCCAGACATGGACTGCCTTCATACAATGTACATGATTTGTCTCAATCATATTACTAATTATATATTCTTCATATTAGTTACTGTCGATGTTTTTTAGGCATTCTATAAAATAGTTCACATGCCTTGCATATGATATGACATTTTGCATGCATCCTGCACTCTCTCATCTGAATGATGATGGATTATGTAGAGTGATCTGAAACCATGATGCTAAAAAACACACAATCAAATCCAAAATGAACTTGCACTACAAATGGATTGTGGAAATCTGATATTGGTAAAATTGCATGCATGTCTACTAGGACAATCACAACTTAAACATATATTTGTCCTGGCAGACATGCATGCAAAATTAACAATATGAGATTTCCACAATCCATTTGTAGTGCAAGTTCATTTTGGATTTGATTTTGTGTGTTTTTTAGAATCACGGTTTCAGATCACTCTACGTAATCCATCATCAACCAGATGAGAGAGTGCAGGATGCATGCATAATGTCATATCATACACAAGGCATGTGAACTATTTTATAGAATGTTTGAAAAAAATTTACACCTAGCTATTGGTGGAAATTTCCACCTTCATTGGTCAAAATTTCCACCAATGCCTGAGTTTTTTCTACCTTTGTTGGTGAAAATTTCTACATTCATTGGTCAAAAATTCCACCAACGCCTAGGTTTTTTCTACCTTTGTTGGTCAAAATTTCCACCTTCATTGGTTGAAACTTTCTACCTTCATTGGTCAAAATTTCCACCAATGCCTAAATTTTTTCCTACCTTTGTTGGTCAAAATTTCTACCTTCATTGGTTGAAATTTCCACCAACGTCTAAATTTTTCCTACCTTTGTTGGTCAAAATTTCTACCTTCATTGGTCAAAATTTCCACCAAGGCTTGAATTTTTTACTACCTTTGTTGGTCAAAATTTCTGCCTTCATTGGTCAAAATTTTGACCAATTCCTAATTGAACTTAGACAATGGTTTTGGAAGGTTTTCGACCAATGGATTGGTTGAAATTTCAACCAACTAGTAAGTTGGTCAAAATTTTGACTAAAAAAATTTCAACCAATGGTTTGGTCAAATTTGGTCAAAATTTGGGTCAAAAATTTGACCAATAAAGGTCAAAAAATGAACCCAAATGTACTAGTGAGAGACTGAATACCAGATAGAGGAAGTTGAGTTATAATAGGAAATGTTGAAGTTGATGAAAGATCAACCCCATAGCTCCCAAAAATACCTACATGCAAACACCTGTCATAGAAAGAGAGAAGAAAAAACTATGGAGGCTAAAATTCCTAGATCCATAGATGAGAGATTCTTGATGAGCGAAAGAGAGATTGCTATAACCAAAAGTGAATGACTAAAATTACAAAGAGATCAATCCTTATAAAAGGAGATCAAAAACCTAAAAAGGTCTAACCTAGGTTGCATTATAATAATTAATAAAATAAGTAATTATGATATGCCTAAAGTTTAGCATAAGTAAACTAGAGATAATAAGTGACTTAATAATTAAATCAAAATGATTTAATTAATAAGACAATATCTTATTACTCTAACACCCCCCTCTTAAGATAAACTTAAGGAGTATCCAAAAACCTAGAAACTACTGCTAGAAGCAAATTTAGGTCTTGGCAACAAGGCCTGATGAGGTACCCAAGCACAACCAAATCTCTGTAAATAGTAGAAATAGAGAAAACCACATGGTAAAAACCCTACTCCAAAAATAGATGAAAAGAATCTTCCAGAAGATAGGAACAGAAGATGATCATGAAGAACACCACTGAAGCATGAATTTGCAAATACTGACAAACTGTTGATCTGAAGAACCTCCATTGTATAGAACATGACCAGGTAGAGAAGACTAAGTCTGAAGAGCTGATCAATCAAAGATGGAAGGTATCTTCATGGCGTCCAAAAATAAGAATGAAAGAATGTCTATATGGTAAATGATTCATCGCATAGAAATACATAGGTATCCAACCATTGCAATCACCTAGTACATAGTATCAAATGCTAAATACACAACTCACTCCATCAAACCAAGAAAGAAATAGAACCAAGATAACCCCTCTCTAATGCTGAGAGGTAAGACATGAACACTGAAACTGAATGCAATATCTCATGTAGAAAAAAGAATTAGGAACATCGAGAGTGCAAAAGAATTATAAACAC